>CM035844.1:143950050-144352140 GCA_020510985.1 Pholidichthys leucotaenia
GCAGTATGGTTTCATGCCAAGAAAGAATACTAGAGATGCAGTGTTTGCTTTGAGTGTTGATGGAGAAGGTCAGGAGTTACACTGCGTCTTTGTCGATCTAGAGAAAGTATATAATAGGGTTCCAAGAGAGGAAGTTTATTGTATGAGAAAGTCAGGAGTGGCAGAAGTATGTGAGGGTGGTGAAAGACATGTATGAAAGACAGTGAGACGGTGGTGAGGTGTGCTGTAGGAGTGACGGATTCAAGGTGGGAGGAGGATTACATCAGGGATTGGCTGAGTCCCTTATTTGTCATGGTGATGGACAGCTGACAGACGAGGTCAGGCAGGATTCTCTTGGACCATGATGTTTGCAGACAACATTGTGATTTGTAGAGAGTAAAGAGCAGGTGGAGGTATGCTCTGGAGAGAAGAGAAATGAGTCCGTAGAAGCAAGACGATATGTGTGTGTGACTGAGAGGGAGGCAGGTGTAATGTTGAAACTGCAAGGAGTAGAAGTAGTGAAGGTAGATAAGTTTAAATACCTGGAGTCAACCATCAAAAGCAATGAAAAGTGCACAAGAGAAGTGAAGAGAGTGGAGATGAGTGTCAGGAGTGATCTGTGACAGGATAGCAGCTATAGTGAAAGGGAAGATTTACAAGATGGTAGTGAGACCTACTATGATGTATGGTTTGGAGACAGTGGCACTGACAAAAAAGACAGGAGGTGGAGCTGGCAGAGTTGCAGATGCTAAGATTCTCATTGGGAGTGAAGAGGAGGAACAGGATTAGACATGACTATATCAGAGGGACAGCTCAGGGTGAGCGGTTTAGAGACAAAGTAAGAAGAAAAGCTGAGATGGTTTGGACATGTAGAGGGATAGTGGTGAAGAAGAGAGAGCAGGCAGGGTTGAGTGGGTGGAGATGAGTGTCAGGGGTGATTTGTGACAGAAAGATAGCAGCTTGAGTGAAAGGGAAAATTTACAAGATAGTAGTGAGACCTGCTATGTTGTCTGGTTTGGAGATGGTGGCACTGACAAAAAGGCAGGAGGCAGAGCTGGAGGTAGCAGAGTTGAAGATGCTAAGATCCTCACTGGGAGTGACTAGGAAAGACAAAATTAGAAATGAGTATATTAGAGGGACAGCTTGGGTTGAGCGGTTTGGAGACAAAGTAAGAGAAGCAAGGCTGAGATGGTTTGGACATGTGCAGAGGAGGGATGGATATTTTGGACAAAGGATGTTGAAGATGGAGCTGCCAGGCAAGAGGAAAAGACGAAGACCACAGAAGATTCATGAATGTAGTAAAGGACATGGAGAGGGTTGATGTTGCAGAGGAAGATGCAAGGGAAGTCCTGGCTTGTATGACGCCCTGGGCAGATTGCCTCCCAGGCATGCCCCCCCCACACATACACACACACACTTAAATTAAAAAAAAAAGTTTTATTTCTCTTAAATGTCCAAATGTTCAATTTTCTCAACAATTAGTGAGGTTTTTGCATCTTTTTTTCTGGCAAGTTCATTTTGTTTTTAACTTTTTCCATGTTTCACCTTTTTTTTCCCCTCATTTTCATGATTTTTTTTTTTTTTTGTACATTTGCACCTATCCTCTCACTGATAGGTGCATCTCAATAAATTAAAATGTCATCAAAAAGTTGATTTATTTCAGTAATTCAATTTTTTTTTTTTTTTTAAATCCGTTATTATATAGATTAATCACACACAGTGATATATTTCAAGTGTTTTTCTTTTAATTTTGATAGTTATAGCTTACAGCTAATGAAAACTCCAAATTCAGTTTCTCAAAAAAATTGAAAATTACATAAAATTAATTTTTTAAAAATTATTTTTTTTAAAATTCAAAGTCAGCACAGCTGTCTACCAAAAAATTTTAGAGCACTTCATGTTTCCCCCTACTGACAAGCTTTATGGAGATGCTGATTTCATTTTCAAGCAGGACTTGGCAACCTGCCCACACTGCCAAAAGTACCAAAACCTGGTTTAATGACCATGATGTCACTGTGCTTGGTTGGCCAGCAAACCCTCTGACCTAAACCCCATAGAGAATCTATGGAATATTGTCAAGTGGAAGATGAGACACCAGACCCAACAATGCAGACAAGCTGAAGGCCACTATCAAAGCAACCTGGGCTTTCGGCCCTTTTCCACTAGTACCTATTCAGTCCTAATCGCCTCGACTCTACTTGGTTTGTAGGGTTTTCCCTTAGTATCTGGTACCAGGTACATTTTTGCAAACTACGTCAGTGAGGTTCCAACCATGCTGAGTCGAGCTGAAAATGTGATGTCAACAGATTACAGGCCACTGATTGACCAGGGCATTACATCAGTGGATGACAGCGATGTCTTCACAAAATTCAAAACCATCATTTGTAAATTCGGCCGTGAGTTTTTATTATTTCTGTGATAATCAACAAAATAAATGGCTACATACAAATCAACACTGTCATGGGGCCCGTGCGAGGAGAGAGACAGATTTACGTGCAGGGTTACACCACAAACACACCTATTAAAGCAAGGTCCTAAAAATAGTGCAGATGTACAAAAAATACAAAGACGAATAAACTTACTGGGATTCCAAAATGTAACGAGGACAAGGCTAACCACAACGTAACGTGGCAGCATTAGAACTATAGGAAAGCATTGGTGTAACATGGCAGTGACGGCACAATAATCCAGCAGCACAGAAATGACAATGAGCAAACTAAATACACATACTGATGAGCTAATGTTTGGGTACACCTGAGCAAGGACACAAAGGGAATAATCACAGAACAGAGAACAGCTGAGTGTCAGGAGAGGGGGAGTGGTCTGGCTGGCAAACTGGCAGGCAACGCCCACACCAAGTGCAGACTGAATGTACCACCTGACAGCCTGTCAGCCAGAGAGCCAACATGCAAAACACAGAAACAACTAGAACTGGATACAAAATAAGATAACATGACAGAGGTAAACTGAAACAGGAAACAAGGAAGACCGTCAGAAACTCAAAGGGCAAAATAATACACAAATAATCATGCCAACGTACAATACAGACACCTAGAGGAAGGTCATGGAACCGAGCCCGAAGGACAAACCAGCTTGGTTCATGACAGAGCCCCCCCCTCCCAAGGGGTGGAATCCAGACACCCAGCATAACATCAGAGGAAAGAAAAATCCTGCCCCCCACACACACACACACAGCAGGAACAACAACAACAATTAACCCAGGGTGGGAGGTAGGGAGAAACGGGACAGAAGGGAACAAAAAACAACCCCGCTCAGGGCCCACAACAGAAAAACACAACCATTAACCCCTCAAATCCAGAGGTGTGGAGGCTCTGGAGGTCTCCCTGTATCAGGCCCAGCAGAAGGTCTGTTGGACAGAGTCCGGCAGCCTGCTGGAAAACATGGGCCACCAACCCAGAGACGCAGTCCTTCAGGCAGCTGGCCAGCGCTGTTGAGCCACCAGGACCGGAGGGGCAAGGCAGGAGGCGGCTTGCCCACCGAGAGGCTCACTGGTGGGTGGCTGGACCATAGGTGGGGAATCCCCATGTCGTCTGGAAAGGAAAAGGGGACCACGACAGTGTCTGGCAAAGAAGAGAGAGGATCCACGATGGCGTCTGGCAGTGAAGAGGAGGGGCCAGCGAGGGTGCTGTCCCCTGGAAGGTTAACTGTTGCACCCACGGTGGACCCCATCTGGACCACTGTTGCTCCCACGGTGGGACCCGGATTGGCCCCAGCTGTTCCCGCAGTGGGACCCAGCTGGGCCAGCATAGCACCCACATTGAGCAGGCCAACCGCAGGAGCACCACGCTGAGGCGATCGATTGGAGGCACCCTGACAATCACAGCAGGTGGAGCTGGACCTACGACATCGTCTGCTGGCTGGACCGGACCTCCGATGACCCCTGGCAGTGGTGAAACCTCTCTCGCGACCCTAGGAAAAGGCTCAGGAATAGCAGGAGAAAAGTGGTTAGGGTGACCGGCAGCGGCAGAGCCCAGCGAGGTGAGTTCAGATGCAGCTGAGGGCTGCACCTGACTCTCCTCACCTAGAGCCAGACAAGATCTCTCCAAAACTGACATAAGAAACACAAGAGAGATCACTTTCCTGAGCTCGAGCTCCACCGCCGTCCAGGACTCTGTCGATCCCAGTGATGAAGTCTCGAGCCTGGTCTCCAGTAAGTTCAGCTCAGGCTCCCACTCTGCTGCGGTAGCCTCCACAGCAGGCATGATGGAGGTTGCAGTCCTACAGCCCCCCAGCAGCGGCTGCCACACTGAGGACTCTTTCGGCGTGGTTGCTGGGGAACAGCTCCGTGCTGGCTCCAAAGCGGGATCTTCCAAGGCCACCGGTTCCTCCACCATCCGACGGCTCTGTTCATGGACCGACAGACACTCAGGGATAGGTGGGGGAGACATGGAGACGACAGAAAAAGTTAACATCTGCAGCTGGAGGAGAAGACCCAGCAGACTGCTGAAACTGGGTCTCTCTCCCAGGAGACAGACAAGGTCAGCTATTACAAGATTGAATAGAATTGGGGGGGGGGGGGGACACTTGCCTGTCATCCCGGTCTTTGATGTCAACAGCTGCTGTAGAAAGGCAGTCATCCCTCTCCGTGTCAATGGCCATGCTGGCTCCTTTAAAGGATAGCAGAGGAGCGCTTCCAAAGACACAGAAGTGGGCGTTCCCAGGATTACCCTAGAGGCCCTCTTGACTACAGGAGGAAAAATGACTGCCAGCGAAGAGGAGGGCTTCCTCCGGGGTTTGAACGCAGGATGACACTGTCGTCTTGGCGCTGGAGCTGGCGACGAGCGTGCTGGAATTGGCGCAGGCGTAAGAGCCATCTCCACCGGCCCCTCACCCAGCAGGGGGAAAAAATGGAGAGAATTTCTTCCACCCTCAGGTGGCTCCACAGGCTAGGGAACGCCTGCAAAACACGGGCTGCGCTGTTCCGGCTCCTCTGGACTGTCATTGGGGAACAAAAGACTTCTGCCTGCGACCATATGTCTTCCAGGAGGCACACTGCATCCATGACGAACTCCAGACCAGGTAAGCAAGAAACTGTACAAAAAAGTAAAAATGACTGCTGGGTGTAACCTGCTAAATCCTTATTTGGCTGGATTATTCTGTCATGGGCCCCGTACGGAGGAGAGAGACGGATTTACATGCAGGGTTACACCACAAACACATTTATCAATGTGCAAGATCCCAAAAATAGTGCAGATGTACAAAAATACAAAGACGAATAAACTTAATAGGATCCCAAGACGTAACGAGGACAAGGCTAACCACGATGTAACATGGCAGCACTAGAACTATAGGAAAGCCATGGCGTAACATGGCAGTGACGGCACAATAATCCAGCAGCACAGAAATGACAATGAGCAAACTAAATACACATACTGATGAGCTAATTGGGTGCACCTGAGCAAGGACACAAAGGAAATAATCACAGAACAGAGAACAGCTGAGTGTCAGGAGAGGGGGTGGTCTGGCTAGCAAACTGGCAGGCAACGCCCACACTAAGTGCAGACTGAATGTGCCACCTGTCAGCCAGAGAACACGCAAAACACAACTAGAACTGGATACAAAATAAGATATAACATGACAGAGGTAAACTGAACAGTGACCAGGAAACAAGGAAGACCATCAGAAGCTCAAAGGGCAAAATAATACACAAATAATCATGCCAACATACAATACACAGACACCTAGAGGAAGGTCGTGGCACCGAGCCCGAAGGACAAACCGGCTTGGTTCATGACAAACACTGTCAAATAACTCACCATCTTCCCCGTGAGCAGCTATCAGCTCGAAGACCTCCTGATATTTCATTTCGGAATGTTCTGCTGGCGCCAGGGCTGAAAAGATGATATAGTAGTCAAATTTGACCAAATGTGGTTATTTTTCAACAGTCTCCCAGTTGGTGTGCACAGTTCCATTGCTGTTGCAGCGCTTGGATCCCTGCGCTTGAAAAATAACCTACATTTGGACAAATTTGACAACTATGAACTTTTAAGCCCTGTCGACTCTGTTGCGGCGGAGCGACCTGAAATGAAAAAGTATACCAGGAGGTCTCTGAGCTGATGGCTGCTCACAGGGAAGATGGTGAGTGTTTTGTAATTTTAAGCATCTTTTACGTTATTTATCAGTGAAAACGTCAGAATGTCAACAGGATAACAGGCCGCCTTCCTGTAATGAACCCATCCACTTGAGGTGGTACTCAGTTGTAATGGAAAACCAACCACACTGTGTCGAGTAGAGTCGAGGCGAGTAGGTACTAGTGGGAAAAGGGGCTCATAATACCTCAGCAGTACCACAAGCTGATCACCTTCATGCCACGCCCTACTGATGCAGTAATTCATGCAAAAGGAGCCTCGACCAAGTACTGAGTGTGTACATGGACATACTTTTCAGTTGGTCAACATTTTTATTAAAAATCCATCCATCTTCTTCTGTTTAATCCTTTTCGGGTTGTGTGTGTGTGGGGGGGGGGGGGCTGGAGCCTATCCCAACATCTTTGGCCGAGAGGCAGGGTACACCCTGGACAGATTGGCAGGCCATCGCAGGGCCAACACTGAGAGACAGACAACCATTCACTCTCACAGTCATACCTAAGGACAATTTAGAATCCCCAGTTTGATGCCAATTAAACTAATCGGCATGTTTTTGGGCATGTGGGAGGAAACCGGAGAAATCCCGGAGGAAACCTACGCAGACACGGGGAGAACATGCAAACTCCACACAGATCACTGTTGATGGGGGCTGGGATCAAACCAATTATACGTAATTTTCTAATTTTTTGAGGAAATGAATTCGGGGTTTTCATGAGCTACAAGCCATACCCATCAAAATAAAAAGAAATAAAGACTTGAAATATATCACTCTGTGTGAAATGAATCTATGAGTTTCATTTTTTTAACTGAATTATTGAAATAAATCAACTTTTTGATGACATTCTAATTTGAGATTCACCTGTACTGCATTGTCCTGTATAAACTATCCTTGCAGTCTTTGTAGAGATGGAGGGGGAGAGTTTAACAGAGGGGATGGTTTGGACTTATTTTGCTGACTAGGCAAATGGCCTTTTTAATTTTTGCAACGATTTAGTCGTTTGACTTTTTCATAATTTGTTTATTGAAAGAGAAGCTTTTCAGATTTTTAGATGTCTTTAGTTTGAAGAGTCATTTTTCAATGGAAGCTGCCCATTATTTATTTATTTTTTTGTCATTGACCTTTACATAATTAATGATAGAGACCATGGTCTTCATCATTGTCTGAGTTGATAATTTGTAAAAAAATAAATAAATAAAAAATAAAAAAAAAATCTGTGGGGTATTAAATATGTCTGAGTGTATAGTTATTAAAGTAAAATAGATACCAAACTAAGTAACATATAAAGGTGACATATTTTAAACAAATTTCATTCCATGTGCCCTCATTATTAATTTGTGCCCCTTCCTCTCAAATGGTCTCTGCACAACCCTGAAATTAATTCATGTAGACAGTAAGCTGAAGCTGATAGAACACACTGGAGAAAAATTGTGACATAACAAGCTGTAATAACCAAATGTCGCTATTTTAGGGCTCAGTGTTTCAAAATTCAAACCGCTGCATAATTTAAGAAAAAAAAATGTTGCTTTTAACATTTTTTCTTCCTTTGCTGCGCTTTGAGCGTCCGCCATACTGGAGTCTGCCAACCGCAGCCAGAGGGCACCAGCATCCCACCTGTAGAGGGCGCCCATTTGCCACAAATACTGTACATGCTCAGCACACGTAATTATGAATCTTTTATTATCTTTATTTTTCTGATTCTGGTGACATCCTCAAAAAAATGGCGCCCTCCCACATCGCTCATATCTGAGTCTGCCACTGTGCAAGGGATAAGGTGAGATGGAGTTAGATGATCTCCTGTGGCAACCCCTAAAGGAAGCAGCAGAAAGAAGAAGAGATTGACATTGCCACATAGGGCCTTGGCAGAACAGAGAGGTTAACTCCTTGAGGATGACTGTCGAAAATTTGCCTCAAACCGCTTCCAGTCTGCATGAAGCCGAGGTGGTGTATGTATTCCACTAATGGCCCTTGATGCATATTCCACATATACCCACAAGTAACACTGTTTCTCCTCATTGTGTTTAGGCTTTAAGGGGTTAAAGAAAGTAAAGGGTGATCCAGAATCTGCATACTGACCCAATCACCTCCAAAATAATGGGTTCATCCTTTGCACCCTCTGGTGAAAATTTCGTCAAAATCCATCCAGTAGTTTTTGCATAATCCTGCACACAAACAAACCCGAAAACATTACCTTTGCAGAGATGTTAAAAAAAACACCTTGCTCAAGAACATGCACACACCTATACTTGCGAGGACCCCGAGTCTTTAGCTCCACAGATATTAAATGCAGCTCTTGCAAAGCCCCAAGAAAACATCACTATGCTGGCCAACACACTATTCAAGACAACACTACACCAGCCTCAGCCAACATGATAAAATCTGACCAAGAAAAGTTGACAACACATCCTAACCCCAGTGACAACAAATGGGATCAAATGAGACACAGAAAGGCCAAAATAATTAAATCGCATTAAAAGGAATGCATTCCAAGTATTTATGAACGTGTTGTGGAGAGTGCAAATAAAGGAACCAGACTTACACGACAGACGAACTTTATTTCTCACTTCATTCATACACAGAAAAAGACTTTCTCAATACACAAGGGTCTCTCCTTTTATACCACTCCATTTCTTCCCCCTGCTGCCTGAAAACTTGCATTACAATACGTTTACACATTCACCCCTTACTGTCTCCGCAGTTACTCCTTCCTGCTGCATTACCATCTTTTCCCATTACAATACATACTGTCCTTCTCCGTTAAATCCCCCACGCTCTGCCGGCAGAGGGAATATTCCCCTCCCCTCTGCTTCCAATCTGAGATGAATATCCCAGCGTGGGTTCCCTACACCGCCCCCCCCACCCCCAGAGTCTCAGACTGAGCTTCAACCCTCACGTCCTTTTGGCTTCAGTCTCCTCCCATATCTGCTGTAACGAGGGTCCTTCAACTCCGAGGCGCTGCTGTGCCGGTGGGGGGCTCCTGGGGGTGTGTCTGTTTGCGGGTGGGCAATGGCGAGGGGGGGGACATTCTACTTGTCCATGTGGCTGCTTTGATGAATCTTCTACCTGGGGAGTTCTCAGTGGGGGTCTTCCATGCCAAGGGGCCCGAGCCAACATCACTTGTACATCCACCACCACAAAGGTGGGTTTAAGTCTGTCTATACATATTTTCTCCCGACGACCTCCCAAGTCTAACAAAAAATGTTTGTCCCCTGGTTCCAACACTCTGAATGGGCCATCGTAGGGTGGGCGCAATGGGGGGCGGTGGGCATCGTGCCTGACAAACACGAACGCCGCGTTCTTCAAAGTTTTTGGCACAAAAGCGCGTGGAAAACAATGGTGGGCCGGGCCCGGTAGCGTGCCTGTATCTGCACTATGCTGCGAACGCTGAGACAGACAGTTGTCCGGCGCGGGATTATCTGGTAAAAATTCCCCGGGGAGTCACAGTGGCTGAGAAAAAACAAGCTCTGCCGGGGAAGCCTCCAAATCCTCTTTTGGTGTGGAACGCAACCCTAACAGAACCCACGGCAACCAGTCTACCCAATTTGCATCCGTAAGCAAAGCCCTGAGCGCTGCTTTCAGCGACCTATGGAAACGCTCACATAACCCATTGGCCTGTGGGTTGTATGCAGTTGTGCGATAAATTGCTACACCCAGGCTATGGGCCATCGCGGACCAGAGGTCGGAAACAAACTGAGGGCCCCTATCGGACGTGATGTCCGACGGGATGCCAAAACCTGCCACCCATGTTGTCAAAAAGGCGCGCGCCACGTCCGCAGACGTGGTTGCCGCTAGCGGGACTGCTTCTGCCACGCTTCTGGCCAGCGTGTGGTGCGGTCCACCACTGTCAGAAGGTGCGTGAACCCCTGCGATGGCGGGAGGGGACCCACGAGGTCCACGTGAACATGGTCGAACCTCTTAGCCGGTATACAAAACGGCTCCAAAGGGGCCTTCGTGTGTCTGTGTACTTTGGCTCGTTGGCACACTACGCAGGCTGCAGCCCACTCTTTCACTTGTTTGCGCAGGCCTGGCCATACGAACTTCGCTTCCACCATTTTGACTGACGCGCACACTCCTGGGTGTGCCAGAGCGTGAACTAACTCAAACATTCAGCAGCGCCAAGCAACTGGGACCACCGGGAGCGGGCGTCCCATGGAGACGTCACAGATTGGGGGGGGCTGCCATCTTGCAGTACTCTGCTCTCCAGCCTTAACCCTGTTGGTCCAGACTGGAGTGCACACACGTCCGCATCGCCAATCTGCTCTGCGGCCATGGCTGTATAATCTATCCCCACGCAGACCGGGGTCACTACTGCGCGCAAGAGGCAGTCCGCTACCACATTCAGTTTACCCGACACATGCTGAATATCGGTCGTAAACTCCGAGATCGCGGCCAACTGTCTCTGCTGCCGGCCCGACCATGGTTCCGAAACCTTGGCCATCGTGTACGTTAGCGGCTTGTGGTCCACGAACGCAGTGAAGCTGCGCCCTTCCAGCCAGAACTGGAAGCGGCATATGGCCAGGTGGAGAGCCACCAACTCTGTCGAACGTGCTGTATTTACGCTCACTGTCACGCAAAGCCCTGCTGAAAAAAGCGAGCGGCTGCCAAGAACCGGCGACACGTTGCTCCACGATGGCCCCTATGGCCACGTCCAAGGCATCGGTAGTGAGCGCTATCCGGGCCGCCAGGTCCGGGTGCGCCAACAGTGCGGCGTTTGCCAGGGCTGTTTTAACCTCAGAGAATGCCCGCTCCAGAGTCCATTCGACTCTGTCCGCCGACTTCCGTTTCTTGAGCACGGCGTACATTGACTGCATGAGCTGAGCTGCGTGGGGGAGGAACCGGTTATAAAAGTTAACCATCCCCAAAAACTCTTGCAGCACCCTGACCGTCTGAGGCCAGGGAAAATTTGCCACGGCGCGCACCTTGTTGGGCAAGGGTATTGCTCCCTCCGGTGAGATGCGGTGCCCCAAAAAGTCAATCCCCGTCATGCCGAACTGGCATTCCGCCGGGCTGATTATTAACCCGTGCTCTTCCAACCTCCAGAAAACCGTCCTGAGGTGGGTTACATGTTCGTCCTCAGACGCACTGGCCACCAGGATATCATCCAGGTAGAGAAACACAAACGGGAGATCGTGCAACACAGCATCCATCATGCGTTGGAATGTCTGTGCCGCGCCCTTTAATCCGAAGGCATGCGTAAAACTCAAACAAGCCAAACGGAGTTATTACCGCTGTTTTGGGTATGTCCTCCCCACGCACCGGGACCTGGTGGTAACTGCGGACCAGGTCTATTTTAGAAAAAACGGAAAAATCCTGAATATGGGGAATCGGGTAGCAGTCATGCACTGTGGCGTTATTCAATCTGCGGAAATCTCCACACGGTCGCCATGATCCCTCGGCCTTAGGGACCATGTGTAGCGGGGATGCCCATGGGCTGTTTGAGCGCCTGATGATGCCCAACCTTTCCAAGTTGGCAAACTCCTCACACACTGTGGCCAGTTTAGCTGCATCCAGGCGCTGAGGTTGTGCGAAAACGGGTGGCCCCGTGGTGGTGATCAAGTGTTCCACCCCATGCTTAGTGATGGCTGCCGAAAACATCGGGACCGTGAGTGCTGGGAACTGGGTGAGCAGTGTGTGGAACTTACCGCCTGAAGCTGTGACGTTGGCTTGTGCTGTTGGCCTGGCCCCTCAAGCTGTACAGGGGAGAGAATCAAAAGACATTGCATTAATCAGGTGTCGGTTAGCAACATCAACTAGCAACCCGTGTGCACACAGAAAATCAGCTCCCAAGATTGGAAATCTTCCTGCCGCTATGACGAAAGTCCACGCGTACATACGGCCGTGTAGGGATAGTCAGTGTCCTCTCACCAAAAATCCTAATCTCCGAGCCGTATGCAGCTATCAGGTCGAGGCCGCTAGCTCCCGCTAGCTGGTCGGTGTAAGACGGCAGGATGAGGCTCTTTTGGGAGCCGGTGTCTACGAGGAACAGTCTCCCCGAGCGCGAGTCCATCACGTAGAGCAGCTTGTTTTCTTCACCGGCAGTCGCAGCTGCTGCTGACTGCCGGCCTTGGCATTTCCCGAACACTTGAATTGGCACGGTGGCACACATCTGCGTGCGTTCTCTCCAAAACCACGGTGGTAGGAGCAGAGCGTGTCTCTCTGGCGCTTCCTGGCCCCCACTGCCGCTACCGTGGCTGGCTCCTCGCCTCCGCTGGTCGTCTCGCTGGGTTCCGACGCCACTGCGTTCACTGTGAGGGCTCTGGTGGTGAGGATGATCTGATTTGCCTCCTGGGCTAGCGCACGGTAGTCGCGTGCGGCCAGCAACGGCGAGTTGGCCAGGACCGCTCTTGCCTCTGTTGGGAGGTTCCAGAGGAAAAGGTGGACAAACAGAAAATGCCCGTCGTCCGTGCCCATCAACGCCAACATCTTCTCCATCAGTTCAACCGCCGACCCATCTCCTAACTCAGAGCGCCACAGGAGCCTCTCTGCTCTCTCACAGTCCGAGAGTGTGTAGCGCCGGGTCAGAGCGGCCTTGAGAGTGTCGTATTTATTGTGGGCTGGAGGCTGTTGGAGCAGGCTAGCTACTTGCTAAGTCGTGCGAGCGTCCAGCACTGCGATCACATAGTAATATCTGGTGTCATCTGCCGTTATTCCCCGGATGGCGAACTGAGCCTCGGTGTGGAGGAACCAAGACCACGGGTCGTGCAGCCAAAAGTCCGGTAGTTTGACCGAAACAGTGCACGTGTTGCTGGGGCTTCCTGTCTGGGCCGTCTCTGGGATGCTTGCCGCGTTACTGGGGCTTCCCATCCGGGCCGACTCCAGGGTTCTTGCCTCGTTTTCCATAATTTGTCAAGGGTCATCAGTGTGGAGAGTGCAAATAAAGGAACCAGACTTGCACGACAGACAAACTTTATTTCTCACTCTCACTTCATTCATACACAGAAAAAGACTTTCTCAATACACCAGGGTCTCTCCTTTTATACCACTCCATTCCTTCCCCCTGCTGACTGAAAACTTGCATTACAATACGTTCACACATTCACCCCTTACTGTCTCTGCAGCTACTCCTTCCTGCTGCATTACCATCTTTTCCCATTACAATTCGTACTGTCCTTCTCCGTTAAATCCCCCATGCTCTGCCGGCAGAGGGAATATTCCCCTCCCCTACACCGTCACAATTATTTGTAAAAGTGTCCCATTTGCTGATTTGATGTCACTTGGTCCTGTTAGATGTGATTTAATGTGTTATTTAAGAGCTCTGTGTCTCATTAGTTACTACAAGAATGGCCATTTATTGATAAATATTAACATAAAAATGATTGAACTGATTTTTTTGGTGGGCTTTTGGTGGCCCATAAAAATAATTTCATTCATTACTGCCCCCTTAGGTGCTGTTCGTTAGTCAAACTGAGCACCAATGAAAAATATTTCCCACACTCATTTAAAGAGTTGAAAATAAAACTGTATACAGGCATAGATACATAGAGGACAGAAACAGATTTTAACTCATCGGTTACTGTGTCTTTACATGGATCTAAATCTTCCTGTCATCAAATCCAGTTTTAATGTAGTGGTTGCAAAATGCAAGGCCAAGGCTGGTGTTGCTAAACAGGTTAGCTCCACTCGTCCAGGTATCCTGACCGCCATCCTGCATCCTGACTTCTTTATAATGTCCAGTTTAGGGGAAGGCCTTGGACTGTTTTTATCCAAAGCTGGTGTTCCAATTATAGTTTCCTAAACTTGTTAGCAAGTAAATACTGCTGGATATTCCATCCATGCATATCAGTATTAAGTGCACTGAAATGTTGATATGGTGACGTTGAGGTTGTCAGAAGATGAACTGTAATTGGTTAGAGGTTTGCCTCCTTCCATTTTTTTTTTCTTCAATGCAAGGAGATAGTGAATTTTCCATAGCAACAAATATAAACTGATTTCTGATTGGCTAAATAATTTCAGACAGTATTCTTGCCTCCTTAGTTACAAAAACGAACTAATTTCTGATTGGCTGATTAATGTTCCCACAGTGGCAAGCCCGTTTTTTAATCCCTTCTGACAGGATGCTGACTACATTTTGCACAATAAAATACATATAATATCAAGCACATTTATTATCACAGTGTTTGAATTATTTCTTCTCCTTTTCTTCTCAAATTTCTGAGGAAGCTCTGCCTCCATTGCCTCCTCCTATGAGCCGCCACTGGTGAATTTATCAACTTTAAACCCACAACTTTTCCTTGCAGTGGTGTAAAAAGTTGCACAACCATATCCTGGGCTATATTTTCATTCATCTTCCACAAGTAGGCTACAACACAATACAAAATAGAAACAAATCATATGAAAGAGGACATGCTCCAAAACACATAGACAAGATTTTATTTGACAATTGTAAAAAATTCGGTATTGTGGAGAAAGGAAACATTTGATGCAACGAGCTGAAAAACACACGAACTTTATTCCTTCTCCAACATACAGTACAGTAAAAGAACTCCCGGGTCTCTGTGTATTCTCCTTTTATACCTTTAATTCCATGCATTGAGACTCGGAACTTCCGACCATAATACATTGTTTGGAACAAAGACCTGTGTGGCACATTAACATAACATCAGGCCGGCGTCGCTTCTCACACCCTTCTTCCAGTGGCTCCGGCATTCTCTCCTCTCCCCTGGGGGCAAATAGTCCTTACTGTCCCGATTGAGACCCCCTGGTGGCACTTCCTCCTTCAGTCCATTGTTCCCCCTTTCCCCAGCTGCCTTCTCTGGGTGGAGAATCCCCCACCCCGAACACCCAGAAGGGGTATTAACCCCCCCCCCCCCCGCCCCGTCCTTTGGGCTTGGGCCGACGCCCATAGCAGCTGTAGCGGGGGGGGGGGGTCGCCGATCCCGTCGAAACACCCTGTTGGCAAGGTGTACAGGAGGGCACGTCAGTCTGTTGAGGGGAAGAAGGGGGGTGAACACATCAGCTTCACGGGCACAGGTTCCCCACCGAGGGAAACACCAACTTGCGGGGCCGCCAGTGGCGGTCGTCTGCGCCAGAGAGGTTGGGCCAACACCACCTGCTTGTCTGCCAACACAAAGCGGGCTCCAACCTGTCGATGCAGGTGGTCTCTCCCTATACCACCCTCCCCCCCAAGTCTAGCACAAAATGCCTTCGCCCACAGGTTCCAACACCCTGAATGGTCCATTGTTTGGTGGGCGCAGCGGGGTTCTCCAGTGCGCATCGTGCTGACAAAAACAAAGCTGGCGTTCTGTAAATACTCTTGGGACAAAAAGTGCAGGGGGAAAACAATGGTGGGGTGGGCCCGGTACATTAAAAGCCTCCTGTATGTGAAAAATTGCGTGGGCGGATCAGCCTTGGGCGCTGGGTTTTCCAGTAAAAACTCTCCAGGGACCCACAACAGCTGAGAAAAAAACGAGTTCTGCCAGGGAGGTGACATGGTTCAGGTGACCCACAGAACAGACATGACTCAGGATTAACACAATTAACGTACTTTATTTGTTAATGTGAGTGATTGGGTGCGTGAGTGCGGTTATATGGTGTAATGTTGTGTAGTGCAATCCGTGTATTCCAGCTGGGCCGGCAGAGCACCGTACAGACTGACAACCCTGGAAAGAGACAAGGGCCGTTAGCTTACAGTTCACCTTATGCAGCACGTTAGATGTTATAATGCTTACTGTCAACAGATGTCGAAGTGGCTTCAGGTGGCGCCGAAGCTGCGGCCAGGGAGACAGTGTCTACGGGCAGGTTAGCTGAAGGTGGAATAAAAGTCCGCCGCCTGGAGGGAGAAGGAGGTCCACCGTTGCGGGCTCCGCCTGTGCACAGGGGAATGGACAGGTTTAGAAGCAATAACGCTTACTTGGTTGTAGGTCCGGGCGGAACCGACCCAGACGTCGTTCAGCTGGGCTTGGAAGCCGATGGCTGGAGAATTCAGTGCAGGGAAACACGGAGGCAGGGTGTGGCGTGATTCAAGGAAAAGAATCAGACGACTCCGCGCCCAGCACTGGTCCTGATGGGAATAAATAGGGCCACAGAAGATGACAGGCAGGTGCGTACACAGGTGCCGTGATTGGCGGCCATGACAGGAGGCTACCAAATCCTCCTTAGGCATGGAGCACAACCCCAAAAGAACCCAGGGCAGGCGGTCGACCCAATTTGTATCTGCAAGTGAAGTTCTGAGCATTGTCTTGAGCGACCTATGAAAATGCTTGCATAACCCGTTAGCTTGGGGGTTGTACGTGGAAGTGTGATGAATTTTGACCCCCAATCTTTTGGCCATCACAGACCAGAGTTCCGAAATGAATTGCAGGCCCCTGTTGGAAGTGATGTCCGACCGGGATCTGAATCGTGCAACCCAAGCCGACAAAAAGGCACGAGCTACTTCCGCGGACGTGGTAGAAGCCAGTGGAACCACTTCAGGCCAGTGCGTGGTGCGGTCCACGATAGTCAAAAGGTGCGTGAAACTTTATGATGGCGGGAGGGGTCCCACCAAATCCACGTGGACATGGTCGAATCTCCTGGCCGGGGTTTGGAAGGGCTTGAGGGGACTCTGGTGTGCTTGTGCACGTTAGCCCACTGGCACGCGACACAAGCTGCAGCCCACTCTTTTATGTCCTTACACAAGCGCAGCCAGATGAATTTTGCCCCCACTAGCTTCACCGAAGCGTGCACGCCCGGATGCGAAAGAGAGTGGACTGACTCAAAAATGCGATGGCGCCAAGAGCTCGGAACCACCGGGCGTGGGTGGCCGGTGGAGACGTCGCAGAGCAAGGGAGGGCATCCTTTTTGCACCACCCTGCTCTCCAGCTTTAACCCAGTAGTCGCTGAATGGAGTGCGCAAATGTCCGCATTCCCAGCTTGCTCCGTGGCCATAGCAGGGAAATCTATTCCCATGTATACTGGGGAGACTAATGCGCGCAACAGACAATTGGCCACAACACTGAGCTTACCGGCAACGTGTTGAATGTCGGTTGTAAACTCCGAGATCGTGGCCAAATGCCATTGCTGCTGGACCGACCAGTTTCAAGACCTTGGACATCACGTACGTCAGCGGCTTATGGTCCACGAGCACGGTGAACTTGTGCCCCTCTAGCCAAAACTGGAAATGGCGCGTCACCAGGTGTAGAGCCAACAACTCTGTCGAACGTGTTTTTATTTGCACTCGTTGTCGTGCAAAGTTAGACTAAAAAATACGAGCAGCTGCCACACACCACAGACGTACTGCTCCATCACTGCTCCTATGGCAACATCAGACACATCTGTAGTGAGCGCTATCTGTGCCAACAAATCCAGATAGGCTAGCAACGCGGCATCTGCAAGTGCTGTTTTGGCGTTCATGAAAGCCTGGACTCGCTCAGGAGTCCAGTCGACGTTTTCCGTGGCTTTTTGTTTTTAAGCGCAGCATACAACGGCTGCATCAGTTGGGCTGCCCGGGGAAGGAAACGGTTATAAAAACTGACCACTTCCAAAAACTCCTGCAGGGCCCTCATGGTCTGCAGACATGGAAAGTCCGACACAGCGTGCACCTTGTCTAGCAGCAGAATCGCGCCCTCCAGCAAAATGCGGTGGCCCAAAAAATCAATCACTGGCACACTGAACTGGCACTTCGCCGGATTCACTATAAGCCCATGTGCTTCCAGCCTGTGGAAATCTGTCCTGAGATGGGCAATGTGCTCCTCCTCGGACACACTAGCTACCAGAATGTCGTCTAAGTAGACAAAAACAAAGGACAAGTTGCAAAGCACTGTGTCCATCATTCTCTGGAAAGTCTGTGCCACGCCTTTTAATCTGAACGGCATGCATAAAAACTCAGAGGCCAAAAGGAGTTATTACCACTGTTTTTGGAACATCTTCAGCACGCACTGGGACCTGATGGTATCCACGGACCAGATCCACTTTCGCAAAAACACGTTCCCCAGACAGGTGCACGGAAAAATCCTGGATGTGCGGAATAGGATAGCAATTGTGTTCCGTGGCATTGTTCACATGCCAGAAATAGCTGCACGGTTGCCACAACTCGTCAGCTTTAGGCACCATGTGTAGGGGGATGCCCAAGGGCTGTTGGAGCACCTGACAATGCCCAACTGCTCTAAGTTGGCGAATTCCTCGCGCGCGCTGGCCAGTTCAGCTGCGTCCAGGTGCCAAGGTTGCGTGAACACTGGCGGCCCTTCTGTAGTTATAAGCCATCTTTATTGTCATTCAATCCATACAGCCAATCATGTACAGTAGAATGAAATTATGTTTCTTATCTACAATGTTAATCAGACACACAAAGAATCAGAGGGGTCACTGCCATGCAAGGCGCAGCCACAAATTTCCCTCCTCCGTTCCATTATTGCTGAGCACCAAGCTGGATGGCAGGAACTTCCGCTTTTATATGGTCTTTGGCATGACCTGGCCGGGATTTGAACCCCGGCCTCCTGGGTGTGGAGCAGATGCTCTACCAACTGAGCCACCACACCGGTTGTGAGCCACCACTCTGATAGTTATGAAATGTTCCACCCCGTGTTTCGTTATCGTAGCTGAAAAAGTCGGGACTGTGAGTGCTAGGAACTGTGCGAGTAACTGTTGGTACTTACCCCCTGGAGCTATAACGTTAGCCAGTGTTGTCGACCCAGCTCCCCGAGCTGTACAGGGCAGTGAGGTAAAAGAGACAGCATCCACTAATCGCCTATTAGCAACATCGACTAACAACACATAAGCACATAAAAAATCTGTGCCTAAAATGGGGGCAGAACATGCAGCTACCCCAAAGTCCCACTGAAAGCTGCGTCCATGTAAGCAAATCGTCAGTGTCCGCTCACCAAATGTCCTGATGGTGGATCCGTTGGTGGCCGTGAGCTCGGGACTGCTGCCTCCTGCCACTTGTGTTGACCAGCAGGATAAGGCTCTTCTGGGAGCCAAAGTCCACTAGAAACCGTCTCCTGAACGTGTGTCCGTAATATAAAGAAGCTTGTTTCTGTCGCCAGCGGTCACAGCTGCTACTGACTGCTGGCCATGCCGTTTCCCGACTTCATGAATTGGCATGGCGGCAGGCATCATTGGGCATTCGAACCGAAGCAGCGATGACAGAAATGGATCGCCCTGTTCCTACATCTCCTGGCGTTTGCTCCGGCTACCACCAACGGTTCCTCAACCTTGCTGTAGTCTGTCCTGGACGCTGGTGCTGCTGCATTCAAGCTGAGAGTTTTGGTCACTAAAATGATGCGACCCACTTCCTTCACCAGTGCGCAGTAGTCCTTGGTCACCAGCAACGGCAAGTCGGCCAGGATCGCCCTTGCTGCAGCCGGTAGGTTCCTGAGGAACAGGTGGGCGAACAGGTGGGCGAACAGGAGAGGCTCGTCGTTCCTACGCATCAGCACCAACATGCTCTCAATGAGCTCCACGGCTGATCTGTCCCCTAACTCCGAACGTGTTAGGAGTCTCACTGCCCTCTCACTGTCAGAAAGGGTATAGTGCTGGAGAAGCATCTTCTTGAGTGCCTCATATTTCCCCTGGGCCAGCGGCTCCTGGAGCAGGCTTGTCACCTGTTGTGTGGAGTGCGCGTCCAGCGCAGCGACCATGTAGTAATACTTTGTCGTCCGTTGTTATCCTGCGAAGTGTGAACTGGGCTTCTATGTGCAGGAACCATGCGGTTGGGTCATGAAGTTCACAAGTCTGGGAGATTGACTGAGACAGCGCACGCGGTGCTGGAGCTCTCCCTCCAGGTAGTCTCCGGGGCGATGCTCATCTTGCTCTCCATGGCACATCTTGAGGGTCACCAATGTGGAGAAAGGAAACAGGCAAGGCAACGAGCTAGACAACACACAAACTTTATTCCTTCTCCAACATACAGTACAGTAAAAGAACTCTCGGGTCTCTGTGCATTCTCCTTTTATACCTTTAATTCCATGCATTGAGACCCGGAACTTCCGACCATAATACGTTGTTTGGAACAAAGACCTGTGTGGCACCTTAACATAGCATCATGCCAGCACTGCTTCTCACACCCTTCTTCTTCCAGTGGCTCCGGTGTTCTCTCCTCTCCCCGGAGGGCAAATAGTCCTTACTGTCCCGACTGAGACCCCCCCGCTGACACTTTCTCCTTCAGTCCATTGTTCCCCCTTTCCCCAGCTGCCTTCTCTGGGTGGAGAATCCCCCACCCGTACCACCACAGTATGTTTTGCCCCTGCTTACCCTATAGCTTTGCAGTTTCTGTCATAAAGCAGCTTAGATACGGCCGAGTGCTCTTTACCAAGCCAACTTTGACCCAGTTTGCTGTAGGTGTGATTTTGAATTTTGACCAGGTCACAGCCTGGAAGGGCTAGCGTGAGCCTCAAACAGTGTGAAAAATCCCGATGCAGGGGGTGCGCCTGGCTCCACTCAGACTTGCATTTGACTGCAGACTCTCTTCACCCCACTGCAGCAGCAGACATGTCCCGTTTCCTCCGTCATCTCCAAGTAGTTGCTTCTCATTGCACAACTGCCAGATCTGCAGTTTTAACAGGCAGGATTCCTGGAATCAACTGTCCTATATCCACGTCTCAAGGTGGGCAAATTAATTATCTAAAGTGTTGCCCTTTTATATGGGACCCCATAAGCTCCATATGCTGCAACTGGATGTTGAGAATTTCAGTCTTCTGTTTAAAGGCATAATTTGGTGCTTGGGCAAAGAATTTGCCTGATTAAAACAAAGATACGATTTATGGTAATAACCTTTACTACATTTCTTTTATAAATGTCTTTATGTACAATGTGGAATGTGTGAGATGAAATATTGTTTTATGAAATTAAGTCATAAACAGAATCATTTAGTGCTGTGCTAAAAAGACTCAGTTTATGCATTTTAAGCTTAAAAATTGCATATGTTCATCTACGACCTCTGTGCAGTTTTACAGTTCCTCACAAAGTACAATGAGACCACAGACTGGCAAAAGAAACTGACCCCAGAGCAGTATGTGGTCACCAGAGAGAAAGGAACAGAGGAGGTGAAACTGATTATTAAGAAATATACATTTGTAATGTGCATGTTTGTTAAACTGATACATGGACATTCCACCATGGACTTTAGTACATCAGTGCCTGTTAGAACAGTTCTGATCTCAGCGTACCAGACAGACATGCATTGTCACAGCAAATCAGTTTTCATTTGAATTTTGATCAGAACTTTATTGTTGACCAGCATCAGGTTTAAACAGCCCAGTTACAAACAAATTAAATCCTGCCATAGAGGGACAAATAAAAAGCAAACAATTAAAACCGAACACCAGAGAGTGGCAAAACTAGGGGCGGTGGAGTGATAATGTATGTTAACAACAACTGGTGCAGACCGGGACATATCACTGTTAAACAACGACACTGCAGCAAAGACATTGAG
This sequence comes from Pholidichthys leucotaenia, assembly GCA_020510985.1. Classification (NCBI taxonomy): domain Eukaryota; kingdom Metazoa; phylum Chordata; class Actinopteri; order Cichliformes; family Pholidichthyidae; genus Pholidichthys; species Pholidichthys leucotaenia. Next base: position 143,971,481 of record CM035844.1, read on the forward strand.
TTGCTAGCTGTTAGCATGAGGCCTACATATCTCCCGAGAGAACACTCACACGTGATCTGCATTGTTGTTTATGCAAATCCGACGGCGAACGCTGGGACAGCACGTGACGTCATCCATTCAGTAACCAGCAGGCTGCAGACAGAACACCCAGATGCTCTTCTCCTCATCTCAGGCGATTTCAACCACGTTTCACTGTCTCCCATTCTGCCCACTTTCACCCAGTATGTCACATGCCACACTAGAGACAATAAAACACTGGATTTGTTCTACACAAACACTAAGGAGGCGTACACCTCATCACAACTCCCCCCACTTGGGAGATCGGATCACAACTTGGTTCATCTCCGACCGGTGTACAAACCCCTAGTGCACAGACAACCTCCGGCCATGCACACTGTGGAGTTATGGTCTGAGGAGACAATGGACACTCTAAAGGACTGTTTTGAAGCCACTGCCTGGAAGCAGCTCTGCGATCCACATGGTGAGGACATCGATGGCCTCATTCACACCTTCACGGGCTACCTCAGCTTCTGTGTGGACAAATCCGTTCCCACCAAGACCATACGGCGTCACTCAAACAACAAACCCTGGATCAACCCTGAGATAAAAACACTTCTGAGAGAGAAGAAGAGGATCTTCAGGTCGGGGAACAGGGAGATGCTGAAGTCCGTACAGAGGGAGCTGAGGAGAAAGATCAGAGAAGGCAAGGACAGCTTCAGGAAGAAGATGGAGGACAAGCTGCAACAGAGCGACATCAGCGGGGTCTGGAGAAACCTCAAAACCATCTCGGGGCTCCAGAATACCTCCCCCCAGGCCACGGGGGGCAGGGAGTGGGCGAACAACCTGAATCTGTTTTTCAATAGATTTGACCAACCGCCCTCCCCCCTGTCTGCACAACAACCACTGCTGCCTCTAAGAAATCAAGTCCTGCTGCCCACTCCCCACTCCACCGACACCCCCCCTACTCCCAACACACAGCCCCCCATCCTGACCCTGACCAAGACCCAGGTGAGGACGGAGCTGAGGAAGATCAAGGCGAGGAAGGCGTCGGGTCCGGACGGCATCAGCGCAAAGCTCCTCAAGTCCTGTGCAGACCAGCTGTGTGGGATTGTGACGTATATCTTCAACATGAGCCTGAAACTGGGGAGGGTACCACAGCTGTGGAAAACATCTTGTGTGGTACCTGTACCAAAAACTTCCCACCCCAAAGACCTGAACAGCTTCAGACCGGTGGCCTTGACGTCCCACTTGATGAAGACCCTGGAGAGACTGCTCCTTGCTCATCTCCGCCCCCTGGTGGAACCAGCGATGGATCCACTCCAGTTCGCCTACCAGCATGGCATTGGGGTGGAGGATGCGGTGATCTTCCTCCTTCACCGTTCTCTGTCCCACCTGGAGAAGCCCGGGAATATGGTGAGGATCATGTTCTTTGACTTCTCCAGTGCTTTCAACACCATCCAACCGATGATCCTGAACGACAAGCTGCTGCGCGCAGGGGTGGACCAGCACCTGTCATCATGGATCCTGGACTACCTCACGAACCGGCCTCAGTTTGTGAGAACCCGGGACTGTGTTTCCGACACGATCATCAGTAGCACGGGGGCCCCCCAGGGAACGGTGCTGGCTCCCTTCCTGTTCACTCTTTATACTGCGGACTTCTCACACAACACAACACATTGCCATCTACAGAAGTTCTCTGATGACTCTGCGATCGTTGGTCTCATCTCCAGCGGAGATGAAGCTGAGTACAGAGGGCTTATCCAGGACTTTGTGGACTGGTGCCATCGGAACTGCCTCCAGATCAACGCGAGGAAAACTAAGGAGCTGGTGGTGGACTGCCGCAGGCATGGGCAGCCCCTCACAGCACCAGTAAATATACAGGGAACAGACATCGAGATGGTGACATCCTACAAGTACCTGGGTATTCATCTGAACAATAAACTAGACTGGTCACACAATACTGACGCACTCTACAAGAAGGGACAGCGCAGGCTGTTCCTGCTGAGGAGACTCAGGTCTTTTGGTGTACAAGGGGCGCTGCTGAAGTCATTCTATGACACGGTGGTGGCATCAGCCATCACTTTTGGAGTGGTCTGCTGGGGCAGTGGCATTACTGCAGCCGATAGGAAGAGACTGAACAAACTGATTAAGAAAGCTAGCTCTGTCCTGGGGCAGCGCCTTGATCCAATGGAGGAGATAGGAGAGAGAAGGACGGTGGCTAAACTGTCATCTCTGCTGGAGTCCGAGTTCCACCCTATGCAGGACATACTGGATGCACTGAGGAGCTCATTTAGCAGCAGACTACATCATCCCAGGTGCACAACCGAAAGGTTTCGTAGGTCCTTCCTACCAACAGCTGTCAGACTGTACAACCTAAGCAGGGCTGCTCGCAGAGATAGCAAAAAGACGTAACAAACTAATAGTTTTTTTTGAATGCAAAAGATGCAATAGACGTACACAATGGTCCTCTCCGGCATACAACTAGGAACATACCGGTCGCTATGGAGGGTGAGAATATGTATGGGCACATAATCATACCATGTAGGATAACTAAATAGACGGTTATGCTGTTTCATCCCACCTAGCAACAATGCTCTGCACTGTGTGTGTTTATATATTTACATATTTATTCCATCTAGCTACAATGCTCAGCACTGGGTGTGTTTATATTTATATATCTATATATTTATTCCATCTAGCTACAATGCTCCGCACTGTGTTTTTATATATCTACATATTATTCCATCTAGCTACATTGCTCCGCACTGTGTGTGTTTATATACTTGCATATTTATTCCACCTAGCTGCAATGCTCCGTACTGTGGGTGTTTATATATTTACATATTTATTCCATCTAGCTACAATGCTCTGCACTGTGTGTTCATATATTCATATATTTATTCCATCCAGCTACAATGCTCTGCACTGTGTGTCTGTGTGTGTGTGTGTGTATATATATTTTATAGTAATATGTACATATGTATATTAGCTGCTCTTGCTTGCTTGTTTTTTTTTTTTTTTTTTTTTCTTGCCTTCCGATTGTTGCTCTGAGTGTTGCTATCCCTGTGCTGTTGCAATCCTGGAATTTCCCCGTTGTGGGACTAATAAAGGCTTATCTTATCTTATCTTATCTTAAAAACAGAAATGACAGTTATAACCATTAATGCTAAACAAATGAGGTGTTTCTGATCTTCACATTATGCTCTGGCGTCCCCTCACCCCGTCTCTGTGTGCTCTCAGCCCTTTAGTGGGATTTACCTAAACCATTATGAAGTGGGGATGTACCATTGTGTCTGCTGTGATGCTCCACTCTTCAGGTAAGATTTTGTATCCACCAGTAAAGGAATATTTCCTCTATATGCATTGTCTGGAATAAGCTGCATTCATGTAATAAAATATCAAACCGACATGCACTACTCACAAAAAGTTAGGGATATTTGGCTTTCGGGTGAAACTTATGGAAAATGTAAGAAGTTCACACTACAGTGATAAATCATGAAAGTAGGGCATTTGAGACTGAATAGACTGATCAAAAAGCTAGCTCTGTCCTGGGGCGATGCTTCAGCCCAGTGGAGGAGATAGAGAGGAGGATGGTGGCTAAGCTGTCATCTCTGCTGGAGTCCGAGTCCCACCCCATGCAGGACACGCTGAACGCACTGAGGAGCTCATTTAGCAGTAGGCTGTACCATCCTAGGTTCGCAACTGAGAGGTTTCGCAGGTCCTTCCTAACTACAGCTGTCAGACTTTATAGCCTAACCAGGGCTGCTCGTAGAGGTCGTCTTGAATGCACAAAACGTAACAAACTTGCACAATAATGGTCCGCTCTATTACACAACTAGGACAATATCCATCGCTACAGAGGGTGACAACTAGGCTGATTCACATATGAAATATACTGTATGGGTACATATTCATACTATGCGGGGTAACTGAATAGACCGTTATGCTGTTTATTCCACCTAGCTGCAATGCTCCACACTGTGTATATTTCTGTGTACATATGTATATATTGAATTGAATTATATTCACTGCTATTATTATCTTATCTTTTGAATTATTGCCCTGAGTGTTGCTATCCTTGTGCTGTTGCAATCCTGGAATTTCCCCATTGTGGGACTAATAAAGGCTTATCTTATCTTATCTTTAAGCAGAAGCATGCAATAGTGATTTCCTCATCTTAAATTTATTGAAACAAAAGCCAACACGAGTGGTGGGTATACCACAACAAAAAATGTCAGTGTCTCAATAACTTGTCATGTGCCCTTGAGCATCAATTACAGCTTGACAACAGTGTCTCATGGTGTTCACAAGTGGACTTATTGTCTGCTGAGGCATGCTATTCCACTCTTCTTGAAGGGCGGCCCTCAGGTCATTGAGGTTGTGGGCTGCAGGGTTACAAGCCTCCACATGGCAACTCAGCTGATCCCATAGGTTTTCTATGGGATTCAGATCTGGAGAAAGTGCAGGCCACTCCATTTGAGGTACCCCAGCCTCCAGCAGCCATTCTCCAATGATGCAACTGTTATAATAAATAAACAGTGAAGATTAGTTAATTACATATTACACAAAGTGCTTGCATACACATAGCTCTTAGATGCACACATACACACACCCCCACACACAGACATGCAAGTCAAACCCACACATACATCATTCACTCATACACATCAGTTGCTTGCTTACACACATACTGTATATAAGCTTCACAGGAAAGTCTATGTTCCTGTTTCCATATATGGGCATGAGGAAAGAAGACATCTGGACAGGATGGAAGTCATAAAATAGCTGAGATTACATCTGAAGCCATTTGGACACTGAAAGGACCTAGTTTGGACAATGGACATGTATTGTTGGAAAGTTACCGGGATACGCCCACTAGCTGGAAGCCTTTTTTTTATAGCTGTGTGGTTCTTTATTCTGGGTCCTTTCCAAGAGAGGGAGCTGGGAGGTCCCACAGCTGTGTACTCTGACTCCCTGCATAATTCAATAAAAGTTAAGCTGAGAAATAGTATTTCTTCTGTGATTATTGGTTGGTTAACTGAAAATATTCTGCTAACTGCCCAAAAATTAATTTTTACACAACCCCGATGAGCTGGAGCATTGTCATCCATGAAGATAAAATTAGGCCTGTGTTATTCATGCAGGGGCACAATGACTGGATTAATGATGATATTCAGGTATCGACTTGTCACTGTACCATTCACGAGGTGTAGGGCAGTTCTGTATTGACTAGACACACCTGCCCAGACTGTAACACCACCACCATCAAAGGCTCGTCTGGTGACAACAGTGGCTGATGCATTGTGCTCTCCTTGACATCTCCAACATCATTGGCGGCCATCATTTCTGCTCATCGTGAATTGACTTTCATCAGAGAACAGCACTAAGGCGCACTGGTCCCTTGTCCAGCGTAAATGCCCTCTGGCTCATGCAAGACAATGGCATCTGTGCCTGGTGGTGTGGTCAGGTACCCTTGCAGGTTGTCTAGCACGCAGACCACGCTGATGTAAAAGGTTTCAAATGGTCTGACATGACACTTGGGTGCCTCTCACTTCCCTTAAATGTGCCTGGAGTTGAGTGGCATTCATTATTCGGTTCCGCAAGGCACTGTTCACAATGAAACAGTCATCAGCGGGGGATGTGGCCAAAGGACGTCCACTTCTATGCCTTTCTGTGACTCTTCCAGTCTCTTTGTATCTCTGTTGCAACCTGCTGATGACACTCTGTGACACTCTAAGCTCAATGGCCACTTCCCTCTGAGAACATCCTGTTTGAAGCCTCATAATGGTGAGATACTGTTGATCAATTGTTAGGTGTCGTCTTAGTCTCATGATGTCAAAAGGGTCCAAAATGCACATACACACCAATCAGACCCTCCCAAATTTAAAGCCCGAATCACACACTAATAGTAAACAAAATAATTACAACTTAATCATGCACACAGCCAACTAAAACGAGAGGGGGACAGGTGGACTACCGTCCCACCCCACACGGCCAGACGGATTATTCTGCCGCCTGTTATTATATAGTCCATAAAGTAAAAAAAAAAACTGCTGTGTTCCTAATATAATATACAAAACAATCCCATAAACATATATACAAACAGGTTAACCTTCAATTCCATAAACAACCCAGTCAATATTTACATCAACACCATTCTGTGAACACCATCAGAATAATCACCCCAAAACCTGAGCAGCCCACTCAGTAACTTCATACGCTAAACAGGTTAAAAAGTCACTCAGCAATGTGGCCAAATCACATATAAACATTTCAACACTAGCATATTATTGCGATTTCTTTTCAAATTGGGCATTTCACGTAGCAATTTTATGTATTGACATATAGACTACATAGCCTGGGCAATTCACAAATTAATATATAATATTAATATTAACATATTAGTATTCCAGTTTAAACCCATTGCCCCCCACCCCCCCGCTACCATACAGTCCCAATAGAGAAACCATCCCCCGGAGACCCGTCCAGCGGGTCCCATCCAGAGCTGCTTCTTCTCTTTGCGCCCGGGAATGATCCACGTCTTTGCCCCAACACCTCCCTCTCCTCACTGGCGTGCTGCAGCTCATTAGCATGTCTCCACAAGCCATCAGACAGCTGAAGGTATCCGTCCTCCCAAACAACCATCACCTGCAGCCGCCCCTGGTCTTCCCATCGCTTCCTCTTGCCACAAACCCCTCTCAGCCGAGCCTCCTCTCTAGGTCGAACCACACCAGCGCCCCCCCCCCCCCGCCCCCGAGGAGCTGGACTCAGCTTCCAACGTCCATGACTTCTTGACCAGGCCTCCTTTCTGGGTCGAACCCCATCAGCAACCCCCCCCCCCCCAAGGAGCCCAACTCGGCCTACAGTGTTCCTGTGTGGCACGTCGTTTCACCGTGCCAGCCATTCCTGCCCCACTCGCTTTCATTTTCAATGCCGGCGAAGCCGTTGTGACCCCCTGCTTCTCAGTACCTCCCAGCCAAAGTCTGAAAGCAGTGGGAGCCCTCCACTTGGCTCCACCCACCATCACAGGTGTCCCACTGTGCCACTCAGTTCCCTCAGCTAGGGTAACTTGGGCCCTGGCACTGGAACCCTCCCGCGATGGCCCTGGGTGGGATTGGTCCTGTTCGTCCTCCAGAATACTAGGCCAAGAATCATCCCATACTGCATCGTCCACCACTCACGGAACCGGCCGGTCCCACAAACCACGGCCCGACCACTCTTCTCCAACAGCACTGGTGATAGAGAAACCCAATCCATAAAAAACGTTGCAGCCCATCACGTTCGAACCACTGGTGGTCACCACGAACTGCAGGCTGGACACCTCCGCTGACCTGTACTTCGCCGTCAACTCCAGCGGACCCACAATGGACAGCCTATTTCCTCCATACCCACAAAATGGCATTGACAGACTTCTCACACGGTAATACGGGAAGTAACTTCTCACAGTAGGCCAATTCAACACGGACCTCACTGCACCCGTGTCAACCAGCAACTGCACTTCCACGCCATCCAGTGCCACCATACAATACTTACGGCCATCTGTGCTCAGGGAGACGATGTGAATAACCGTAGGAGTCATGGCGGGGGAGTCCACTTCACGTCGTTGGTCCCCTCACTCAAATTTTTTACAGGCCCTGGCAAAATGATATAGGAGTCCTCACTTGCCACAGCGTTTGCCCTTTGCCAGACACTCCCTGGCCTTGTATCGGTGCTTGGTGGACCCACAACCCGAACATCTGGGTGACCCCAGGGTGGACCTTATTCTCACAGCTGTAGCGTATTCCTCCTTTTCGTCCACGCTGTCATCGCTGCTCGGGTCCACAGCCTGCGCCGCTGTGATCCCGTTTGCCTAAACATAGTTCTCTCGCCAAGGTCCCTTGATAGCTCAGCAGTTCAAAGCTGCAGATAAACTATCTCCACAGCCATGGCCAACATCAGTTCACAGGAATGCGTGAGAAGTCTTGATCATGCTGCCGCACACAGCGTATGCTCCGCCAACTGATCACGGACCATCTCTTCCTCTAAAACCCCAAACTGGCAGTCTCCAGCCAGCTGACGCAAATCTGCAACGTACTGCTGCACTGACTCTCCAGTCTGCTGGTCGCGCTGCCGAAACTGAATTCTCCGGAAGATGATGTTTTCAGGGGCGTGAAAATAATGTGCCATTAGCTCAACCACGTCCTAAAAACTATCACTCTCACCCAATGTGCTGAGAATATGTTGTCACTCCATGCCAAGGAAATGTACTAGTGTCGCCCGTGCTGTCAGCTTCTCTAATTCACCGAGGTTCAGTGCCACCAAATAGTTTTTAAATGTGGCAAACCACCTCACCCAAGGAACCTGCGGCTTGCCAGGAAGCTCCAAAAACGGCTGAATACCCGAAACTCTTTTATTCATGTTTTTATCCTTGTCGCCAAATATTATGTCCACAACCACGAGCTAATAACGAGGCTGGAGGTGCAGTGGAACAAGATTTTATTTTCTGACTCACAGTACCACATAGGCGCTCCCGTCAGGCAGAGGTGAGGTCAAAAGAGACCGTCTCTCTTCCACAGTGCCCTTTTATACTCCGGGTGGTGGCGGAACCGGAAAGGCGGAGCCACCACCCATGTCACAATAATACGTCTTGTGAACATTATTTGAACACTGCAAACTGTTTAAATACCAATTCTAATTGAACCTGAAAATGCATTGGTCGATTCATGGATCAAACACCTGTTGTGAATTTCACCGTTAAGCACCTTGTTAGAGAACAAGTTATAGAAAAAATACTGAAACACTGAACAGTTGGACATGTGTATTCAAAAGGTTAGAGAAGGTCAAATTAAGTTCACCTGGAAAGGTTATAGTGCATTTTAGGTGCATTCTGAAATTTCACCCAAAAGCCAAATATCCCTAACTTTTTGTGAATGTAATACAGTTGGATACTTTTGTGTTTATCTCATGCAGGGCCGTTTCTATCTTTTAGGGGGGGCTATTCAAGATTGTGGGGAAGAGTTCAAACCTTTTAAAATGAAATCTCTCCTCCCTACAAAACAAACAAAATACAAATGACAAAAAAAAAAAAAAACTTGGGTCAATGTCGAGATGAACAGAACAAAAATATATTAACCACAGAATAAAAAAAACCAGCACCCTGATGAATGCTGCAAGCATTCAAGGAAAAAAAAGTTGCATATTACAATAAAAAAGCAACAAAATTTGAGTTTTTATAGATTTACAAGAAAGTATTGAGAAAAAAATGAAAATGTACAAGAAAAAGTTACAAATTTAAAATAGTTGCAAATTTAAGAAAAAGCTGCAAGTTTGCAAGAAAACATTTGCAATTTTACAGAAAATTTTTGCAATTTCACAAGAAAAAATTGACATGAGGAAAAAAGTAGCAAATTTATGAAGAAGAAAGTTCTTAATTTGCAAGAAAAGTTGCAAATTAAGAAAAATTAGCAAATTTATGAGAAACAGTGAGTAATTTTAATTAATAAAGGTGGACCTTTCGTTTGAGGGTCCCTTAATGGCTGCGCAGGCTCCTTGCATCTCTGTACTCTGCTTTATAGCCAGCAGCAGTTCTGATGTCACACTTAAAAACACATCACACGATCTGCACTGAGAAGATGCTCCTTCCTCTCTTTGAAGCTCAGAGGCTAAGTATGAATCTGGGACGGGCTGGCCAGCATTCAGCGAGGCTCATGGGACGTGGGAGCGTGATGAAAGCCACGCCGCCATCATTCGCAGCCCTGACAACAGCCTGGGTAGTGCTGGGACAGAGGTCCTCCGTAAAAATGTAATGTTTTGCTCACAACTAAACACTTTAGAACTATTTGTCTTCTATAAAAGTTGCAGTTTTAGGTGGTTTCTGACTTTTGTTTACTTTATTCAGTGTGATGCCCACCTCGGCCATGTATTTGACGGACCTGACCCAACAGGCCAGCGCTTCTGTATAAACAGTGTAGCCCTCACGTTTAAGCTCCGAGAAAATGGAACACCAGACATGGAAGAAGAGCTGATGGACTTTCTGAAAGTGAGAACCTTTTTGTGGCGTAGAAAGGGAAACTTGGTGAATTTTATTGATTGATATATTAATGAACTAGGCCAGCTGACATGTTGGAACAGAATGGATTTGTACAGCAGAGAGAGTTGATTTACATGATGCATGGAATTCTGCTGCTAGTCTCTTGATGAAAGATATCTGCAATGTTCTTGTCACCACATTCATATTTATCATTTACTTATGTTGTGTCTAAACTGAAAAATCTACCTTCAAATGGCAAATGTGAGACCTGGTAACTCATTTACTGCAAGAAAAAATATGTTCTCTGATAGCATTTTTATGTTTGATTATTGTTTTCATTAAAGACTGTGCAACCGCTTGTTTTTTCTGTAGACACTGCAAAAAAAAAAACATAAGCTGTCTTATCTCATTGCTGTTTGACTCTATAGCAATGTGTACAGAATGGGTTAAAAGGTCTGTAGGTAGTTTGTCAATAAATTCACACTCGATTTGCTCTCCGAATCCAAGAGTAGCATTTGATTTAAAAAAAAAAAAAAGTTTTTGAAATGTTTTTTCTTCAAGGACAACAAAGAACCTCTTCCCATTGTGGTTTTGATTCATAATGGTCATCACACTATTTCATTATAGCATAATTTCTGTCAGTAACTCAAATTAATGTTTAACTGAAGAGGCCACTGTTGTGTATGTAAATAGGCTGGTAGTAGTAAGATGGCGGCCGGGATGGACGTGGGATAAACAGGGGTGGCTAACTGCCGGTTTCTGGTGGTGACGCTACTCCTAGTATAAAGGAGGTGGGCAGAAGAGGTTAGTGTAGGAAAAAGTCAATTTTGGACAACCTCTAGAAAAAACCCCAGAAAACAGTGTTGATTAGATGCTAATGGCTAATATAAATATTCCTAATAAATGTATCCAAAAGACTGTGATTTAATGGTTAATGGTAAATAGGAGCATTTATAGGGAATGTAACTAAAGGACTGAATCTGAACTGTTTGAATGTAAACTGTCAGTGAAAGCAGTAGCGCTTTTGCGCCACAGGTGGCGCTCAGTAGTGATAAGACGCTGTACAGTGTTAGAGAACAAGAGAAGAAGAGTAGCGAATGTTCCAGAGTGTGAAGAAGATGGTGTCAAGTGATATATAGCCGTTGCTGGCTGATGTGCTGTGTAAGTGTGCCGTGCCGGGTGTGGTGGAAAGTCAATAAACTGCTGCAAAGTCTGACAGCTTGGCCCTCATCCTTCCCCTTCACCCTCCGGGGTGTAACAAAAACTTGGTAGCAGAGGATGGTTCAGTCGTGTCTAAGACGGTGAGTGTGCAAATAAAAAAAAAAAGAGGCCGTAACGATGGAACTGGAGCAGCTACAAGATAAGCTAAGCGAGGCCTTGGTGCCGTTACAGGCCAAACAGCTAAACAAGGTCTGTTTATTTGCAAAGATAAGCCCAGCCGAGCCGTCTAAAAAATACACGCTGATACAACTGTTAATCGAGGAGGTGGAAAAAACCATTGAAAGCGAAGAGGAGGATGTAGCCCGCGCATTTCTGCTAAAGCTAATAGCATGTGCTACCGAAGCTAAGCAAAGCGAACCGTCGACACAGGCAGCGGCAGCGGTCGGCACGAGCCGGGAGACAGAGGCACTCGCCAGTTTACAAAGCCAATATGCCGCTCTGCATGAAAGTATCCTTGATTCAGCTAAAAGGGTTGAAGAGGAGATGGCGAGGCTGGCCGATGACGAGGCCACGCAGCCACCGACCCGCCATTTTGTGACACAGCCCGAGGCTGCGCAGCCACAGAGCCGCCATTTTGTGACACAGCCCGCGGTCCCCGCAGCGCCCCTACTGCCAGAAGTGACCATTAAACGGGAGTTTAGGATAAATGGGCAGATAGGGGAGAGGGGCCAAAAAGACAAGTTGTCTTATTCCAATCTCATTCACCAGATCGATATGGGCCTAAAGAAAAAGCACAATGAGGCTGAGATAATTGAGGATGTTGTCAGAGCAGTGAGTCCCGGATTGAGTTTGCGCGCTATGCTGGAGATCAAGTCAGATCTCACCCTGCCACAGCTGCGCATCATCCTGCGAGGGCATTATAAAGAGGATAGTTCTACTGACTTGTATCATCGTCTGATAAACCTCACACAAGACAGTAATGAGTCACCTCAGAACTTCCTGTTTCGCGCCATTGAGCTAAAGGAAAGACTTTTAGCAGCATCCAGAGAGCCTGGCACGGAAGAGCAGTTTAGTTCTGATCTTATTCAGAGGAAGTTTCTGAGGGCGGTGGAAACAGGACTGATCAGTGCTGATGTGAAGTATCAACTGAAGCGATATTTGGAGGATCCTGCCGTCATCGACGAGCTTCTGATTTCAAAGATGAATGCAGCAGCCAGTCTTGAATGGGAACGACACCAAAAATTCAAGAGGCACACAAAAGAACCAAAAGTTCGAGAATGCCGAGTGGAAAATCTTGACGGGTCAGTATGCAACTGTGGAAGAAGTGGATGGCCAAGAGCGCTCTCCACCATCGACCAAAGGTAAAATCCTTAAATCCCAAAGCACAGTGACCCGTACGGAATCTGAGCTCCTGGACATAGTCACGCAGCTGAAGAGTGACATGGAGGAGATCAAGAAGGCCATACGTGAGTCTCCCCGAGCACCTCACGCTCAAAGAGCCAGGAGGACACGTGGCTGCAAGAGCTGTCAGTCCACCAGCAATGGCGACCAATGCGACCACTGCTTCAGATGTGGAATCAGCGGCCACATGTCAAGGGAATGTCGGATAGGAAGAAGACTTGGAAGAAGGACAGGGCAAGTAGACACGGCGGCCAATACTGTCGCAACCACATCAGAACAAGTTAACACCCAAGAACTGTATGAGCTAGTTACAGACAGTATTCGGAGGTTGGAAGCAAGGCTGGTAGCTAAGGCCGAGGCACCTCCTGAAGAGACGGTCCGTGTTAATCTACTGTCCCCTAATCGCCAATTACAGTTACTCAATTTGGTTGGAAAAAAATATGTCATAACCTGCTTCCTCGATGATAAGGAGACAGAAGCGTTGTGGGACACAGGGTCACAGGTCTGCTTAATGAATGACACCTGGAGACAGGAGCACCTGCCACACACCACTGTCAGAGATTTAGCCGAGTTGGTGGGTCCAAGTATTCTGAATGGGAGGGCAGTGAACCAGACACCGATTCCATTCTCAGGGTGGGTCGAAGTCACTTTCAAGCTGCCAACAGCTAGTCGCCCACCGGTGGAACTCTTAGTTCCTGTGCTAGTGGTGAAGGAAGATGGAGTGGCAGAGCCGCCTATCATTGGGTTCAACATGATTGACCATGTCCTGAAGATGGGCATTAAACCCCCTTGTGCCATCAGTGAAGCTGTTAGTGCAGCCTTCTCATTTGACTGTAAGAAAACAGAAGTATTTTTGAAAGTGATGCAAAGTGAGAAGGATAGGCTGGGGGAAGGAATGGTAAAAGTTGGCAGTGAGTTGGTCACCATCCCTGCTGGCCAAACCAAAGCAGTCAAAGGTTGTGTCAGGGTAGGCTCACTTCCAGACACACAAGACGTCTTATTTGAGCCGAGTCAGTACACCCAATTACCAGAGGGTTTGCAGATGCAAAGTGGGTTGGTGCAGTTATGGAAAGGGAGGTGATCTATGTTCAAAATACCTATAACAAACAGTACGTCCCGTGATATCCAGCTGCCCGCTAAGACCATTTTGGGGGAAATGCAGAGAGTCAAAACTGCTTACCCGGCAGACATTCGACCCCCTGCTGTAAACCAAGCGACAGTCGACCCGACGACGAGTGAAACAGGAAGAAATAAAGAGACCGAGATGAACTGTGCCGTCAAAGAGACTATGGACATGTGGGATCCCCCAGTTCCCCTTGATCATCTCTCGCCCATACAACAAGAGCAAGTAAAACAGTTCCTACGGGAGGAACAGCAAGCGTTTTCCCGTGATGAGTATGATGTAGGGACAATTCCCTCTTTACAGTTGAAGATCCGACTCAAGGATCCCACTCCTGTTAAAAAGACTTATGTCTCTGTTCCCAGACCACTTCATAAAGAAGTAAAGGAGTATTTAGAAGGCCTGCTTAACAGGGGCTGGATCACCAAATCCAAGTCATTGTATTCCAGTCCAATCGTCTGTGTGCGAAAGAAAGATGGAGGTCTGCGTTTGTGTTGTGACTTTAGAGAGCTAAACAAGAAGTCCATCCCTGACAGACACCCAATTCCCCGCATACAAGATATGCTAAACAGTCTAAATGGGAGTGTGTGGTTTTCAGTCCTCGACCAAGGGAAGGCGTATCACCAGGGTTTCCTGGAAGAGTCGAGTAGGCCCCTCACTGCATTTATCACTCCCTGGGGTTTGTTCGAGTGGGTAAGAATTCCATTTGGTTTGTCCTCAGCACCAGCAGCATTCCAGAGATCTATGGAGGAGTGCTTGTGGGGGTTGAGGGATGATATTTGTCTGCCTTACCTCGATGATAACCTTGTTCATTCACAGACTTTTGAAGACCACTTGCGAGACCTGAGAAGCATCCTGCACCGCTATCAAAGCCATGGGGTGGAGCTGACTCCCCGAAAATGTGAGTTATTCAAGCAGCAGGTACGTTTCCTTGGTAAAAATGGTAACAGGACAGGGCTACACCATGGACCCTGTGGACATTGCCCCGGTGCAGACACTCAAACAGCAGCAACCTTCCACTGTTGGAGAGCTAAGGAAATTGCTAGGTTTTATTTCATATTACCGTAGCTATATTCCAAACTTCTCCCGTATAGCAAAGCCTCTTTACGACCTTCTTGCTAACAACCACACAGATAAAGTAAAGAAAAACTCAAAAAAACATGTCAAAAGGAAAGATGGTGGCCAGTTGCCCTCATCCCAGGTAATCAGGTGGCGCCCAGAGCATCAAGCAGTAGTTTGTCAGCTTGTTGACTTTCTTTCCCAACCCCCAGTGTTAGGTTACCCGAACTTTGAGGAACCCTTCATTTTGCACTGTGACGCTTCACAGGAGGGGCTTGGGGCGGTGTTATACCAGCGACAACAAGACAAACTGGTGGTGATAGCGTATGGCTCCAGGACACTGTCAAATCCAGAGAAGAACTACCACCTTCATTCAGGGAAGCTGGAGTTTCTTGCCATGAAGTGGGCCATCTGTGAGAGGTTTCGGGATTATCTGTACTATTCTCCGCTATTCACAGTCTATACAGACAATAATCCCCTAACGTATGTGCTCACCACCGCAAAGTTAAATGCAACCACACAGAGGTGGGTAGCAGAACTAGCTGATTTCCAGTTTGTGATTAAGTATCGCCCTGGAAAAGCAAACAGAGATGCAGACGGTCTCTCACGTATGCCCCTAGATATGGAGCAGTACATGAACAAATGTACACAAAATGTTGATCCTGATGTAATGAATTGTGTGGCGCAGGCAGTCAAGGTAAAGTCACATGAAAATGAACCATGGCTTTGCCCAGTCACCATTTCTACTCTCATCAGTGAAGCAGATCAAGAAGCCAGTTCTGTAGCTGAAATATCAAAGACTGCTCTAAAAAGAGCTCAAGAAGAAGACTCCGTGATTGGAGAAGTGTTGCGTTATGTGTTGTCAAAACAATGGCCAAGAAGTGGAAAGCAGCAGAACAGTAAAATTGCAGCTTTAGTCAGGCAAAGACACAAGCTGTACTTGAAAGATGATGGACTGCTTTACAGGAGAACGGCATCGCATGACCAGCTACTCCTACCCCAGAAGTTTCACAAGCTCGTGTTCAAAGAGCTCCACGAAAACATGGGCCATTTAGGGATAGAGAGAGTGATGAACTTGATAAGAGAGCGTTTTTATTGGGCTCATATGCAAAGAGATGTGGAGCACTACACCACTAAAGTTTGCAGTTGTTTGAAGAACAAACATCCCAATAAGATAACAAGGGCACCACTGACTAACATTGTCACCACGTATCCATTCGAATTAGTGTCCGTTGATTTCCTGCACTTGGAGAAGTGCAAAGGAGGATATGAGTATATCCTGGTTTTAATGGACCACTTTACCCGCTTTGCCCAGGCTTACCCTTGTCGCAACAAAGCCGCCCACACCGCTGCTGAGAAGATCTTTGGAGATTTCGCCCTCAAATTTGGTTTCCCCACACGACTCCATCACGATCAGGGTAGAGAGTTCCAAAATAAACTCTTTGCAAAACTCCAAGAGTACAGTGGTGTGCAGGGGTCCCGAACAACACCCTACCATCCCCAAGAGAATGGGCAGGTGGAACGATTTAATCGTACACTGTTGGCAATGCTCAGAAATTTGCCCGAAGCAGCCAAGGAAGACTGGAAGTCCTCTCTGGAAAAAGTGGTTCATGCCTATAATTGTACGCGTAGTGAGGCTACGGGGTACGCGCCATATTTTCTGTTGTTTGGCCGTAGTCCAAAGTTGCCTATTGATCTAATGTTTGGCCTCACAACAAGAGAGCAGAGTGTTTCTCAGCAGGACTATGCTGAAAAGTGGAGAGCTACAATGGCTGAAGCTTACAAACTCGCTTCTAAAACAGCAAACAAAGAAGGGATGAGAAGTAAAGCCCTTTATGATAAAAAGGTTCACGGTGCTGAGTTGTCCCCTGGATCCAGAGTACTGGTCCGAAACTTGACCGAAAAAGGTGGGCCAGGAAAATTAAGATCATTCTGGGAAGACAAAGTATATGTAGTGACCCAAAAGAAGTACCCAGACAGTCCAGTATATGAAATCAGACCTGAAAATGGCAAGGGACGCACTCGGGTCATGCACAGAAACCTTTTGCTACCCTGTGACTTTCTTTCCATGGAAACAGTGGAGCATGCTTCTGATAAAATAAGAGAAAGAGAGTCTAAAAGACAAAGGCATGTAGACAGACAAAACAGCACGGATGATGAAGATGACGAGGGTTGGAATGCCATAATTGGATTACGAGCTGGGAAGGATCAAAATCACCGTCCACTGAGAGCCGATGCACCGGAGTTCTACCCACACAGTGACACTACTCCGGAGGATGAGGACCAGGACCCAGATGACGTCACGCAGGTGCAGCTGGCACCAGAGGTCAACAATCCCGTGGTCCCAGATCCCACTGAGGCAGACCAGGACCAGGGTGATGAGGTGTCGGAGTCCAGTTCCAGTGACCAGGAGGGACCTGACGAGATTCCTGCTAAAACGTATCCTTCAAGAATGAGAAAACAGCCATTGAGATTTACTTATGATAAGTTAGGCCAACCTTGCACTTCATCTGTCTAGAACAAATGTGTAGAAGCTAGAGATAACCATTGTTCAGACATGAATGTTTTGGAAAGTAAATGAGTAGTGACTAACCTCATTACCAAGTTACTTTGATGGTTGATTAAAAAAGGAAAAAAGAAAAAAAAATTAAAAAAAGAGAAAAAGAGATTTTCAGTGTGTTACTAAGGCACAGGCATTACACAAAGGTTTATTTGGTAGGCTATGACTAGATTGAGTACCCTTACTCTCAGGAAAGATGCAGATACCCACCATGATGGATGGAGCGGTTGATGGTTATCGTGCACAAAGACCTCTTCTGCAAATGTATTGCATGGAATAGGAGATACATGCTGTACTATGGACAATTACCAGTTTGCATCTTTATGGACTTTAATGAACTCTGACTCCTGTTTAGTAATACCCTACTTACAGTACATGAGATACATGGTTACCAAATGTGAACTGTGAGAGAAAAACAGTAGTTTTGGGAAAGGTGTAATGTCGGGACGACATTAAATTTTTGAGGGGTGAGTATAGGAAAAAGTCAATTTTGGACAACCTCTAGAAACCCCCCCAGAAAACAGTGTTGATTAGATGCTAATGGCTAATATAAATATTCCTAATAAATGTATCCAAAAGACTGTGATTTAATGGTAAATAGGAGCATTTATAGGGAATGTAACTAAAGGACTGAATCTGAACTGTTTGAATGTAAACTGTCAGTGAAAGCAGTAGTGCTTTTGCGCCACAGGTGGCGCTCAGTAGTGATAAGACGCTGTACAGTGTTAGAGAACAAGAGAAGAAGAGTAGCGAATGTTCCAGAATGTAAAGAAGATGGTGTCAAGTGATATATGGCCGTTGCTGGCTGATGTGCTGTGTAAGTGTGCCGTGCCGGGTGTGGTGGAAAGTCAATAAACCGCTGCAAAGTCTGACAGCTTGGCCCTGATCCTTTCCCCGTCGCCCTCCGGGGTGTAACATTAGTCCTCTTTTGTCGTGGGAGTCACCTGGCCTGCAGGCGTGGGCCATATGCATTGTCTGTATATAGTTTGTATCCTGAATAAAGCTGCGTAAACCAAGTTACCACTTGCTCATTATTTGCCTAATTATGGATGCAACATTTGGCAAGGAGATAAAAGCGGTAGTGAAACGATCTGTTGCTAGTTTTTGGCCATTTTTGGAGGCCCTGGGCGAGCCGCCCGTGCCATGGTCCCGCTGGTTTGCTGCCTTCACCAATTATTTGGTGGTTTTGAACCTCAGTGAGCTGGAGAAGTGTCACGCGAGGGCGGTCTTGGTCCATAATTTAGGCATGGAGGGGCAGAAGATACTGGAGAACCTTGGGGGGGCTGATAGCTTTGATGAAGTGGTGGAGCTAATGGTGCATTATTTTCGCGTGCCGGAAAATGTCATGGTCTGACGCATCCAGTTTCAACAGCGCCGCCAGTGGTTGGGAGAACCAGTGAAGAGATTCTTGGCAGACCTCCAAGAGCTGGCGAGGGAGTACAAGTTTGGACCCCTGGAGGACGAGATGATTCGGGACCAGCTGGCAGAGCACATCCGCTGCCCGGCGAACCGGTCCAGGTTTTTAACACACCCAGGAGAGTTGACGTTGGCTGCAGCTATCGAGCTCGCCCAACAGTTCGAGGCGGCAGAGACCATTGCAAGGGGCCTTACTGGAGGGGCCACTGTGGGTCAGGATGAGTCTCGCGCTAAGGCACTGTTTTTGGACCCTGGTGATGGCGACAGCGGAGAGGAAGAATATGCCTCCGTAGTTAAAGTAAGGTCCGCCCCAGGTACGCCACGTTGTTATGGATGTGGGTCCACTGTTCACCGCTATAAGTCCAGAGTGTGCCCGGCGAAAGGAAAGCGTTGTGGGAAGTGTGGTTTGTTGAACCACTTTGCCAGGATGTGCATGAACTTTGAATGCAGGGACCGGAGAGGTGAGCCAGGTGCTGCGCAGAAGACTCCAACCATTGTGCATACAGTTTCCCCAGAGTCGACGGGGAGAATCGGGTGTAATGTCACGCTAGATGGCGTCGAGGTTCCCCTGCTGGTGGACACTGGAGCAGTTATCTCCGTTTTGAACCTAGCGACCATGAGAAGTCTGTTTCCCCACCGACAGATTAGAAAGCAAGAAGGAGAGTATTAGGGTTATGGAGGGAACAGGTTGGCTATTTTGGGGTTTGTGGAGATGGAGGCCCGATATAAATCGGTTGTGACACCCTGAGCTCGCATCAATGTCTCTGCTACAGGAGTCAATATCATAGGGTGCAACCTTTTTTATAGCCTAGGGTTCTCCATAGCCAACATGTCGGGTTGAGGAGTGGACAGGATGTGGACTTTGGGGCTGACCAGCTCCGGTGGTGGATGGTGCGGAGGTCTGGGATTCAGACTGGCTGGACAATGAAACTATTGGAGAGCACATTCAGCACCACGCAGCGCCACTTCAGGACGGACCCAATGCCGGTTCTCAGGCTGCCCTCGATGAGGGTGGTGGGTGGAACGCCGGGACCCCCGAAGTGGCCTCTAAGGACGAGGCGCCCATGCCGGAAAAAGGGGCAAAACCAAAGAGCGTGGTGGTAAAGCGCTCACAGCGGCAGCCTGCCATGGATGAACCAGACCCATGAGTCGACCGGTTCGGTGGAGGGGGCCAGTCGGAGACGGAGTGATCCGGAGCGGAAGAAGAAGGCTTCCCTGCAGGTTGAAGATGAAGTTCGGCCCAGGGTTGAGGCTCGAGTACGCGAAAATCACAGTTCACCCGAGCGGCGTGATTTCCAGAGGAGTTTCCAGGTGGAGGCTGCCCAGAGGGATAGCCATCGACACGTGTCTGACCAGATCTGGAGGCACCCAAGTGAGCTGCGTCTGTCGTTGAAGGAGAGGAGGCGGCGCAGCAGGAGTCCCAAGGTCAAGAGACGGCGGCATCTGGAGAGAGATCCATCCGAGGACTGAGGGTGCTTTGTGTGTGTGTTTAATTTTTTTTCTTTGCCCATGTCCTGTTGTGTGTGATTTTACTACTGCTTTAGCGCCCCGATTAAAATTTTGAAAAAAAAAAACAAGTGAAAGAATATGAATGAGAGCAATTATTGGTAAAGCGATGTGATTTGTGGGTGAGATTTTTGGTGGGACCATTGGTCGTAGGTTAACTGTATTTTGAAATTTTAGTGACCATGGTAAAGTGAATTATTAGCTTGGTAATTTGATATATATCTGAACTTGTTTTGATTGGTCATTTATTACAACTATGATGCCCAACACAGTTTATTTTGTTGTGTGCCCTGCTGTGGGGTGGGTGTTGGGGTGGGGGCCGCCAGTAGTTTATGTGTGTGATATAATTTTGTCTGTCATGTTCATGGGATAGGCTCCAGCACCCCCCACGACCCAAAAAGGATTAAGCGGAAGAAAATGGATGGATGGATGTTCATATGGAGCTGTTTTAGGGGATTATTTTATTTAGAAACACGGCTTTATTTTGAGTTGGACTGTTCTAGTTTGGCGGCAGAATAACCTGCCTGGCCGTGCAGGAGGCGCTGACAGTCTACCCAGCCCCCCAGCTTTAGTTGTATGAATGGATAGGCAGTTTGTTTATTTGTGTACATATTTTATGTTTAGAGCGTGAGTTGGGAGACAAATTTGGGTGGGTTACCTGTATGCCTGACACTTTTTTGAAGGTTGGAGGATGTTGTGTATGTAAATAGGCTGGTAGTAGTAAGATGGCGGCCGGGTTGGACGTGGGATAGACAGGGGTGGCTAACTGCCGGTTTCCAGTGGTGACGCTACTCCTAGTATAAAGGAGGTGGGCAGAAGAGGTTAGTCCTCTTTCGTCGTGGGAGCCACCTGGCCTGCAGGCATGTGCCGTAAGCCTTATCTGTATGTAGTTTGTATCCTGAATAAAGCTCCGTAAACCAAGTTACCACTTGCTCATTATTTGCCTAACTATAGATGTAACAGCCACCCCCTGCTGAACAATGTTTGTCTCCTGCCCTCCACTGCCCACATCTTCTAGGTGTCCATGCAGCAGACTTGGTAAGACAGACAGGGAATTGGTAACAGCAGAAAAAGACAGAGGTGGGTACAAAACACAAGGAGGTAATTTACCCACAATAGTGCCATAGGACAATAAGAAGGGTTCTTTGGTGCATTTTCATTTGTGCTGAGATGGCCAGGTTATGGTGCTGCATGCTGGCAGTGCTGGTGTTGATGTGTGTCTGTCTCTGGAGCTCCACTGAGGCTGTAGGGGGAGCAAAGAGTCGACCCAAGCCTCAGAAACGTCGTCAGGCAACGGAGAAAGCTATTGAACTGGCATCAGCCCAGAGCATGAACTTACATCTGGTAAGAAACAGCAGAAGGAAGTAGAGAATGTATGAATACCAGTGTGTGTCCATCTTCCATTGGGTTTATTTGTTCAAAGTGACCACAGCAAACTTAAAGCTTTTGTGAAATACTGCACTGGTGAGAGAAGGTCCTATTTTGATAAATGACATGGAAAATCTAGTTCCAGGCAGTGGGTTGCAGTGTCACAGTAAATAGTTGTGTGTACCATTGCCAACCTTTGCTCACTCGGCTGGTTTTGTTTCCCCATTAGGTTGGTGCATAATGTCCAAATACCTCATACAAATTGGATTGCCAAAGAACTGGAGACTCTGAGGTGAAAAAAATAATAATGCACTACTTGATATAAACCTCGATAAAAGACAGATTATTTCATTTTTAATTAGATTTTTTTTTGTAGGACAAGTCACCCTTTTTCGGAGAACAGATGTAGCTGAGATCAGAGTATTCAGGTGTTTAATTCTATTAAAAATAACCAAATTGATAAAAGTAATCAGCATCAAAAATCTGAGTGTAGTAAAAGCATAGTATGTGAGCTTTGCTATGATTACTGTAGTTTAGGGTCTTGACAGTCATCAACTTTGTGTAATGATGTCAATATATGTGAAGTGTAACACCAAGTCCAGATAATGGCTTAGTAAATAAAAGGGACCACCTGTGATTTGGACCAGTTTCTTCTTTCTAGATTTTGACTGCTGGAGCAAAACAAGTGACCACTGACACCAACCAGATTTTAGCTGAACAGATCTGTAGAGAGTTTAAGTCATGCCCCCTCTACTTTCGCACATGGGACTGTGATGTAGTGTATGTGTGATGCCGTACCCGCCCACGGGCGAGACGTCAGGCAGGCACGGCCCACTGTGTGTATAGTTTTGTGCGTGTCTAATAAAGAGTAGTTCGCTGTTCAGTTCAGCACGGCTCCTGTCTCACATTATTCATAACATTTTGGCGACGAGAATAATTATGGCAGCGTATGGGCTACCACAACCCCTAGTGCCTTTTCTGGAGTACACGGGAGAGCCGGTGATCCTGTGGCCGAAGTGGAGGGCCATGTTTGAGGGTTACATCGGGGTGCTGGGCCTAGGTGGATTCGACAGGAGAAGACGACGAGCAATCCTGGCCCACCATCTCGGTGCAGAGGGCCAAAGAATTCTCGGTATATTGGGAAAGACAGAGTGCTATGAGGATGCTGTCAAGCGGCTGGCCGAATTTTTCGCTGGGCAGACTAGGACCACGACACTGTGGGTGGCGGGAGTGTTGGCGCCAAACGAGGCTAAGCTAGTTAGCTGGGAGAAGCTAATGGCACAATCTGGGTCTATGGACGGGCTAGTCACGAAGCTAACTGTGTGCCAAAAGAGGACTCCAGGCTACCAGCTGGGCATCAAGGAGGGACCGGGGGAGTCCCCGGCCACTGAAGATGGGGGACCAGCCGCAAAGCGCAGCAAGGTGGAGGACCGGAGCGCTGATGAGTTGGACAGTGCGGTGTGTGACGACAGAGGAGAGGGAGAGCAGCAGGAGTCATCCCCACAGCTGGAGGCTAGGCAGCGGGAGAGTGGGGCCATCGCGGCTGAGAGCCCTGGGGAAGAGCAGGGACAGTCGAGCACAGAGACGACGCAGTGGAGCACCTGGGACGAGGGTGCTGAGAGCAGCGACGAAGCGCCTGAGTCGGAGAGTGGAGCCAACGAGAGTGACACTGAGAGCCCTGAAGGGGAGCAGCTGCAGCCGGACATGGAGTTGATGCAGCAGAGCGCCTGTGCGAGGGTGCTGAGAGCAGCGAAATGCCTGGGTCAGAGAGTGACACCGACGAGAGTGAAGCTGAGAGCCCTGGGAGGGAGCAGCAACAACAGCTGTGCACAGAGGCAGCACAGCAGAGTGCCTCAGACGACAGGGAGGAGGTGCCGGGCACCGTAAAGGTCGGGCAGTGTCTCAGTGCCGGAGCTCAATGCGTTCTGGACGTGGGCGCTGGGCATTACGGCGAGGCGCCCGACGCAGCGAGCAGTGCCGACAAGTGGGCTTCGGGTCTCCCCGGAGTTCGGCCACAGGGGGCCGGAGTGTGTAGAACCACGATGATGGTGTTGAAAGCAGTCGGGAGCAGACCGATGAGCACGGAGGGACGGTGTGCCGGACAGCAGCACGGCGGGTCCCGAGGAGTGACGCAGTCGGTGGTGAAGGGTGGTGAAGAGGGACATTATGGCAAGAAAAATTGTTGTTGATCCTGGAGGCAGACGGCGGCCACGGGTGCACATGTCGTGAGGCTGTCCGGGGCCTCCAAGCCAGTCTTATCTTCAGCGGCCAGGGGCGTGTATGATTTGGGGCTGCCCTGGGCACCCGGGCCGGTTTTACCGCTGGCTGCCAGTGGACAGAGGTGTGACTTGAACACTATTAATGTCATCATCATTATTGTTGTCACTATTAATGTAAATATGTATATATGCTGCTGGTGTGCATGCAAGTGTGTGTGATATGGGATTATTTTATATATTTTAGAGACGTGGTCCAAATTTTGTTATTCTTTTGGATGAGTGTGTTAGGATATTTTATTACAGTTAATTATTCCTCGCTCCCTTGTGTGTGGTGTGATGTGTGTGGTCTTACACTTTTGTAAGTGGGAGGGGAATGTGGTGTTGTGCGTGTGTGATGCCATACCTGCTCACTGGCGTGACATCAGGCAGGCACGGCCCACTGTGTGTATAGTTTTGTGTGTGTCTAATAAAGAGCAGTTGGCTGTTCAGTTCAGCACGGCTCCTGTCTGACATTATTCATACATAACAGGGACCTCAACTCGGAAAAAATGTCCAATGAAATGAATGGCAAGAGTGAAATTATCTTTTGATCTTAATTACATTTTGCCACAAGTTACGCATATGATGATTGTCAATTTAAAAGATAATTTTCCACATAATTAAAGTTGCCAGGTGTTGCATAATAATAGTGATATTTAGTTTTTGTGAAAATGATTAGCGGACAACATCTCCATCATCCCACATCACCAAACACAGTCATGGTGGGAGATTATTAAAAACCTCACCTCCTGTTTCCTGTCCGATGAAAGAAGGATCCAAAGTGGAGAAAAATGACACAAATGTATTGTATTTTGAGAATTGCAACTGATCCAGAGGACTGTGAGTTACTTCCTCCCCCGGCACACTTTGAAAATGTGATGTAGTTTTGTAGTTTTTTCATTTACATATTTTATACCTTATATATATCTTATATTTTATACCTTAACAATTAGACAACAACCTACACCGTTATTTATGTGAAAAATATTTTTTTTTTAAATTGACAAACACCATATGTGTAACTCATGGCAAAATTCAATCAGGATTTTTCTGATTTAAGGTCCTATATGTGGAAGTAGAGGGGGCATATAGTCTCTAGCTGCTGTATGATGCCACAAACTAACTACAGTCAAAAAAATTCCTATTAGTGCATAGGGTCTCTGAAACAGTAATGGTTTGTGCACAAAAACATCACCTCAGCTTTAGAGTATACTAAAATCTTTAGATACTATAAAAAACAACACATTGTGCCTCATTATATTTGAGTTGGTTTGACTTTGACACAGCATGTACAAGTCACTAGCTTAACTGTTAGCATTAGCTATTAGCAACCGTGTTGAAAAAGTTACACCACAGAGCAGAAAAAACTAACTCTGAACGATTCATAGAAAGTCAGAACTGTGCTTCCAACTCTGAGAACGTTGCTTTGTGTCTCTGAATGAATGGTGTTTTCTATGCGCACTTCACTGCACACATTGCCAGATGGGAAATGAAGAAATATCTGCTGTTGCTGTAAAATTATTGTATTTTGACCCAGACCATCTTATGCACTAAAATAACTTGAAAAATCAGAGGCAAGGTCAGTGCATTTAAAAACAAAGCTATTCTATATGTATGGAAGTGCTAAGGAATAAATGCAGAGGCTCGGTCATTTGAATGAAATAACTACTTTATTCATTGTCACACTTAAACACGCCCACCTACACAGTGAATTGCACCTCTTTGCACAACCACTGCTTCCGTCCTTAAACGTAGGGTCTAACTCCCAGGTAGGGTGATAAAGCCGCTGTGCCCAGCGGAGTTGCTTTGTTTACTTATCTGTGTCTGTGTTGCCAAATTCTTTTCTTTGAGTACTTTTTTCCTCCGAGTCCAAACTCATGTTCATTGATTTTTTAAAAAAAAAAAAAATTGTTGTGGTACCAGTGCAACAAACGTGAGCTAAGCGCTGCTGATGTGATTGGCACATTTGGCAGTGAGGAGGAGCCAGCCAGGTATGAGCAGGCATCAGTTTCTGGTGATGTGTGGGTGTTCATATAAATCCATCCATCTTTTACCGCTGAATCCTTTTGGGATTGCAGGGGGGAGGAGCCTATCCCAGCATCTCTTGGGAGAGAGGCAGGTTACACCCTGGACCATAGGTGTAATTTATGGGGGGGTTGGAGGGGTTATAACCCCCCCCCCCCCCATAATCAAATTCAGCCAATATAACCCCCCCCCATCATCATATACTTATAATTAATAAAAAAAAAACCAATCTATAACTCAAGCAAGTATGAAGAAATTGTCAGGTTTTTTTCATTTGCAAGCAACAAAAGTATCATTTTTAATAATCAGACAATGTATCCCCCCCCCCCCGCTGCAGACTTGGTATTGCCCAACCAGTACTTGCGCCTTCTCTGAGTAGGAGTCAGTAGTGTTGCCAACTTGGCGATTTTGTCGTTAAATCTGGCAATTTTCAGCCACCCTTGACGACTCCCCCCCCCCCCCCCAAAAGCGACTAGCGACAAATCTAACGACTTTTCCTGGTGTTATCAAAGACTTTTCTGGTGTTTTTGACACTGACGTGAAAGTGCACGATTGCTCTGCAGTTATCATCCACAACAAGTTGTGGGTGGTACCGTGAGGCTCTCCTGTCCCCTTCCCATCCCAAAGCAGTCACAGGCAGTCTCGGTCAGTCTCACAGTAGCCTCGTGCAGCAGTAGTGTTGCAGTTACAATAAATTAATATTTTTTTCAGAACTGCAATGTCTGATACCAAGTGAATGCCGCAGCAGTGGCATGAAGATGCCCCACTCTTTCTGTGAGCCAGCACAGGAGTGTGTGTGGAGGAGGGTCTGAAAAAAACAATGACCTTGAATTGGGGCCAGACTAACCATCATTTTCTTACATTGCCACTACAGTTTTTTTCTGACTCTTTTTGTTAATTTCGGTTGTTAATGTTGTCCAGTTAAAACTGTCATCCAAAAAAAGGTTAAAAATGTTATAGTTATGGCAAAAAATGTTCATGTTTTGCTTTGACTTGTTGTAGGCTCCTAGGTGGAGCATAAGGTTAGCAACTAAACCAAACTTTAAAAAAATAAATAAATAAAAAACAACAATAAAATAATAATAAAAAATGATTAAAAAAAACCTAAGTAACTCTGCCAGAGTGTCTCTTTTGGGTCACTTTGCTGGTCCCAAGCCTGGATAAAGGAGGAGGGTTGGACATAGAGTTAACATTTTCACCCACACAATATTCTTTTGATTAAATTTGATATTCTAACATTTAACAATGCAGGACAAAATTGATTTATGTAATGTGGGTCTAGACAAAGCATTAAAGTCATGAAGTCATTTTAAGAAGTAAATGACAAACTTAAAACAAACCAAGAATCAACAGAAGAAAGTTAATTTGTAGTTCTAAACATATTTAGGATGTTTTTTTACTTACTTTTTGTCTCTCCCGTGACATTATTCTTCTCTACTACAGCATCCATTACAATGACATGCATATGAAATTTATGCAAATTGGGTGATGATGTTACTTATCGACTTTTGTCAACTTTTAGGACAGCCAATAGCTACTTTCCTTACTGAGTTGGCAACAGTGTGAGTCAGTTGTCAGAGCGGCAAGAAGGAATGCTGGTATGGAATGCATTCAGCTCAGTGAGAGAACATGAAATGAGCTCCGCAAGGGCATCAAACCATTTTAAACTGGTTGAACTTGTCAAACAAAAGGACCAAACCCTCTGTTCAAAACGAGGTAAATATCATATTATTGATTTAGCTTGTGAATTGTTGTCTGAAGTTAGCTGGTTGCTAGTTTGTTAATTGCAGTTACACCACAGAATAAATGTGCTGCCTGGTAGGATTTAGCTGATCTGAGAAATGATTATCTTCTCATGCAGATTTGGTCTTTACATTGTATTAATCATTCATGAAATGTGATCAGAATAGATTTGTTCGTCAACGGTTAGAGTGAAATTTACAGATGTGGACAAAATTGTTGGTACCCCTCTGTTAATGAAAGAAAAACCCACAATGGTCACAGAAATAACTTGAATCTGACAAAAGTGGTAATAAATAAAAATTCTATGAAAATTAACCAATGAAAATCAGACAGTGCTTTTGAATTGTGGTTCAACAGAATTACTTTAAAAACAAACTCATGAAACAGGCCTGGACAAAAATTATGGTACCCCTAGAAAAGATTGAAAATAATGTGACCATAGGGACATGTTCAACCAAGATGTGTCCTCTAATTAACGTCACAGGTGTCTACAAACTTGTAATCAGTCAGTCGGCCTATTTAAAGGGTGACAAGTAGTCACTGTGCTGTTTGGTGACATGGTGTGTACCACACTAAACATGGACCAGAGGAAGCAAAGGAGAGAGTTGTCTCAGGAGATTAGAAAGAAAATTATAGACAAGCATGTTAGAGGTAAAGGCTATAAGACCATCTCCAAGCAGCTTGATGTTCCTGTGACTACAGTTGCACATATTATTCAGAAATTTAAGATCCATGGGACTGTAGCCAACCTCCCTGGATGTGGCCGCAGGAGGAGACGGATAATACGAATGGTAACAAAAGAGCCCAGAACAACCTCTAAACACATTCATGGTGAACTCCAAGGTCAAGGTACATCAGTGTCAGATCGCACCATCCGTCGCTGTTTGAGCCAAAGTGGACTTCATGGGAGATGACCAAGGAGGACACCACTGTTGAAAACAAATCATATAAAAGCCAGACTGGAATTTGCCAAACTGCATGTTGACAAGCCACAAAGCTTCTGGGAGAATGTCCTATGGACAGACGAAACAAAACTGGAACATTTTGGCAAGGCACATCAGCTCTATGTTCACAGACGCAAAAATGAAGCATACCAAGAAAAGAACACTGTCTCTACTGTGAAACATGGAGGAGGTTCTGTTATGTTCTGGGGCTGCTTTGCTGCATCTGGCACAGGGTGTCATGAATCTGTGCAGGGTACAATGAAATCTCAAGACTATCAAGGTATTCTAGAGAGAAATGTGCTGCCCAGTGTCAGACAGCTTGGTCTCAGTTGCAGGTCATGGGTCTTGCAACAGGATAATGACCCAAAACACACAGCTAAAAACACCCAAGAATGGCTAAGAGCGAAACATTGGACTATTCTAAAGTGGCCTTCTATCAGCCCAGATCTAAATCCTATTGAACATCTGTGGAAGGAGCTGAAACATGCCATCTGGAGAAGGCACGCTTCAAACCTGAGACAACTGGAGCAGTTTGCTCATGAGGAGTGGGCCAAAATACCTGCTGAGAGGTGCAGAAGTCTCATTGACAGTTACAGAAATAGTTTGATTGCAGTGATTGCCTCAAAAGGTTGTGCAACAAAATATTAAGTTAAGGGTACCATCATTTTTGTCCATGCCTGTTTCATGAGTTTGTTTTTTAAAATAATTCTGTTGAACCACAATTCAAAAGTATTGTCTGAATTTCATTGGTTAATTTTCATAGAATTTTTATTTATTACCACTTTTGTCAGATTCAAGTTATTTCTGTGACCATTGTGGGTTTTTCTTTCATTAACAGAGGTACCAACAATTTTGTCCACGTGTGTACAGGGCAAATAAAAGTGGACCCAGAATACAACCCTGAGGCACCCCCACAGGTTAAAGGAGCAGAGTCAGATGAATAAGAGCCAACAGCCATGGAAAAACACCTACCAGAAAGGTAGGAGGAAAACCAATCCAGAGCTTTTCCAGAAATCCCTGGAAATCATAACACCTCAGCAGTGCCACAGGCTGATCACCTCCATGCTACGTCACATTGATACAGTAATTAATCCAAAAGGAGCCCCGACGAAGTATTAAGTGTGTACATGAACATACTTTTCAGTCAGCCAACATTTCTATTTAAAAGCTATTTTTAAAATAAATTTTATGTAATATTCTAATTTTTTGAGAAATTGAATTTGGGGTTTTCATGGGCTGTAAGCCATAATCATCAAAATTAAAATAAATAAACACATGAAATATTTCACTCTCTGAGTAATGACTCTATATAATATATGGGTTTCACTTTCGGAAATGAGTGACAAGAAATATTGAACTTGTTCGTGATATTCTGATTTTTTGAGCTGTACCTGTACCGGTTGGTTGTATTATGTGTTTGATTTTGCCATTTCCGGTTTACGCTTTTGTTTTGACAGTGTGTTTGTTGACTTCCTGTTTTGGGTTAAGTTCGCGCTATTTCATCGCTGTTATCATTCTGTTTAATCATGCCCCGCTCCTGTTCCACACCTGTTTCCATGATATTTCTCTTGCCTTATTTAAGGGGCTGTGCAGTAATAGGACGTAAGTTCTTCTTATTCCTCTCTGTTTTTCCCCGCTGTTTACCCAGTGTTATCCATTCGTGTGTTTTCTATGTTTATCCAGCGATTCCGCTCATCTTAGGCCTTTTATTTTTGGTTAAATGTGCAAATTCACAACATGCGCTTGGGCGATTTATGACAGACAGGTGTTGCCAGTTAAGACACCAGCAGCTGTGAGTCTGCTCTTTTGGTTTTCCCTCCCGCATTTTTTGTCTTGTCCAGAGTTTGTTTTTGTTTTTTTTGGGGGGGGGTGGGGTGATGACAACCATGGACTTCCGGTTATTTGGACTGAGTGAGGAGTGGGGTGGCAGAGGTCGTTATGCATTTTGCCTCAAAGCCTCGAGTCACCCACACTCCTGCAGTCGCCTGTGGTTTTGTGGACGGCGCGGCCCGGCTGATCGAGGCGTGTCCCAGTCTCTGGAGCTGCCTGCTCTCCTCGCCACGGTGGTCGAGTCCCATCGGCAACTCGGTGAGCGGGTGAGGGATTCCCCCTTCGGTGCAGCCTGGGCCGACGAGAAAGCGTTCCCGGGTGCGGAAGGCTCGTCCATCTCGCCAGGAGCCCGGGTCGTCACCCATCCACCAGACGGTCCCTGGACATCGTCTGGCTCTGGAGCAGCAGCTGATTCCATCACGCCCCGGGAATTCAGACAAGTCCTTATTCATTCTCTTTCTCTCTCTGCTGAAACCTCCTGCCTAATTCCCAGTGGTGAGGCTCAGTCATTAGTCCACTGTAATGTCCATTATAGTCCACTTTCTTACATGGCATTTCATAAATTACGTTGCATTTTTTTTGTTTGGTTGCATTTTATCAACTAATTTATGAAATGCCATGCAAATCACGTGAAAAAGCATACACAGGAGAAACGGGGAGGATGTTTGCTACATGGAAAAGGGAACACCAAAAATGTGAAACAGCAGGACGATTCACAAGAACACAAAAAGAAAAGGTAGAACAGGAAAACCTCAAATCAGCAATATCAGACCACTGCAGGATAAACAACCACATCATGAACTGGAACGACACAAAAATAATTGGATCAGAGTACAAATGCTGGATCAAAGAAGCAAAGGAAGTGAGCCCACAACACTGAACTGAGATGATGGAGCCTTCATGCTCTCACACACCTGGGACTCTCTCCTCCAGAGACCATTGCGTGACCAACCTGACCGATCTGTCAGGTCGGTCACACCTAGGAAAGGCTAAAACGGCTGATGTGACACGTCATGGACGTCAGATGACACTTTCTGAAAAAGACTGCAGATGACAGCTGAAACATGTCAAAGGTACGAGACATCGCTTTTCTTTCTTAATAGGACTATCAGTTTTATCATGAAGACAAAATGAACCAGTTTGAGATATAAGGATGCTGGAGCCTTTTTAAACTCTGAACGTCTCAAAAGGCATTCTTGCTTCTGTGTGTATCAACATTTTGATAATAATCTACAGTGACCCATTTTCTATATCACTTCTTCAGATGGTTAGTTATGATGGATCATATTTATCATGAAGTCAGGTTCAGGTCAATTGCATGTCTAAGGCAAATTAAACTGTTAGAGTATAAATCCATTATAAATGGTTGTTTTCAGTTAACGCAGTTTAGTGCTACAACGATTCAATTAATGGATTATTTGATCAATAAGAAATTAATCAAGTTAATTTGATAATTGATTAGTTGCCTATCCACCTTTTATGCACTATTTGTTTGACAAGCCAAGACATTTGATGGTCACATTGAGCTCTGGGATGTTGTAATGGATATTTTCGACCATTTTCCATTATATTTTGTAGGCCAAATGACTAATTTGACTAATCAAAAATAATAATAAAAATAAAGTTGACTAATCACAAATAATTGGGGACAAAAAAATATACATATAGTTTGTTGCAGCCCTCGTGCACTGGCAAACCTTGGCATGTTTTGAGCAAGATGATTTACATTTTAACTAACTTTACGTTCATTGTATTAATTTAATTCAATTGTTACTTGGATTCAAGTATTGCTGCTTACAGTGGTTTAACATTATATCTTAAGTTTGAGAATGCACTTCTTGCTTTCCACTAAGGTTAGGTGGCATAAAGTTTTGACCGTAGACTGTAAGAATAGATGGCCAACATGCAGGCTCTCAAAGTCAGGCCCACACATTCAGTGTCAAGGTGCTCTTTCGCCAAGCTTCATACATGCAATGATTTTGGAAGCAGCAGCTTCCTCCGTGGTGTCCTTCCACGAACACGATGACTGTTGAATGATTTGTGTATGGTAGACTCATGAACAGAGATGTTAACTGGTTCCACTGATTCCTTTAACAGTTACTCTGGAGTTTTGTTTATTACATCATTGCACATTCTGCGTTGTGCCTTTTACGTCAACTAAGCTAGGCACCCACTTTTAGGAGAATAGTCACAGTACTAAATCGTCTTCATTTGTAAATCATGGGGCAGCTGTGGCGCAGGTGTAGTGTGGCCGACTACTGATCGGAGGGTCAGGAGTTCGATTCCCGCTCTGTCTGCAGTCTGCATGTCGAAGTGCCCTTGAGCAAGACACTGGGCCCCCCTCTCCTGGTGGGTCAGGCCAGTGCCTGTGCATGGCAGCTCTGCCGCCATCAGTGTGTGAATGTGTGTGTGACTGGGTGGCTAGCAGGATCTGTAAAGCGCTTTGGTCATCTAGAGATGAGAGAGCGCGATAGAAGTAAACACCATTTACCATCATTTGTCTAACTGTGGACAGGTAAACTGTGACAAAGGAGATTACTTTAACATTTCCAGTTTTATTCAAATCAACGATTCTTGATCGTCATTCTCTGTGAGATTTTTTTTTTTTTTTTTTTTTGAGGCATACATCAGTAGATACTTTTTGTGAATAGCAAACTCAAAATGTTCTGGATTGAAAAATGGCCCAAGAGTTACAGAAGAGCAAACGGGCCTCACTGCTAGGCACTACTGGAGCAGAACCAAAGCACTCTGTCTCTAAATATACAAGTTTGAAGGGCCAAAAAAGCTCAACATACCTGCAAAAGCACCATGTTTACAGCACAGACCACAGGAACTGAAAATTTGCTCTGCCACAAGCAAAGTTTCAAAATCCTAGTGAGCAGCAAACTGAAATTGTTGTTTCAGAAGCATGACAATCAAAAATAAGAAATTATTGTATTGGACTTAGAATATATCCAGATACAGTGTTTTCCTCCGAATATTTTTTTTTATTATTTTAAACTATGGTGGCTGGGCTGCGTTCAGAGCCAGATGCTGTTGTAAAATAAAATTAATATTGTTTCCGAAGTAATATATTATTTGATATATTAATTTTCTTTCCAAATTTATTTTTTATCCTTTGTCAGTGTTACCAGACTTGTATTACCTGTACAGTTAGCTGTTATGAAACGTCAGGACTGGACAGTGCTCAGCTGAGAAAACCACACATGAATAGCTTGACCAAGGACACTTTATTTCTCTGAGAAATTAACCTCCTTGGTCATACTCATTTACACAAACACACACTTAAATTATACAATCAGAGCTGGGTAGAGTAGTCAGAAATTGTAGCCAAGTAAAAGTAGTGTTTCCTTATATTAATTTGGTATAAGAGTAGTAGTCACCTCCAAAGAAATGTTAGATGCACTCTAGAGGATATAAATCCTCTATTAAAAATAAATCTACATTGTCTAAAATGGTATCTTATGCCCTTTTTTTCTATAAAAAACCAACTTTCATTGTCTTACAGTTTTGTGTCTCTTTTCACTTTTCCTCCTCCTTCAAACACCAGGATCTGTGAATTGACCCACAAGGCTAATGATGGCTAACACTACACTAAAACTGTGGTGCAGGTGTGTGGCCGACTACTGATTGGAGGGTCAGGGTTTCGATTCCCGCTCTGTCTGCAATCTGCATGTTGAAGTGTCCTTGAGCAAGACACTGAACCCCCAGTTGCTCCGCCACCATCAGTGTGTGAATGTATGTGTGAATGGGTGGATAGCAGGATCTGTAAAGCGCTTTGGTCATCTAGAGATGAGAAAACGTGCTATATAAGTGAACGCCATTTACCATAAACAGAATAAATCCTGTGATAAAAAGACTTACTGGTTGAAGGGTATGCCCAGTGGCCCAGGATACTGACTGAAACTGCATTGGTCCTTAAAAGCAGTTTAATAGTAAAACCCATCTTAATTTGGGCCAAGTTTTCAAAGCAGCTATCTAAAAATGCTAACTGGTCCTGGAGGCTAACTTCAGTCAGGCCAGAGACTGTTCTTACGTCCCGATTGGCTCAACACTACAGACCTGTTATAGTTACGTTAGCCTTTTTCCAAGGGAAGGAGCTTAACTGAAATTTCACAGCAATAAAACAGACATGACACATTTGAGTGATTTCACTCTTGGTATCTCTTGTAAGTCATAAACATGTTGGGGTCCTTTCACACCTAAATTTGTTTACTTTGGTCCGAGTGAGTTAAGTTTGTTACTTTATCATTTTCTCCTTGGTTTGGTTCCCTTCCACACAGGCAAAAATTCAAGTGGACCAAACTGCGTCAAATTAAATCCCGCGAGACTGATGTCAGAACGTTCTCTGTTCTTATTGGTCAGATTTTTTTTGCCACGAGAACAGGAAAGGTAAATGCAGGAAGTAGAATGACTACTGTGCATTTATGCATTTCTGGGGAGAAAATGATACAAATCGTAGCGTAATCTACACGGGGTTTTCATCGCCCTGGTTAGCGTTTAATACATTATGTGCATATACCACTTTTGGCAAATCTTACAGTTTGAAAATGAAGTGCGGCTACAACAATAACAGGTTAACGTTCATTAATCCTCCAGAACCGTGACATGCTCATCCACAGATATTTTCGAAGCTCTATCAGATATGTACAGTGGCATAAAATGTTTTACCGTTTGCAGCTGGTCCTTTCTCACCTACAGAACCACACCAGAGTTTGCCATTTGATTTGAATCGAGACGACCTCTTTCAGGAGGTCTAGGTACGGTAGATTTGGTGCGCACCTGAGCGCGATTACCGTGTTTTCACCAGACAAAATGAACCGCATTAACAGAGAAAATGAACTCTAGTTCGACTGAAACAAACTAAAGCCTGTAGGTGTGAAAACACCCTTAGACATGCTAACAAGAAAAAAAAATAGATTTTTGGTGGAGTGTCACTTTTAAGTAAGAAGGTACTGTATCTACTTAAGTTTTTTTTTTCTTGTAAATTTACTACCTTTCCTTTTGTAAATTTGAAAGTTGTTTTTCACTTGAATGAATTTTTTTCCTCATTATTTGTGTTTTTGCCCTTGTAATGTAGGACTAGCATATACATTTGAGACTTTATTCACATAAATTTTGTGAACTTTTCTCAAAACTTTCAGACATTTTTCTTGTAAATGTAATGCTTCTTTCTCATCAGTCTGTGGTTTTTTTTTTTTTTACTCCTAATTTTATCTCTGCAGTAAATCCATTGGGGTTTTTTTTCCTGAAAAGTTTGTGGTAAAATTGTGACTTTTTCCACACACATTTGAACGTTAATTTGCAGAGCCAGAACAAAACAATGAGCTTGCCTCTGATTTTTAATTAAATTATGAATAAATCTGTGTTCAATAAAATTGATTAAAATGACCAAAGATGCAGTCGCTTCTGTCGTAATATTATGTTATAGCCTAATATGTTTTATGGTCCCCAGCCCCTTGGTCAAAACTTCCTAAGTTTGTAGCCTATGCGTCCTCCCTCTCACAAAATAAATTCAGACAGACCAAAAAAAAATTCAACATTTTGCACAATAATTACAAAAGCCAGAGCTAGAACCATAAATTAAAGGCCTGGATTATGCCTTTGGGAGGAGCTGCAGTGCAGTCAGCTGGCTCCGCTCTTCCCAGCTCTGCGCACGAGTGCCTTATGAAACATTCACTTACACTCAAAAATCTGAGTTTGTTTGGTTTATTTGTTTTTGTAACCATAAATTTCAAATTGATAAAATAAAGTTTGACACTAAAAGCTTATGTCTGGGGTTTTTTGGGGGGGACACAGCCCATGAGTGACTGCCGACTCTACAGTGTGCCTCATTTGTAACAAAACTATTCCTGAATTCAAAAATATTCTGGGGGCCAGATGGAAAGTTCTGATGGGCCAGACGTGGCCTGCAGGCCGCCAATTGATGTTCACTGGCTGACAGTTTTTATCACTGAGTGATAAGCTAATCAGCTCATTTTTTTTTATATATATATACAGTATATATACAGTATATATACTGTGTATATATAGTATATATATATATATATATATATATATATATATACAGTATATAAAACTCATTTTAAGCAACTGACTGACATCACTCACATCATAGCAGAAATAATACTATGAGCCAGGTTTACTAACTGGCTGGATATTTTAGGCTTAAAGAATTATCTGATCTACTATAGTTTACCCACCCATAGACCCATAGATCAGGGGTGTCCAATCATGTGCCATGGAGGGCCAAGACCCTGCAGGTTTTACCTCCTACCAGTATCTTCAACAGCAGATTTCACTGAATTTTTTCCCACTGATTGCTGATAAGTGAAAACACCTGCTGAAGAGACTGAGTAGAAGAGAAAACCTGCAGGACCTTGGCCCTCCATGGGACATGATTGGACACCCCTGTCATAGATGCAAGAGTAGCCAGAAATTATACTCGGGTAAAACTAGTGTTGCCTTACATCCATCCATCCATATTCTTCCGCTTAATCCTTTTCGGGTCACGGGGGGTGGGTGGGGGGGTGCTGGAGCCAATATATTTTTATTAAAGTTTAAGTTAGGGGTGTCAGAAAGAAACACAAATAGAGATGGATGGTAGATAAAAATGACTAGAATAATTACTTGAGTAATTATTTGAGTTTTGTTTGGGTTTTTTTGACTGCTAACAAGTGAATTGGGACAGCATAAATATGAAATTTTCAGAACCAGCAACAAAACTCAGCAAAAGACAAGAAAATAAGTACCAGATACCCTAATATAAATGTTTCCTATTAGCAACAACTTCTGCATCGTCATTCAAGTTTTGCTGTCTTGCAGTGCTAAGTGTAAAGGTGCCTTCACACCAAATGCGAACAGGCGGCGCGAATGTATACTAAGTCAATGGAAAGAGGCAAGCACATGCAAAATTGCTCATTCACGCATTCATGTCCAAGGGATAGTGCTAGCTTTGAGATTCTGCCGTCATCGGAGTAAAAGTATCAACAATGGAGAGTAAACTAGTTTGAAAATGAGACTGACACTCACCTGGAGACAGAAGGACCGGGAGCTCTTGGGGTGAATCGGGATGTCGGAGTTATTTACCCATGGATTCCTGCCACGGATGTGCTAACAAGGCTAGCAAGCTAGCTGCATAAACACCCATCAAGTTTTGGAGGCAGGGACAACTTTTTTTTAGGCGAGCCTCCTGTCGGATAATGTAAACCTAAGCATGATGTTTTGGGGATTTCCACAGCAGGTTGAACACTGCTGCAAACGTTATAAAGGCAGTTTCTCCTGTCTGTATCTCAGATGGTAAATTCATGTCTGTTTGTGTGTTTACATTGAGTTACAATGCAATCGTGCTGCTCGAAAAATTCCCCCATTCGCGTTTGGTGTGAAGGCACCTTTAGATAATGTTAAGAGTATTTATCTGAAATTAGTGGTGTGAGAGGACTCTTGGCAAACTCTCAGCCTGGTGACAGTCCTAGCTTGCTGACTAACAGAAAAGCAGCTATTTAATCAGACCTTTAACTGTGAATTGACTGCAGTGTTAACTAGACTAGTGAAGCTGACACAGTAGCAAGGGAGAGGGAATGGTTCTGACAGGTACTGCTTTGTTGTTGTTTTGCTTTTGCTATAATGAGAGGTGTAACTTAGGGGTGCAACGGTTCAGGTAAAACTTTTCCATACACTATGTATGAAACACTGAAGTATTTGTATCTCTATAACGAGACTTGATTACGTGTTCAGGGCAAGATGGTCTTAGTTTTGTTCTGTTTATTGTTTGCTCTGCATTTGCACAAATGTGAGTTTTGTTAAGCAAGAGAAAAATGAGATTGTACTTTATTGACTTACTGTCAAGAACAAATGGAGCTGTCTGGACCTTTTCTCTCTGAGGTCAGGTTAAGTCACACAAACCTGTACAAATGAATACCTGTGAACACCTCTATCCATTTGTGGTGTAGGTAACATGCAGGTGGGTAGAGATCATGATGCATAAATACAAGCCAATCCAGGGACCCAGTTTGTGCGCTGCGCCATCACTACAGTGACTGGAGGCAGATTAAGGTTTGCTGCTTTTTTCTGACAGCAGGATGGGAAGCTGGATTGACAGTGTTGGGCAGTGACAGCTATTCAAGTAAGTTTTCTTAGCACTTTACTGCATTTTTGTCAACTGTTTCATGTCACTTTTCATTTTTCCAGAAATAATTGGTCATACATAGTACTGCTTGACTTCTACCTCTGAGCATGTCACTACAGTCTTCTTACAGGCAAACCACCATGTAAGATAAGATAAGATAAGCCTTTATTAGTCCCACAACGGGGAAATTCCAGGATTGCAACAGCACAGGGATAGCAACACTCAGAGCAATAATCAGAAGGCAAGAAAAAAAAAAGCAAGCAAGGAGCAGCTAATATACATATGTACATATTACTATAAATATATACTGTATATATACACACAGACACACAGTGCAGAGCATTGTAGCTGGATGGAATAACTATATGAGTATATAAACACACAGTGCGGAGCATTGTAGCTAGATGGAATAAATATGTAGATATATAAACACCCACAGTACGGAGCATTTCAGCTAGATGGAATAAATATGTAAATATATAAACACACACAGTGCGGAGCAATGTAGCTAGATGGAGTAATATGTAGATATATAAACACACAGTGCGGAACATTGTAGCTAGATGGAATAAATATATAGATATATAAATATAAACACACCCAGTGCGGCGTATTGTAGCTAGATGGAATAAATATGTAAATATATAAACACACACAGTGCATCCCATTCAGCATGTACTGAATGGGAATAAAATTCCCATTCAATGTATTGTGTTCAGTTGGCTTTGCTAGCAACAGCTGGTGGCAAACTGGCACAGCAGACTGATTTCCCCCACCTTGTACAATGAAATATAAAAGTTACTAATGTAAAACACAAATTATGGCTTAAAAGTTGAAGCATTAAAGTCCTTTTAGATGATGATGATAATAATAAAAATAATGCATCAGATTTATACAGCGCTTTTCATGGACCCTCAAAGATGCTTTACAATGGATTAGGGCTGTTGCAATAACCACGTTATAGACAAGCCTACCACGGAGGATAACGAGCATCCGCAACAACCACGGTGTTCACTTTTTTTTGTGTGTGTGGCTAAATCTCACTGTCCACTTATGTGCATCTATTGATCAATAAATAAACTGTGAAATGTTAAGTGTATTTTTTATTGCCAACAGCATGTTTGCACACTGTACTAACGGCAGCAGCACTCAGAGCTGTGGAAGCTTCCATAGCACCGGGTGCTGGCGGTGTCGGCACCGTGTGTTGCCCTCTCTCTCCAGACGGACTCCAGCAGGCAGTTAGTGGTGGAAGCGTTTGGACTCCTTGTTAAATATAGCCGTGACAGTGAGCACTGAAAGGGCACAAAGTGAGTTATTTCCTTCTGAGTGAAGTGTTTATAATTGAACTCCGAGAGCGAAACAACTACTGCATAGTGCATTGCTTATTTGAACATGATTTTTAGGACAGCGGCAAAAATCACGGCGACAAGAGTCACGCAGGGCTGTACGGAGGCTGTCCTGCTTAAATAAGCTGAATGTCGCTGCAGTCTCCAGTTCATATATGCCATCGTTGAAATACTGGAGTTCCCGCCACTGCTTTATGAAAATGATCTTTTTTTTTTACAGAATCAGCAGTTCATGCCTAGTAAGATCGGAGCTCCGCGCAATTGTCACACACACACACACATGAAGTTGAGAGCGGAGCTGCAGCAAGTTTCTCACAGCTTCCATTATTTGCCACAAAAGTTATGAACCCTGTTTAAATTATGAGACCACAGGGTCCTAAAAACATTTGCAGTAATCTCACATATCGCAGTGTTGAGCCATCAGTCACCGCAGAGGAAATTCCTCTACCGCGACAGCCCTACAATGGATACATTATTCATTGACCCTACAGATACACTGATAGTGGTAAGCTACTACTGTAGCCACAGCTACCCTGAGGCAGACCGACAGAAACATGGCTGCCAATCTGTGGTAACAGCCTCTTCGACCACTACC
This sequence comes from Pholidichthys leucotaenia, assembly GCA_020510985.1. Lineage (NCBI taxonomy): Eukaryota > Metazoa > Chordata > Actinopteri > Cichliformes > Pholidichthyidae > Pholidichthys > Pholidichthys leucotaenia. The sequence goes on from CM035844.1 coordinate 144,011,950, forward strand.
GAACATTTGTACACATTCATACCCAGTGTTATGGACACTGGAGGCAAGATGGGTAAAGTGTCTTGCCAGGGACACAACGGCAGGATGGCTGGGGAGAGCGGGATTCGAACCATCCAGTTATTGGATGACCCGCTCTACCTCCTGAGCCACTGCCACTCAACTGGTGCTGTATTTCAGTTAAATTTGCCTTAGAACATTGGTAAATGATCTTGGTTTTCTGTTTTGTTTTTGTTTTTTTTCATTTTGTCTGATGGTTTTGTTAACCTCAGATCACTAAAAATCATTGAATTTGTAATGCGTTCCTTTACCGGCCTAAGGAAAATCATGAGCATGTTAAATTGTGCTATATTGTAAAGCAAACCACATGTAGTAAGCACCATCCTTTGATAGCTCTAGCTGCCGTAACCCTTGTGCAGTATTACAGGGCCAGAGACAATGGTGTAATTTGTAATTTCTTGAAATGCAGCTACCAAAATGTTTCGTAGATGAATAGTGTTGTTGAAGTAGAAGATGCACTGTCTCTCGACAAGTTTGAATAGTTGAGCTCATTCAGTGCACCTTCATTACAAGTGTTTGGAGAGAGGATTGGAGGTTATTATTAGATTCAAGCAATCTGCCAGTAACCCTGTATGTAGCCAACAAAATCACAAGCACACACACATCATATGTGTGTCAAGCTGTGTCTGAGTCATAACAAATGTCAGGTCTGCGTAATACACCAATGTGAAGCATAGCCTGCTCCAAATGGAACCTCCTGTAATGTGTCTTGTCTGTTTAAATCTTTAGTCTACTGTATATTCAATGTGCTTAGTGTAGCATTCTGTAGTGTACTAAATTGAAAATGTGTAATTTGTCAGAATCACATGTTAGTCTTAAGTCATTTATTGACAGACAAGGCTTGAATGTGCCATGTGACATTTTGAAGCCCCATTTTAGTCTTGAAAGAGAGAGGCTTATTAAAATTATCAGTGGCAAATCTTTGATGGTGTTTGGCACACAAGATGTTGACATTACTGCAATAGTGAAAATATTAAGGAAGAGATGGAATATGGAAAGAAGGAGGCAAGTATTCAGTGTTGAATTGTGAATACAGTATATGAAGATTAGTAAGTGGTGGTCCATCACAAACTGCAGTGTATTGTCACATGATGCCAAGATTGTTTTCTGTCCGAGTGGCCCATTCTCCCACTCGTGAAAATGTACTCTTAGCCTGATTGCTTTTCTGTCTCATTCTGAAACACGTCAGCCTTTGTGCCATTTTTGTTTCAGATTCACTTTACTATCTTGTTTTGAGTTTTTTTTTTAAACACCTTGACACATCTGTTAAAAAAAAAAAAATGTCTCTGCCCAGCAAACAACTCAACTTGATATGGCCAAAATGTGCTTTTCCTCTTTATGTTAAGGACACTTCTCCAAAATCATGTGTGTGACTCTGTGTATTAGGGATGTAAGTTATCAATTCATTAATTGATAATTGATTCACCTTATCGATCGATTAATGATTAATTGATAAGCAGCGTTTTTTCTGAGAATCTGAATTTCCCTCAGTACAATAGTCTGTCTTTAACATATAAAAAGTTGCTATTTTTTCGTATACTGAATAAAACATGAACATCATATTCCTCAATGATTTAGTGTACCATTTGCCTTTTTTTTTTTTTTTTTTTAACTATAGACAATGGCATTTCGTGTAGTTTAACAAATTTTGCACTGTATAGTGTGTACTGTGCGCTGGTACATCTCAGTAAATTCCAACTGTCAGGATTTTTTATTTATTTTAAAAACTATTACCAGTATTATAAAATTTCTTTTTAGTTGCATTAAAAAAACCTTTCACATTCTAATTTACTGAGGTGCACTGGTAGACTGTTTTAACAGAAAATAAATTGTGAGCTGCTTCATCTGTTGCATGTTAAACATTATCACAGTACCCCGGCAATCCAGGCAAACCAGTACGATCTGGGCTCCCTCTATTGTCCGTCACCTCGGTGGGAACTTGAGCCAGGTCTTCTGGCAGCGGGGATAGGTTTTTGCACTCGTGTAGTCTTTTTCCTCGCTGCAGTCTTTTTGTTTGTTTGTCCGTCCGTTCATTGAAGTAGGTGGGTGGACATTGGTATGGGCCATTGAAACTTATGATTCTCCTAACCCAGAAGAGCAAATTTTTTTCGCCTTGCACAGCGCAAGCGCTCTGGGGTCTTGGCATCTTCTTCTGCTTTTTCAGTTGAAATATGGCAGTGGTTGACCGCCTGCGCTCCCACCTGGACAGTGATGCAAATACATTTCACAGAATAAGCTCCCATTGAAAAGGACTGCTGAGTTATCAATTAATTGACAAATTTAATTTAGTTGACTAAATTCTTGGCAATCAAGTCAATTAATCATTAACATCCCTACTATCCATGTGTATGCACTCTTACTTATTGCTCCTTAAGAAACCCTTTCCAGTCATATTGTCATGACTGACTGGCAAAGCACTCACATATACTGTATAGTGGATATAAAAAGTCCATATACCCCTATTCAAATGCCAGGTTTTTGTGATGTAAAAAAATGAGACCAAGATGAATCATTTCAAGACTTTTTCCACCATTAATGTGACCTATAACCTGTACAACCCAATTGAAAAACACACTGAAATCTTTTAAGGGGAAAAATGTGAACGACACAACAGTGGTGGGCCTCATCGCAAACGAAGAGACCAACTACAGAAATGAGGTGAGCAAACTGGTCCAGTGGTGTAAAGACAATCTCTTCCTGAATGTGGGGAAAACCCAAGGATATTGTGGTTGACTTTAGGAGAGGGCACACATAGCATCCCCCTCTGATCATTGATGGAGCAGTTGTGGAGAGGGTGAGTAGCACAAAGCTCCTGGGGGTGCACATCTCTCAGGACCTCTCCTGGTCAAACACCACATCACTGGCCAAGAGGGCTCAAACTCGCCTCCGTTTCCTCCACAAACTGAAAAGATCATGAGTCCCATCCCCCCCATCATGTGTTCATTCTCCCGGGGCACCACTGAGAGCATCCTCGCCAGCTGCACCACCTCCTGCCAGAAGACACTACAACGCACAGTGAAAGCTGCCAGCAAGATCATCAGTGCCCCTCTGCCCCCCCTCAGACATCTACCTCACCCACAGAGCCATCAACATTGCAGGCGACACCTCCCACCCCTCACACTCCCTCTTCAGCCCTCTGCCCTTGAGGAAAAAGGTACTGGAGTCTTCGGGCCCACTCCAAGACTGCTACACAGCTTTGTTCACCAGGCCATCAGGACCCTGAACTCTGCCCACTTCCCCAGACTCCCCCCACCCCTGGACCATAACACACTCACCCACACAAGAACTACCTCAGCTGTTTGCATAGAAAGACTTGGCACACCAACAGTAATACATCTGCAGCTGTATGTTTCTGCACCTTACTGCAACCATTTGCACAAATGCCATACCTGCTGCTATCTGTTATTGAAATATTGATCATGTGCAGTCCAATCTGTCTCTGTCTGCACCTACACTACCGCATCGCACTTGCAATTACAAGTATTACTGCTCTACTTTTCCTGTATATAGGATTCCTGGGTTTTATAGTTCCTTTATTTGCACTAGGAGATTGCTGGGTTTTTATCTTCATTTGCACTGCAGATAGCATTACTGTACATAGACTGCTGTTTTTCATCCTTGCACCTTTTCTTATATTGCACACATCACTAAGAGAGAAACAGCATTTCAATTCCTGTATGTTCTGTACGTATAGAAGTATTGACAAATAAATCTTTGAAATATGAATAACCTGGTTGCATAAATATGCACACTCCGTTATAACTAGAGATTTGGCTATGTTCAGAATTAACCAGTCACATTCAAACTCATGTTAAACGTGAGTTGGCACACACCTGCCACTATTTAAAGTTCCTCTGATTAACCCCAAATAAAGTTCAGCTGTTCTAGTAGGCTTTTCCTGACATTTTTGTAGCCACATCTTATAACACAAGCCATGGTCCGCTGAGAGCTTCCAAAGCATCAGAGGGATCTCATTGTTCAAAGGTATCAGTCAGCAGAAGGGTACAAAAGAATTTCCAAGGCATTAAATATACCATGGAACACAGTGAAGACAGTCATCAAGTGGAGAAAATACGGCTCAACAGTGACATTACCAAAAACTGGACGTCCCTCCAAAATTGATGAAAAGATGAATAAAACTGAGGGAAGCTGCCAAGAGGCCTACAGCAACATTGAAGGAGCTGCAGAAATTTCTGGCAAGTACTGGCTGTTTAGTACATGTGACAACAATCTCCCGTCTAATTCATATGTCTGGGTTATGGGGTAGGGTGGCGAGATGGAAGCCTTGTCGTACGAAGAAAAATATCCAACCCAGCTACATTTTGCAAAAACACACTTGAAATCTCCCAAACGCATTTGGGAAAATGTGTTACGGTCCAATGAAACCAACGTTGAACTTTTAGGACATAATTCCTAAAAGTATATTTGGTGCAAACACAACACTGCTCCTCACCAAAAGAGCACCATACCTACAGTGAAGCATGGTGGTGGCAGCATCCTGTGCTGTGGCTGTTTTTCTTCAGCTGGAACTGGGGCTTGGTCAAGGTGGAGGGAATTATGAACTGTTCCAAATACCAGTCAGTGTTGGCACAAAACCTTCAGACTTCAGCCAGAAAGCTGAAGAGGAACTTCATCTTTCAGCATGACGATAACCCAAAGCACACATCTAAATCAACAAAAGAATGGCTTCACCAGAAGAAGATTAAGGTTTTGGAATGGCCCAGCCAGAGTCCAGACCGGAATCCGATTGAACATCTGTGGGGTGATCTGAAGAGGGCTGTGCACAGGAGATGCCCTCGCAATCTGACAGATTTGGAGCATTTTTGCAAGGAAGAGTGGGCAAATATTGCCACATCAAGATGTGCAACGCTGATAGACTCCTACCCAAAAACACTGAGTGCTGTATTAAAAGCCAAAGGTGCTGCAACAAAGTATTGGTTTAAGGGTGTGCATATTTATGCAACCAGGTTATTGTAAGTTTTTATTTATTTGTCCTCTTAAAAGGTTTCAGTTTGTTTTTCATTTGGGTTGTACTGGTGGTCACGGCAGCGCGGTGGCGGAGTGGTTAGCACTGCGGCAGCACAGCAACTCACCCTTGGCCTGGGGATCCTGGGTTCGATCCCAGCCCCCGTCCAACAGTGATCTGTGTGGAGTTTGCATGTTCTCCCCGTGTCTGCGTGGGTTTACTCCGGGATTTCTCCAGTTTCCTCCCACATGCCAAAAACATGCAAATTAGGTTATTTGGCATCAAACTGGGGATTCTAAATTGTCCTTAGGTATGACTGTGAGAGTGAATGGTTGTCTGTCTCTCTGTGTTGGCCCTGTGATGGACTGGCGATCTGTCTAGGGTGTACCCTGCCTCTCGCCCAAAGATGCTGGGATAGGCTCCAGCCCCCCCGCGACCCGAAAAGGATTAAGCGGAAGAAGATGGATGGATGGAGGTTATAGGTCACATTAATGGTGGAAAAAAGTTTTGAAATGATTTATCTTGGTCTCATTTTTTTTTACATCACAAAAACCTGGCATTTGAACAGGGGTGGGTAGACTTTTTACAGTGGTGTGAAAAAGTGCTTGCCCCCTTCCTGATTTCTCTTTTTCTTTTTTTTTTTTTTTTTGTACTTTTGTCACACTTAAATATTTCAGATCGTCAAATTTAAATATTAGACAAAGAACACAAGTAAACACAAAACGCAGTTTTTAAATGAAGGTGTTAAGGGTTTAAAAAAAAAAAAAATCCAAACCTACATGGCCCTGTGTGGGGGAAAAGTGATTGCCCCCTAAACCTAATAACTGGTTGGGCCACCCTTAGCAGCAACAACTGCAATCAAGCGTTTGCGATAACTGGCAATGAGTCTCTTACAGCACTGTGGAGGAATTTTGGCCCACTCATCTTTGCAGAATTGTTGTAATTCAGCCACATTGGAGGTTTTTCGAGCGTGAACCACCTTTTTAAGGTTGTGCCACAGCATTTCAATCAGATTCAGGTCAGGACTTTGATTAGGCCACTTCAAAGTCTTCATTTTGTTTTTCTTAAGCCATTCAGAGGTGGACTTGCTGGTGTGTTTTGGATCATTGTCCTGCTGCAGAACCCAAGTGCGCTTCAGCTTGAGGTCACAAACAGATGGCCGGACATTCTCCTTCAGGATTTTTTGGTAGACAACAGAATTCATGGTTCCATTTACCACTGCAAGTCTTCCAGGTCCTGAAGCACCAAAACAGCCCCAGACCATCACACTACCACCACCATATTTTACTGTTGGTATGATGTTCCTTTTTTGAAATGCTGTTACTTTTACACTGGATGTAATGGCACACACCTTCCAAAAAGTTGAACTTTTGTCTTGTCAGTTCAGAGTATTTTCCCAAAAGTCTTGGAGATTATCAAGATGTTTTCTGGCAAAAGTGAGATGAGTCTTTGTTCTTTTTGATCAGCAGTGGTTTTCGTCTTGGAACTCTGCCATGCAGGCCATTTTTGCCCAGTCTCTTTCTTATGGTGGAGTCATGAACACTGACTTTAACTGAAGCAAGTAAGGCCTGCAGTTCGTTGGATGTTGTTGTGGGGTCTTTTGTGACCTCTTGGATGAGTCGTCGCTGCGCTCTTGGGGTAATTTTGGCCAGCCGGCCACTCCTTGGAGGGTTCACCACTTTCATGTTTTTGCCATTTGTGGATAATGGCTCTCACTGTGGTTCACTGGAGTCCCAAAGCTTTAGAAATGGCTAGAGAAATTGAACTCAGCTTTCCAAAGATGTGATAAACCACAGTTAATTTATGGTTTAACAGAGGGACAATCACTTTTTCACACAGGGCCATGCAGGTTTGGATTTTATTTTTTTTTACCCTTAATAATAAACACCTTCAATTAAAAACTGCAGTTTGTGTTTACTTATCTTTGTCTAGTATTTAAATTTGTTTGATCTGAAACATTTAAGTGTGACAAACACACAAAAAAATGAGATCAGGAAGGGGGCAAACACTTTTTCACACCACTGTATATCCACTATAGCTCCTTTCAAGGAATTCATATAGCTTGCGTCACTGCTGGTTTTGTTTGAGGAACATTGAAACCTGTCAAAAAATACTCTTGAATATTTTGATGTTCTTATTGTGCAATTAAAATTTTATTCCAATGATTTGATATCACTTAGCATGACTGCTTCCTTGGTGGTTGCTTAGAGTCCTCTTTGCTTTTATTGTTGTATTTGCTTTGTTGTGCGAGTATTTGATAATGTGTCATTTACATTTACTTTATTGTCAACTTCATTTTTTTGTTGTCTCAAATTTCAAACCTTGATGGCTGGGATTCAGCTTATTTTTTTTTTAAACTATGTCATTACCTTTTTGTCAAAGCACTTTGCAATTCTGATGTTAAAGTAATTATGAGTTTAGCATGGATACATTTTTTGTGGTTTTTAGCAGTAATGTGCTATAGAACTATGGTCTGATAATGTTCAGTGTTTCTTTGCTTTCATTTTTAATCTTTTTTGTTCCTTCATATTTTATTCATTTTCCATGTTTTTTTTTCTCTCTCTCCTTTTTGTGCAGATTAATGAGTTAAGCCATGTTCAGATTCCCATCATGCTCATGCCAGATGACTTCAAGGCTTATTCTAAGATTAAGGTTGACAACCACCTCTTTAACAAGTAAGATCTTTTTATTTTTTTGAAGTGTCAAACGGTTTTGCCTCTTGAAAATATAATGCCACATTTTTCTAAATTATCTTTGAAACTGTTAAAATGATTGTTAATTTGGATTTACATTTACATCACGTAAATTGTGTTTGTGTGTGCACACAGGGAGAACATGCCCAGCCATTTCAAGTTTAAGGAGTACTGCCCTCTGGTGTTTTGAAACCTCAGGGAGAGGTTTGGAATCGATGATCACGACTTCTTGGTATGTAAAGTTATGCTGTGTTTTGTAAATATTAAACCATATTAGATTTACTGGGATATTGGCATTTAATACATGATTAGTGGAAATTGCATTAGAGGGTGCTAGATAGAATTTTATAGCTGGTACCATCTATGTATGAATTTAATATAGCTTTGTCTAATGCTACCAGAACACTCCCACTGAATTATTCCCAAACAAATCTGATCACCTTTTCCTCTTCTCGTTTGTCTCCACTCCTTCTCTTCCTTTATTTTCCATTCTTTCCTAGTAAATCCCTTCCTCCCAATGCAGTGAGGGAGTTGGCAGTATTTGGAGGTCATTGTGTCCCAGCTCAGTGCAGCTGTCCTTCTTACGTGTTTATATTAGGGTTCAGTTGGCTGCAGTGAGTGGGCAGTTAGGTTTGTTAAGAAACTGCCCAGTCCAAAGTAACACATCTATCTTCACTGTAATATCTCAAGTTATAGTCAGTATCTCAAATAATTTCTGCATGAGGAAATGCTTATTGGTTGGTCAGTTTCTTCCTGGTGCGATGAGTGTTAAAGAATGTTGTGTAAGGGAAAGTGCAAAAAAAATCTCAGAAAAATTGTACCTTCTAGGTGACCGCTAACTTTCCAACCCAAGCCATTTGTAGACATGCTTACCAACAAAGAGAGGCAGCAGTCTGAGGAATTCTGAGAGAATGAAGAACTGAGGTGTTGGATCATGTTACTTTGGAGCTGCAAAGTCTGGGCAGCAGCTGTTTGTGCCTGCGTAGCTTTGGAGAGGCAGCAGGCATGGGGGTCACAACCTCATCTGTTTAGAGTCTAAACAGATGAGGTTGTGACCTCATCTGTTTAGACTCTGTTTGGGGTGCTCAATACGTCGATCGCGATTGACTGACTGGTAGATCGCAAAGGCACTGCAGGTAGATCGCGTGACATTTAAAAATAAAAAGATTTAAAGTTCATACAGTGTTTCCTCTGGCTTAAAGACCTTGGCATGGTGGCAAAATATTTTTCCGAGGGGGGCAGAAAATGCATGTACGAATGTTAATTTTATACTATTGTGTAATTTTGCACATTAACTTTGCATATAATAATGCATCAGATTTATATAGCGCTTTATCATAGACACTCAAAGATGCTTTTTACAGATACATTATTCATTCACTCCAGACAGACAATGGTAGTGGTAAGCTACTACTGTAGCCACAGCTGCCCTGGGGCAGGCTGATGGAAACGTGGCTGCCAATCCAGGCCAACGGCCTCTCCAGCCACCACCGAACACTTATACACATTCATACCTAGTGTTATGGACACTGGAGGCAAGGTGGGTAAAGTGTCTTGCCCAGGAACACAGCGGCAGGATATCTGGGGAGAGCGGGATTCGAACCACCAACCATCCGGTTATTGGACGACCCGCTCTATCTCCTGAGCCACTGCCGTGCATATTAAACTTACAATTTGAAGTATTGTACAACCAAGGCTTGGATGTTGGAATATTGGGCCAGTTGGGGTCCCACTCAGATGTCCTGTGTTTGGACTTTTTACTGGTGTCATCGTTCTCTCCTTCCTCTGCTCTCACCTCTCCTGGACCCTCTGCCTGAACACTTTCCTCTCCTTGGCTCCTCTCTTCTGTCTCATCTTGCCCTCTCTGAGCTCTGTCTAATTCAGCTTCTCTCTCTGTCTATGGTGGTATACAAACAGGTTAGAAAATATGAAGTGCCATGTAAATTAAAGGAGACAACCAAAAATTTCTAGTTAAGGGTACAAAGAGCACCCACTTAAAACTTGAGTAATGACTTCAGTCTTGAAGGTTTGAGGTTTTTCTCCAAAATTTATAACAATTTTCTTATAGTTTTCTACTTTTCTCTGTAAATTTATTTAAATTTGAAACCATTTTCCTCAAATTTGTAATTTCCTCTTGTAAAATTGACTTTTCTTATACATTTGAAACTTTGTTATAAATTTGTGGATTATTTTATGGCTTATTTTTGTCTGTTTTTTTTAAATAAGATTAGTTTTTTTAAATAAATTTGAAACAGACCATGGCATTTTTTTTTTACTTTTTCCTTATAACAATTTATATTTTAGACCATAACTTTGCAGTCAGAACAGAACAGTAATTTAACTCTCATTACAAACAAAAAAAATATTAAAGTTGCATTTAATGATTTAAATTAACTTAAATGACCAAGGATGCTGTTATTTCTGTTATAATATTTCTGTATATTTATAGTGGGGTTTTTTTTGTTTTTCTTTTGTTTTGTTTTTTTTTTTTTTAAGAAATCTCCTCACCGCCAAGAAAAACCTCCCTTATTTTGAAATCCAAATGCTGGCACGTTTAGTTTGTCTGAAGGCTGCTGACGGATTAAAGTCATTAACTTGGTGAATTTCAGTCATCTTTACCTGCCAGGTACATAATAGGAAACATAAGTTAATATTGTAGTGGCTGGTGAAATATATCCTCAGCAATTCAGTTGTCCCCCTTGCCTTTCCCTTCATATGAAGCCAGCTGCATTTGAATTCTAACCACATCTCTTAGCTAAGTGACTCTTCCGTTATTGCTCCCGTTTCCAGCGGGTTAAAACCATGATTAATTCCTCCAGTGCTTACATACCTCTTATGATTTTTTTTTTTCCACGTTTAAAGTACTTTAACAAACTCATGTTTCTGTCAGACAGTCGAGCCTTATTATGCTGCATTTCCCCTCTAGTCTGCCTTGGTCCGCGTACACTTTAGATGAGCCCGGCATGCACGCGGTGTTGATGGCGGACTTCACAAAGTTTCTCTTCAAAGAGAGTCCATTTCTGCTCTTTAACTTCCCGGTTTTCACTCCTTTTCTACAAAGATGCTGCTGCCGCTAGCGAGACACTGCCTGCTGACTGACTGGAAAGCTCGCGTGGACGGGGCGCTTCTAAACTCCGCACAGATGACGGCCACGCGCGTTGTTCGTGTGCGTGCTTGCGAAAAGTCATTGCTTCATATATTTTTCTTAAATTCATATCTCCTTCTTGGCGTGGTGGTAAATTTTCTGGCGAGGCAGCTCGCCACCGAGAAATGTTACCAGAGGAAACCCTGTTTTTAATTCTGTTGCCTGTCCTCCCATTTTGTTCTCTTATTGGCATTTACCATTTGGTTGATGTACAGGGCAGCCAATCAGGAGAGGTCCTGTCCTCTGTGTCATAGGTCACCCTGTATGCGCAGTCAAATACGCTAGCTAGCTACTGCTAAACTCCAGCGAGCTGTGACCGTGTTAGATAGGAAGGACATCGCAGAATGTGAGTGTTTTTCACTGCAATTTGACGAGTCCACAGACATAAGTGACACAGCTCAGTAGTGCATTTTTATTCGGATGGTGTTTACAGCTATGACTGCAAAAGAGGAGCTGTTAACAATACTGCCCAGGAGAGGACATTTTTCACTGTTTCAAAAATTGTATTGAGAAAACCCAGCTCCCATGGGTTGTGGGTCCACGAAGCACCGACCAATCTCGAGAGTGGTAGACGGCGCAGTGTGGGATGAGGAACTTCCTGGTACCCTGGAGTGAGCAAGACCAAATTATCGCCCAGGGTCATCACAGGAGGGTCCTTATGCCAGAGCCCAAGTCGCCCTGGACAAGGGTACTGGGCGGCACGGTGGGACACCTGTGATGACGAGTGACGTCGAGAGGCTGGCTTCACCTGTTCACCACCCCACACCTGGCCTCGTCCTTGGCTCCTTGTTCTGACATAACATTTTTGCAGAATGCTCACATTCAGCTTCCGACATAACACCAGTGCGTAAATTGGTGTCAATCACCATGGATGGTGCACCCGCAATGGTGGGCTGCTCAAATGGATTTATTGCAAAGTGCAAGGAGGACGATGATTTCCCCAACTTCCTTAATTACCACTGCATAATCCACCAACAAGCATTATGTGCTAAAATGCTAAATATGAAAGAGATGATGGATGTGGCTACAAAAATCGTTTGCTCTATTCAAGCGAGATCTCTTCAAAGACGAGTGTTCCGAGCACATCTGGAGGAGGCTGATGTTAGAACACTGATGTTAGAAGGCTGAGTAGGGGGAAATTCCTGCAACGATTTGGAGAGCTCTGTCCAGATATGAAGGAGTTTCTCCTCCTTGGTAAACATACAGAATACAAGCAACTTGATGATCAGTGGTTACTAGACTTGGCATTTTTAACCGATTTGACCAACATGTCGAATGAGCTTAATTTAGAGCTGCAAGGAAAGGACAAAGCTGTGATAAACATGATCAGCTCAGTTAAATGCTTTCAAATGAAAAGTGCAACATATGTCCCCAAAACTGCAGCGCCATGATTTGGGGAACTTCCCCAACCTGACGTCAGAGCTGGAGAAGCAACAAAAGGCACGTGCGCAACTTGACAGTGTGCGCCACGTTGAGCAGATGGAAAATTGTTTGTCAGAGTTTGATAAACGGTTTAAAGACTTTGCTTTTCTTGGGCCAATTGCTACATTTTTGTGCTCTCATTTTAGGAAGATGCTGAGGTTGATTCAGTTGCATCAAAAATTGCAACACTGGTTCATCTGAACTTGTCTGCAATGGAGGATGAGATTTTGACACTACAGGCTGACATTGAGGTTAAGTCCAGGGCTCATGGACGGTTTTGGAACTTACTCAGAGGAAAAGCATCCAAACATGAGGAAATATGCTACCTCCTTGACTGCATTATTTGGCTCTATTTATTTGTGTGAATCGGCCTTTTCCCACATGAAGATTAAGTCCAAATACCGTTCCACCATGACTGATCATTTGGAAGCCTGCTTGAGACTAGCTACCAGCAGCTACTGTCTGGACTATGCAACCCTGGCTGACTCCATCCAGTGCAAGTAATCAGAGTAAGGTAATGATCATAAATGTATTTAGTATTATTGTGTCATAAGGGTTCACACTGTTATATAATGTACGCCAACATATATTACCATATTTGGCATTTTTTAAATGTAGGTAGATCATTTTGACCTGGTCATTTTAAAAGTAGCTCACAAGCCAAAAAAGTGTGGGCATCCCCAGGGGCAGCCCTACAGTCTAAGCTTTAGATTGTAGCACAGGAGGTGGTTAGAGTAAATTTGGCCCATGCTATGAAGAGAGTGCCACTTAGAAACACTGAAGGAACGACTATTTGACAAATACAAATCAGGCATATAATAAAACCTAAAAATAATTGAATGTGCACATGAAAATATCGTGAAGCAAAGAAGAGTGGGTGTTCATGTGTCATTGTGATGTTCCTGACCTAATTTTTGGGTGTGTTTTGTATTTGCAGAACTCTCTGACTCGTAGCGCTCCCTTGAACAGTGAGGCCCAGGGACACAGTGGGGCCCGCTTTCATACCTCTTGCGACAAGCGCTATGTAATCAAGACCATCAGCGGTGAGGATGTGGCAGAAATGCATAACATACTAAAGAAATACCATCAGGTAAGTAAAGCTCATTGGGTAAGTCATCTGTATAATTTGCAAGCCTTGATTCCTAATTTCCTTAGAGCTGAAGATATTCTGTAACGCCCAATAAATTGTAAGGTAAATACTATGCGAATGTGACAATTGGTTCACTGCTTGCCCTGCATATTTTTGCTTCTTAAGTTCTTACCCTCCCAACTCTAGTTTAGGCCCGAAGCATCAGTTGTCTATAAAATGGTCATCCATTTGTATTCCTCACTTTGTCTTGATAGTTCATTGTGGAGTGCCATGGCAACACGCTGCTGCCTCAGTTTCTGGGCTGGGTGTCCGCGGGTCCTTAAAAAGTCTTAAATGTGTTTGTCCAAAATTAAGGCCTTAATTATCCTTAAAAATGACAATTAATCCTTAAATCCGCCTTTCAAAGGTCTTAAAAATGCCACAAACACAATGAACAAAATTGCAATATTTTCTTACGTTGTACAGTGAAATCTTTGTAAAGAATTTGGCGAATTTGTAATTACTGCTCTGCATTTTAGTACCACGGAGCGGAAGTGAGCGGAACCAACAGCAATCATTCGTTTGTGGGGGGAGGGGGCTACTTTCAGGTTTACACGTTAGCAGCTTGCACTTCAGTAGCTATTGGCAACGTCAGTCATGGGGAAATGTAAATTTAATCTTAGCTGGGTGGATAAACTGACATTTGCGGCATGGTTAAGACCGGTTCAAGGAAATAACTGAGGCCCGCTGTACACTGTGCAAGAAGCTCTTTAAACTCGGCTCGATGGGAATTAAAGCTGTGGAATCGCATATGCAGAGCGAGAAGCACAAAACGGCTGCAAAAACCCGCCAACAAACGCCTGCCATTTTTCAGTACTGTTCCATCTCATCAGTACCACAGACTTCAGCTCCATCTCCGATACCAGCAGCAACAGCAGCTCCAACCACAGCAACAGACCTCAGAGCAACCTTCGGGTCCACCGCTACACTTCAAGCAGAGGTACTGAGGTGTCTGCACACAGTAACCAAACACCAGTCCTATAACGCCAACGAAGGAGTCGGAGACATTTTCCGAGCCATGTTTACTGACTCAGAAATCGCTAAAAACTTTACGTGCGGTAAAGACAAATCAGCCTACGTGTCAAAATTTGGTTTGGCTCCACACATCATTAAACTCCTCGTCACCGACGTTAACAAAGACAGCTTTACTTTGATGTTTGACGAAACCCTCAACCAAACAACTAAAACGAAGCAGCTGGACCTGCATGTCCGTTACTTCAAAGATGATCGAGTCCACGGAACAGCTCAGGATTTACTGCACCACTTTCAAGTAAGTAAGAACCCCACACTAAGAAATTACCAGTAATCTAGCTACAGCGTTTTGTTTTTTTCTCTCAATAGAACACTTATAAGAAAAAGTGTTATACATCGTTGATGCTTGTTATTGTTGTTGTTGTTCTGTTTAAATATATCTTGATGACATGACGTTATCATTATTGCATTTCTGTTGTTTTAATCCTTCATAAAGAACAAATTTTATTTTTCAACTGAAAAATTAAGTGTTAAAACATTTAAAAAGAACATTTCTGAAAATGTCACAATGGTGTTTGACATTACACATGGCATTGCCATGCAGCAGGTATGCCCATCAGTTTGTTTACTTGTTGTTATATACAGTATATATTTCTGTTTTATTATATACTTAATTTTTATGCAACTGTTATGTACTTCATTCTTTTCCTAACTGCTATTTTATTTCCACATGTTAAGCACCTTGTAACTCTGCTTGATAAATGACACTCATTTCGTCCTCAGGAATGTACTCAGCAGCTGGACTTGCAAAAGCTACTCTCAGTCTCCATGGATGGACCCAATGTCAACTGGAAGTTCCTGGAACTGCTTCAACAAGAGCAGCGTGAGCAGTGTGGGGGGGCTCAGCTGATTGTGGTGGGCAGTTGTGGCCCCCACACTGTACATAATCAAATCACTGATGTCCAGGCACAGAAGCGAAAAGCTGCAGAGGAAAACTTAGAGGAGCTTAAGAAAAAGAGGCAAACTCTGATCCAGGTATCCGCCAGGCTACACGGGGATGCTGATCAGCTTGCAGAAGAAGCTGAAGGAAAGACTGGAACCTTAATGGCCCAGCTCATCACAAAATCAAACACGCTGAGGAAGAGATACAAGAAAATCTGTGCAAATTAAAACAAGTGGAAGCAGAGCTGGAGACAAAGGCTACAGATCTCAGATCCATGCCATAATTATGGGAGTGAGGAGAGCGTGGGAGAGCCCCTATATTCAGTTTAGAGATCTTGTTGTGTAATGTTCTTTAATGTTTGTTTTTGTCAAATGCTACAACCACGTTTTCATATTTGTTTGAAAGATTGTCAGATCATTCAGACTGTTACAAGTTGCCTGTGTTCTGCCTACAGAGTTGTGATCTTCATGTTATTTTTCAGCACTTTCAGCTCCATTAAATCTGTGGACAAAACTATTTGCAATGTGGTCACACTTTGTGCTATTTCGCAGATGAAAAGTCTGAAATTTGATTAAAGTGGCCTTAAAAATGGTCTTAAAAAGTCTTAAATTTAACTTCCTTAAACCTGCAGATACCCTGCTGGGGATGTATCGGCTCACAGTGGATGGAGACGAGACCTACATGATTGTCACACGCAACGTCTTCTCTCATCGCCTTTCTGTCTACAAAAAATATGATCTCAAGGTAGGAGGTGCAGAGAAGCGCTAATGAAGATTTAAAAAAAAAAACAAAAAAAAAACAGGAAAAGAAAGGAGCCATAAGGCACTAGTATGAAAAGAAACATTAACAGTCTGTGCTTGTGCATTTACAATCACTTGTTGCTCAGAAATTTTTATTTACATATTTTCACAGATTATTTGGTCTTTTGGTGAAAGAATTAGGAATTTCTGAATGTGCCGGTTGAAAAATATCAGATGAGTTTCAGAGCATTTAGCTTACAGGTCCTTTTCTCCCTTTCAGGGTTCCACTGTTGCAAGAGAGGCCAGTGACAAAGAGAAGGTACAGTCATCACTCATGAGCCTGGATGCAGTGTTGCACGTCCATTTTTCAAGTTCTAGTCTGTTAAACTGGATTGTCTGCTTGAATAGACCAACAGTATTAGCAATGATATTACATGGAATGGAATAAAATTACTTATTGTTTAGGTTTAAAGCAAAATTTGCCCATTTATTCAGAAATAGGTCAAAAGAAACTACAATCCTCACTGCTGACCTTTTTTTTTTTTCTTTTTTTTTTTTTTTTGAAGTGTTTGCAGCATAAACTTTGCTTTTCAGAACTGAATGAGCTAAAATCAAATCAGACTTTATTGTCATATTGCTGTACATACAACTGTAGTGCAGGCAAGATGAAATTGCGTTTCTCTCGGCATCCATAGCTTCACCCCCCCACCCCCACCCCCCCATCCATTCACACATCTCTGAGACATACTTGGGGAAAAAACTAACTAACTAACTATAATATACAAATAATATACAAAATGTCCGTAGGTGCAGTAGTGTGTATGAGAGATTCCGGGTCAACTGTTCAGCATCCTGAAAAATGAATGAATACCAAAATCTAATGGTTGAGCATCAGCACACCGATAAACAGATGGGACTTTAACGGTCACCTTCCCACAGATGGGTACATTTTGGCTGTGCAACTGGATTGAATTTTACTGTTAAAGTGTGTTAGAAAGTGTATTACTGAAAGGACATTATGTATTTCTGAATTGAGGTAAAATTATTTTTTTAAAGGAATTTATAAGACATTCAGAATTCCAACGTTTACTGATGCACCAAATGTGAAATTTTGCCTTTCAAGCCAACTAAATATAGTTAAGCAGTTATACAGTTATAAAAATACCAGTTTATTAGTAATTGTGATTAAACTACATGTTAACAAAAAGAAATGAGGACAGTTATGCAAATGAGAGTGAAAACAAACCTGTGTTTCTAGTGTTTTCAAAAACCAACACGGCTTTGAAAGATTCAGTGTCATTACCCACGTGGCCAAGCTCCCACAACTCTAGTTTCCTCTTTTTGTTTGCCTTTGGGTGGGAATGACTGGAACAAACATCCATCTCCTTCAGGTAGCTCCTTCCTCATCACCCTCTTTCCTTTCTTCCACTGCATGCTATTGTGTCCATTTAATTTGCATTATTCCTTCTAACTTTGCTTCTTCTGTTCCATCACTTCCCCTGCTTGCTGTTTGTGTGAAGTGTGTGTGAAGTGTGTGTGAAGTGTGTGTGTGTGTGGGGGGGGGGGGGATTGAGTCTAATTCAGTTGTCTCACAGTTGTAGTCCTCTTTGTATTTTACATATACATGTGTTGAACTGCACTAAAGTGTGTATGAAAACAGTAAATATGTGTAAGAGATTTTGATGGATACTGATGGAAATGTGGCTGTGGACTTTATTTTGAGTTTTGTTGAACAGAGTAACATCAAAGAAAATTAATAATTTGACAGAACTTGTATTTCTTGCTAAAGTTGTTTCTTTCTGAAGCCATCCTGCACCATGGACTGTGGAATACAATTGTTTTTGGCTTATAAATATTGGAACGATCTGTATGCACAGATTTAGTTTATTTCATATATATATATATAATTTACATATTTATTCCATCTAGCTACAGTGCTCCGCACTGTGTGCGTTTGTGTTTGCATATTTGTTCCATCTAGCTGCAATGCTCCGCATCGTGTGTCTATATATTTATGTTTATATGTACATATGTATACTCACTGCTCTTGTTTTTTTTTCCTTGCCTTCTGATTGTTGCTCTGAGTGTTGCTATCCCTGTGCTGTTGCAATCCTGGAATTTCCCCGTTGTGGGACTAATAAAGGCTTATCTTATCTTATCAAGATTTTCCTAATCATGAAAAGTGTCTAATTTCAAGCTGCCACAGCTGGGACCCAGAGGCATTTGAACCGAGTTTTATGTGGGTTTAATCATGTGACATCATAGTGAGGCATGAGATTTTTGAGGGAATCCCTGATTTTAACACAACCTTCTGCCAAGGGAAGAAGGAACAGAACAGCAGGGGGTTAAAACCCATGAGTGGGAAAACAAGGCAGCTGAGGATTTAACACACACGTGAACCTATTGTCTGACCTCCTTTTGTCTGTAGCACAGCTGTGTTTAAAGCATTGTTTACTGTCTAGCAAAGGAGATTAAGATGTAACAAGATATATTCTATAAAGCAGGGGTCATCAGCTGACAGACTCCGGTCTGGAGCCGGACCCCAAGAGTCCTCCGTCTGGACCCCGAAACTTTTTAATATAATACATGTCCACCCGGGGGTCTGTTGATTGTCGGTCCACGTGCCTCCTCCACACCTTCCCTGGGACCACGTCCCCGTTGGTCTGGCATGACGTTGGTTATGGAGCTAATTTCCATGACCCCCTGATATCACATATAAAATCAATAATTTGCTCAGTGTGTCACTGAACATGAAAAGTGCCACACATCCACCTCCTCTCTCCCTGTGACAGTGTTACCCGAACACACACAGACAAAGTTAAAAAGATAAGAACACTGCTGACACAAAGAACAAAAAACTCAGGAATTCTGTAGTGTGGAATTACAGTATAATTTCTGTCATTTTTCAGGCTTACAGTTTGAAACTTTTTATACTGAAAATATAGTATAGAGGTGGACTTTTTATGAGATTTTGTTTTTACATCATCTTTTTTAAATGTATGTAATTTAGTTTGTGTTCTCCTGTAAAACTTTACATTTTTAGGAGTTAAGTTGTAGATTTTAGAATTTTAGAGCCATTTATTTGGAGTCAAAAAAAAAAATTTATGTTCCCCTGCATTATTAGGATTATTACATATTTGAAATTGAGCAAAGAATTTATTTGATTTTTTTTTTTGTTAAAGATATTACAAAGCTAAAAGCAGCTAAAACATCTGCTTAATAAAATGTGTAAAAGCAAATAATATTGGCCTGCTGGAGAGAGCTGTGCTCTTCTGAAAGAACATTCATGAAAGGATGACGGTTCTTAAAAGCACATTTTCAGATAAATTTGTCCATGTGACATGCCACATTTCTGTTCCATCGCTTTAATTAAAAGATGTTTGAAATAATTCATGGGTCACTGCAAACACTTGGCTTTAAAAGTACCACACTGTCACACAATGAGAGGGAAAAAATGCTGAAAAAAAAATGCATTGAATCGTTTTGGAATCAAATCAGAGACCCTGAATCGTAATTGTATGGTGAGGTGCCTAAAGATCCCCAGCCCTAATTCAAACCTCAGTTGGGGAGGAGGACTGACTTATCGGACCTCTTGCAGTTTTAGTTGGTGAGCCCTGCTATAAAGCATCTCAGAAGTTGTATAACTTCAGCTAAATCTGAATCTTTAGAAGTTGTTCCCACAGTTCTTGTTGATTTCTCTGGGAAGTTTAACTTGCAGGTAGAAAAGCTTCTAAATTTCTGCATATTTACTGGTAAGTTGATCTAGGTTTTCATTTGATTTACAGTCCATCAAAGCAAAAATTTAGATTAGGAAGTGTGCTTTTTCAGGTGTGCTCCTGAAACTGCTTTTTTTTCTTCCCAAAAACACATTATATATGTTATGTGCTATGAGGAAGCAAACACCAGCTCTCCTTGCAGCACACATGAGACTGATCCCAGTTAGTCTTTGTGAATATTTTTTTCTGGGGGTTGCACAAACTCCTGCATGTCATGATATCAGGTCCTCAGTTTTACAAACATAAAGGAGTTTTTTTCTGCCTGGGTCTATTGTAAGCAGATAAATTGACAGACTTCACTGCTCCATCGTTCACATGAAAAACTCAATTTTGTACAGGAGGCTCATATTTATGGAGACGTGATGGTTAGGATGTTATGAGTTAGGATTGTCTGATTTACTTTAGGTCAGTTAAGGGTGCTTTCTCACACTCGCGGCTTTAGTTCTCATAAGTCGAACTCAACTTTGTTTTTTCCATTAGTGCGGTTCGTTTTGTCTGGTGAGAACATGGTAACCGTACTGAGGTACACACCCAGACAGCTACACCGAGACCACCTAAAGAGGTGGCCTTGATCCAAATCTGGTGAACTCTGGTGCGGTCCTCCAGGTGAGAAAGCATACCGAACTAAAACGGGGCCAAAAGCAAGAAAATACATGAATTGAGGGCATTATATTACCAGCAGATTGTAATTTGTTTCTTTCAGACACCTAAAACACAGCAGCATAAATTGTGCACAAACTTGGAGCTGTGAGGAGAACCAGTCTGGTCAGATAATCACAAACCCTCCTCTATCCAAAACACACAGAAAAGGACTCATTAGCAAATGGGCCACAGAAAGGGGACTTCAGAAATCACCTGGGGCCTCATGTAGAAAGGATTGTGCAGCTTTCATACTGAAAGATGGCGTACTCAGAATTTGAAAAGTACGTGCGCACAAAAATTTTCAGATTTATACAAACTGTGCGCACACCCGATTCTCCGCTCCTTTTCTTTATACATCCCACCTCACGTGAAAACCAGCGCATGTGCGTGATCTCTACTCCGCCTCGGTTCCTCCCACGAGTGACTGTAAATGAAGAAAAACACCCCTTCGGTCACACTTCTGTCAAACTATGATTGTCAATCCTGCGGGAAAGTACAACATAAAAAAAAAAAATAACTTCATGGAGTGTGACACCGAGGTGTTGATAGCGGAGGTGGAAGTCAGAAAAAATATTTTTTGTTCTGACCCACCGGAATCAACGATAAACCTGTTTACCGAGTGGACCGTGTTACAGTGGCAGTTAATGCAGCCAGCTCCGACTCATCATAGTAGTCTCTCGGGGTGACAATGACCGTTTCATTTAGGTCTAATCATATTCCTCCACACAGCTCTGTCCTTTGCCCTCCGCTGCCAGGAACTCCTGGCCTTGTTAACCCGGGCGACATCTGAGCCAGTAGGAGTTGCTCTCTGACTGACCATTTCATGAAACTGCTTGCAGAGTATTTGAGTACCGCTAGCTTTTGCTGGACTAGTGTACATTCTTGGCAGATAGAGGTATTATCAGTGGCAAGGACAGGCCAAGACAAACTGACTCCAGTATCTGTTGCAGTGACTGACCAGATGATAGGTTTGTTTATCTCTGCTCTTTGTGTAGTGCATGTCACAATGCACTGACTGGCAAAATTCCACCACAGACCTTGCGACACATGTGCTTATCTACCAGGATGGTCCAGTCTCACCTCGTGTAACTGGAAGTGGTCCACCACAGACCTGTGACAGATTGTTTTTAGTTCTGCCAGGATGCCCAGTTTCACCCTCCACACCCTCGGAAGGGCGGGGTTGCCGGTTGAGTGACTGACAGCCCGACCCATGAGACGGGTAGTACCGGTTTTCATGGTTATCCGGTAGCAAGCAAACCAATGCCTGACCTGACATGCCAGCTCCGACTAAAATAAAATAAAATGGTCTGCCATTAAAGTTAGTCAACAGACGGATCACTGCTCAGTGACGGTGTTGCTGGGGTGACCTGTGGGGGGGGGGGGGGGGGGGGCGGCGGTTGAAAGAAAAGCCCTCTGTAATCCGCATAGACATGATGTTACTGAGTAAAATAAAGTAAGTAAACACCATTGAATACCACTTCAGTCTTACAGCTGAATTTATACAAGTTACAAACCAAATCTGTGTCAGAATCCAAATTGCGCATGACAGCCAGGAGGAACACATAGAGCTGCGCAATATAAAGTTCTTTTATTTCCAAATTATAACCTCCAAGGTACAGCACGTGTTGCACTGGGAATCCTCCTGTTGTCTTCAGGTCAAAATAAGTCGAAGACAACAGGTGTTATAACAGTTTGCCCCGACCCACTTCCTGAGGTCTGAGGAGGCCGAAATGTCAAAATGATGAAATGGGGAGGCAGGGTGACCTCGGCCTTGTTAGCATTCATTCATTCATTCATCTTCTTCCACTTAATCCTTTTCAGGTCGTGGGGGGGCTGGAGCCTATCCCAGCATCTTTGGGCGAGAGGCAGGGTACACCCTGGACAGATCACCAGTCCATCACAGGGCCAACACAGAGAGACAGACAACCATTCACTCTCAGTCATACCTAAGGACAATTTAGAATCCCCAGTTTTGATGCCAGTTAACCTAACTTGCATGTTTTTGGCATGTGGGAGGAAACCAGAGAAATCCCAGAGTAAACCCACGCAGACACGGGGAGAACATGCAAACTCCACACAGATCACTGTTGGTCGGGGGCTGGGATCGAACCCAGGATCCCCCGGCCAAGGGTGAGTTGCTGTGCTGCCGCAGTGCTAACCACTCCGCCACCGTGCCGCCCCCTTGTTAGCATTCAAAGCAAAATGGCATATAATGGTTTAATTATTGCTTTTTTTTAAATAATTTTCCATATGGGGGCTCTTCTTTATACAACTTGAGTTGTTTTGACCAAAGCATACCGCCATCATTTCATCACCACCTCTGGGAAATGTGTCAACATTTGGGAAAAAAGTGTGTGATAGGTAGCACTTCAAAAGACAGAATGATGTTGATCATTTTATTGTCGCTAGGTGTAATGTATGTGGTTTAAAGAATGTACAGATCTCTTTCACATATAAGCCACACAAACAACAAGCACAGTAGAGATCTTCTCTCTGACTGCATGGCCTTCTCCCTTTCATGCATGCATTTGCATGGTGTATATAATCTTGTCTGCATTCAAGTCTCATTCTTTCAGACACATTTTGATGTGTATGAACACCAGCCTCATTGTTTTGCTCATTGTGGACATATTTTGTTCTAACTACATACGACAAGTACATGTGTTTTTTTTTGTTTGTTTTTTTTTCCATGAAATAAATTTTGTGGTTCTTGTAGCTGCTGGCGATGTAAGTTAGGATAATGAACAGCAGCAGCTGGCTTTCCTGAAACAGTTTATGGAGACCATTTTCAGAATAAACCATAAATAAAACATCTTAGTTTTATTTACTCTCAAATGAGCTGAAACAGCATCTATAGTGTTTTATCTATGGTTAAACAGTGAAAGCCTGTAATTCAAGTGTTGAGGACATTGACCCACAAATTTATCAATTTTGGTTTGTTATCCAGAAATTGTCATTCAGTAACTTGGTTTGTGGAATCACTTAGTTTCTGCTCTGTTTTTTTTTTCATTTATTAATTATTCTGTTTTTATTATTTAATGCTGTCCTCCTTCTCTTCCCTCTTGGCAGCATCTACTGATGTCTCCATTGTGGACACATGGCTTTATTACAGCAGAAACTGTGAAATGTCTTTTAATTTTATTAATCATAAGAACTTAGAATAGTACACTGTGGTTGGGGTGATTGGGAGGAATATAGGAATGCAAGTTTAAAACTGTTTTGTTGTTCTGCTCTGTCCCAGATTTGTGTTTCTTTGAACAGGTTTGTGAGGCTGCTTTCTTTTCAGCTAGATCTTTATGCTGAAACAAAGGTCATAATAATACTCCTGGCAAACTAGATTAATGTACAGTCTATAGAGATTATTGTGTTCATAAATGGACACTTAAACACCTATTTAGAAGTGAAAAGATTACCACAAAAATAGCTAACATTGCTCATTGTTATCATTCGTTGACCTTGGAGGCCCGTGTGTATTTCTTGACCAGTTTTTGGGCTGGTCAGATCGTTGGTGTTGATGCCCTTTCCAACTTTCTAGCGGTCTGAAGAAACATTTGTGCTCTGTTCCATTTTAAACACTTTGCCTTTACTTCCAACTTCCTTCCTCCCTCCCCTCCTCTCTCCTTTCTCCTCTCCTCTCCTCCACCCCTACCGTCCCTCCCTCGCTTACCCCTCTTCTAGCAGCCACCCCCATCAGAAGATGCACCCCCGCGGCCCAAATCTGGTAATGTTCAGCAAAGGCTGCAAACACTGCGGATTGCTACGCGCTTTTACTGCGCCATGAAACACGTAAGAGATGTAAGAGAACCAGGGCTCATATACCAGGCATGATCTATGAAATCAAGTTTTATTTATTTTGTACGGCCAAACATTTCCGTTTCCTCACATGCTCCTTGGCTGACACAGCTCATATTTTTGCACACCTTTCATCCATTTACGTCACTTTTTGCTCACCTTCTCAGTAAGTTGAATTTCAAGGTCGTAACCCCCCCCCCAATTCATTTGCACTTAAATATATCTGAAATCATGTGGAGAAAGTAGCAAGAGAATTATGTATTACATCATAGGCATTTTATTTTGAATTTTGTCTGTTCCTCAGTGATAAAGAAGTAAAAAGTCTGTATTCTGATCTGGTTAGCAGATCAACTCCAAAAATAAGTCGCTAAGCCCAGTGTGGTAAATTCACATCAAACTGTCAGTCAGACTGAGTAGCATCTTCTGAAGGAAATAAAGATTTAATGCCTGATGGAGAAATCGTGACTCTGATCCAGTAGAGCAAAACTACAGGTTAGAAACTAGTTTAACCTTTGGCCGCCGATCTTCTGTGGTATACATACGTATGTCTTACTAGTTGTATTTTTTTCTACCAGTGGGAAACCAAAGTTGTGGACAACAGTTCCATACTTATGTCACCTATCAGTCAAACTTTAAACTCTACAAACTGCATTGCATTGATGTTAAAACTGCCAGTCAGTGTTAAACTGTTTCACCATGATTAGGAATGTGACGGACTACAGAATTCTAGATCTTCTGTTTGCATCTTCCTAAAGTCCTACAGAAGCAAATGATTTACCCATCTGTCACGGCTGACATGGGGTTGTAAAATTAGATAAATCGTAAATGACAGTGAAGAAATACTGTGCAACAACCCTCACTTTCTCCCTGCCCTCAACACGTACACATTGTATAATTTCTCATGGATTGCACTGAAGTTGGACGTATTTTTGCGATGTTGGTGTGACTGAGGAAGTCGAAGATCGTCCAGCTGATCCTTTTGCATGACTTCATGTGTTGTAATATGGAATTAATGTTAGCATGGCATGGTAATAAATAACATTTGAAATGTAATGATAGCTGGGTGAATGTAAAATTTGAGGTGCCAGCTCCAGTTATAGCCCTATAAAATCATTCATTACAGTCAGCCTTATGTTTGAGATCTCCTTTGCTTTTTAGGTCACATCTATATCCATTTTTTTAATTGTACATCCCATGTTTTTTAACCTAACTTGGATGGAGGTCTATGTCTGTTTATATATGTGCTCAAGTGTCTTATGTACACTGTATTACCTGTTTATCTCTGTAAAGGTGTGTTATGAATGTACAGTATGTGTGTGTCATCGTGTGCCATCTGAGCTCTTTCTTGTGCTGCAAAGTGCCGTTATGTGTTGCTTCTCTTCTCATGCTGCTGTGAAAGCGTTGTAGTAGCTAAACTGCCGCTGCCCTCCTGCCTCATTACCTCTTCTGTTTTCTTCAGTGACTCAGAACAAGACCCTCTTCCTCCCTAAAAATCCCCTCTTCCCCCTACAGGCTGCCTGCAGTTATGCAGCAGCTTGGTGAAGAACATCAGTCCAAACAGACATTTAAATAGGAGACTAAATTTATTCCGCTTCTCGGCTGAATAATGGAAGTTAGTCTCAAACATAAACAGACTTACTGAAATAAAAGTTAAGTGTTTATATTAGCTACAAGCCACTGTCTAGTTTCTGAAAGCATCTTTAGGAAAGTTATAATAGCATAATTTGTCTTAGGAATATACTGTTATCAAGCAGAAAGCAATAGATGCTTTTCAGAGCCTAGCCTAGTGCCATTGTGTCAAGTTGTCATCCTTTTTTATTGCACAATTTGTACGGATCAACCAGATGCATAGATAAAAGATGTAAACTTCAGTGGAGGTTTAGTATATAATTATAATAAATGAAAACGATACGCATCTCACTGTGGTCACTACAGAAAATGTTATTTGGTGCATCAGATGGATCTGTACTCTGATGTCAGCATGTTGCATGCATTGTGTAACACAGTCAAATAGTAAAGTTTAAAATGAGGTAAGCCTTGGTTTGGACAGATGGCCTGTCCCCTGTTAGCCCTCCTATTTATTTTTACTGTAACATTTGCTGTATCTGGCTGAATAAGACAAGCTTATCTTACAAACCAAAGGTACAAAACCTCCTGTGTGATAATCAGGTATTTCAAAATGCAGATGGATTTCTACACACTGCTGGCATGGCTAAAATGTTTGTAATCGTGCCTTTTGAAATACCCTTTAATTCTTAGTTGAGTAAGGCTGCTCTGTATGTTTTCAGCATGGAGTAATAGCATTTACAGTTTATCTAAATGTTAATTGTTTCGCAAGTATTCTGGGGAAAAAGGATGAATGATACAGACACTGGTGTTTAATATCTAATTTAAACAAAACATCTCCAAGGATTCAAACTCTGTAATTTGATGAACAATCTATATACTTTTTAAAGAAAAGAAATTCCTCTTAATTCAAGCACCAGAAATTCTGTTACATTTTTGCCCAGGGCTGCTGTATAAATCACCGTGTCTCTCGGGGCTTTAATCGTGGTTTTGACTGTTTTTGTCTGGTTACTAACCTCCAATGCTGATGGGCAGGCTAAGGAGCTGCCCACCTATAAGGACAATGACTTCATCAATGATGGCCAGAAGATTTACATTAATGAGGAGAACAAGAAGATGTTCCTGGAGAAACTCAGGAAAGATGTGGAGGTGTGTGAAAATTTTCCAGGGTGAAGTCTGGCAAATATTTTTGCTTTTTGTTTGCCTTCACATATTCTCACTCCCTCTTTTCTCTACTGTCCTCAGTTCCTGGCCCAGCTGAAGCTCATGGACTACAGCCTGCTGGTTGGGATCCATGATGTTGAGCGAGCCGAGCAGGAGGAGGTGGAGAGCGAGGACAACGAGGTTGAGGAGGAAGGGGAAAGTGATGGAGGGGGGATTGGGACACCCCCCGATAGTCCCAGCAACACCCTGGATAGCACCAAGCCTCTGTCACCTGGAGAGTTTGACCCCACCATTGATGTCTATGCCATAAAAAGCAATGAGAGTGAGTGGCACAATACTGTGTCTGTGGGTTTTTGGTTTTGTTGCGTGGCACAACAGAAGGAAGGCAGAAGTGGGCGCCCCCCCCCTACTGGCACCTCGAGGCTTGAAGGCTTATAGTTTGATTTATAAAAAAAAAAAAAAAAAGGGATGATCTGAAATGGGATCATAATCTAGGACCACCTCTGTTCCCAGTATGCAAGGGGCAGTGAATCAACAGCAAGGGGTGCATCTAATATGTGCATATAGGATGTTCCATGCTAGCATGTAGAAACTTTCGGATGTGTCTTCCTTTTTTATTAAGATAATTGTTACGCTTCAGAATAAAAAAGCTGAAGGGGCATTGTCGGGTGGATGGGCAGCTTCAGCAGTGTCAACACCTACCTTGTGAATGTAATAACTAGAGAAAAAAAATCATGTTGGCTTTTCAAATCGATACCATAGTTGTATCTAAAGAAAATCTTGGACAGGTTATAGACCCTGACCTCTGACTGTGGGTTTGGAGTGCAAAGGTCAAGGTTAGCATTCTCTATGCCATTATACTGTAGAACAAGTAAAGTGAGGGTCACCAAACTCTGTACACAGGTTCACCCTGTGACCCTGAACTGTGACTGTGGTTTTGGGACCGCAAGATCAAAATGGCGTATAAGCTAGTTTATCTCAAGAACAAAGAAAGCTAGGGTCACCAAACTTGGTACACGGGTTCACCTTGGGATCCTGATCTCAAATTATGGTTCTGGGCTCAAAAGGTCAAAGGTCAAGGTTTTCAATTTTCATTCAAATTCAGTCGGTTTTCATGATTTTTTTTCATTGGGTTCTCATGGTTGCAGATCAATTTTTCCCAAAAGATCATAAACATAACAGAAAGGAAATGATGTACATGTTTCACTTTAATACTATCATTTTATCTTTGGAACATCTGTGATGAGTTTGAATTTTAGTGACCTTGACCTCAGGCCAGGATTGGATCAAGGATTTTGATTTTGGGTGACGGTGCACAAAAATTCAGCCAGCCAGTGCTCTGAATGCCAGCCGGCTGAGGGGTACCACTGGCAGCCACCAGTATTTTAAATATTTACTGATACTGCTGTTCAGCTTTTGTATGTGGTGTATTTCTATTGTAGGTGCTCCCAGGAAGGAGGTTTACTTCATGGCTATTATAGACATCCTGCAGCATTATGATGCCAAGAAGAAAGCTGCCCATGCCGCCAAGACTGTCAAACATGGGGTGTGTAGATTATTTTGATAAACGCGCACAAATAATACCTAAACCCATTATAGTAAATCAGATGAACATTTATCATACATGTGTTTACGTCTGCAGGCCGGAGCAGAGATCTCCACAGTAAACCCAGAGCAGTACTCCAAAAGGTTTTACGATTTCATCACCACTATCCTGTCATAGCCTCCATGAGTGACAGGAACCCAGGGGCACATGGGAAAGGGGAGGACAGGCGGGGGTGGAGAGGACAAGCGAGGGGAGAGGAAACGGCCATGGAGAGGCTGAATTATAATAAGGTGATGTGATGGCACTCCTCATCCTTTCTCCTCATCCACCCCTGTTGTTCTTTTGTCTTTCAGTGAGGTGCCGCACTCTGCAGCTACAAAAAAAAAGAAAAAAAAATGTTTGTTTACATTTAACCTCTGTTGTTCATGTGTTAGCCCCGGTTCACCACCAACCTGTTCCCGTCTCTAATCGTTTTTCCCCGCTCAGCGACACACCCGCTGAGGAAAAAACTCTGATCATTGGCGACTCTGTAGTCAGAAACGTGAACCTAGAGACTCCAGCGGCCATAGTCAAATGCATTCCTGGGGCCAGAGCAGGCGACATAGAGTCAAATTTGAAAATGCTGGCTAAAAGTAACTGTAAATATTCCACAATTGTTATTCATGCCGGCATTAATGACATCCGTCTCCGGCAGTCGGAAGTCACGAAACTTAATATAGAATCGGTGTGTGACTTTGCAAAAACGATGTCTGCCACTGTAGTATTCTCTGGGCCCCTCCCCAATCTGACCAGTGATGACATGTTAGCCGCTCATCATCCTTGAAACCGCTGGCTGTCTGTGTGGTGTCCTAAAAATGACGTGGGCTACATTGACAATTGGAGCTCTTTTTGGGGAAAACCTGGTCTTATGAGACGAGACAGCATTCATCCCACTTTGGATGGTGCTTCTCATTTATCTAATAATCTGACATCTTTTTTATCCAAATTTCCAAAACCATGACTAGTCAGAGTTGAGACCAGGAAGCAGAGTCGCAGTCTTACACGCCTCTCTGCAGCTCCTCTTCATCCGCCACCCCTCAGCTTAGCCCCTGACTTCCCCATCAGAGAATCATTGTCTGCTCCCTCCAAAGTGAATAAAAATATAATGTATAAGCATCCCAGAGTGATAAAGCAAAATATTGGTAAAACTCAAATTAAACATAAAGCCTCTAAATTGAATGATTTGGCCTCTGTTCCTCCTCATAATTTAAAAATTAAATGGGGTTTATTAAATATTAGGTCTCTAACTCCCAAGTGTCTGTTAGTCCATGATCTGTTAATTGATCATCAGATTGATTTAATTTCCCTTACAGAGACTTGGTTAGGGCAAGAGGATTATGTTGGTTTAAATGAATCAACTCCCTCTGGTTATTTAAACTGTCAAAATCCCAGAAGTTCTGGTCGTGGAGGAGGAGTAGCAACAATTTACCATTCCAAATTACTAGTTAATGTAAAGCAAAAAACATGTTATAATTCCTTTGAGGGCCTGGCCCTCAGTATTGGGCACTTTAGCAATTTTACGTTAAACCCAATTTTATTTAGCCATAGTTTATCGTCCCCCCCATCAACCTACTCAGAATTTTTATCCGAATTTGCTGATTTCTTAGCTGATTTAGTGCTGAAATCTGATAGAATAATTATAGTAGGGGACTTTAATATACATGTGGATGTAGCTAGTGACTGCCTTAATGTGGCTTTTAATTCAATATTAGACTCGATTGGGTTTCTCAGAAAGTAGGAAATTCTACTCATTACCTCCACCAACATTGGACCTTGTTCTGACATATGGCATAGAAATAGAAAATCTTGTAGTGTCTCCTCATAACCCTGTACTGTCAGACCATTGTCTGTTAACCTTTGATTTTACTATTTCTGACTATTTGGCTCCTAAAGAAAAATATTATTACAGTAGATGCATCTCAGATGATGCTGTTACCAAATTTATGCAGATTGTTTCCTCTATGCCATGTGTCAACACAACGGAAATAAGCTATAGACAGCTTGCTCCTCCTGTAATTGATAACATGGTGGATAGTGTTTCAGCTTCTCTGCATCAGGCTCTAGACTTGGTGGCCCCCTTAAAAAAGAAAGTCTAATAAGAGATTTCTAACTCCTTGGTTCAACACAGAAACTCGTAGCTTAAAACAGAAGACTCGTCAATTAGAAATAAAATGGCGCTCTACTAATTTAGATGAAATCTATTTAGCTTGGAGAAATCATCTTTTAATTTATAAAAAAAATCTCTTAGAAAAGCTAGAACAAGTTATACTCTGCATTAATAAGAAGAGAACAAGAATAATCCCAGGTTTCTTTTCAGTACTGTAGCCAGGTTGACAAAGAGTCAGGACTCTGTCAATCCTAGCATTCCCTTAGAGCTTACTAGTCAGGACTTTATGAACTTTTTCAATAATAAAATTCATCCATCAGAGATAAAATTCAATCAGATTCTTCCCACAGTTAACTTAAATACTGTAACTACTACAACTCCTTCTTTTGATGTCTGTCTTGATGAGTTTACTCAATCGACCTTTGTGAGTTTAGACAAAATAGTTTTCCTCATCCAAACCTTCAACTTGTCTTTTAGACCTATTCCTACAGGTTTTTAAAGAAGTCTTCCCACTTATTGGTAGCTTTATTCTTCATATAATCAATTCTTCAATAACTTTAGGCCATGTACCGCAGGCTTTTAAAACGGCTGTAATTAAACCCTTACTCAAAAAGCCAACGCTAGATCCAGGAGCTTTAGCTAACTATAGACCAATCTCTAATCTCCCTTTCATTTCAAAAATCTTAGAAAGAGTTGTTGCTACGCAATTATTTGACCACCTGCAGGGAAATGGTTTACTTGAAGAGTTTCAATCTGGGTTTAGAATCCATCATAGTACTGAAACAGCCTTAGCGAAGGTCACTAACGACCTCCTCATTGCATCTGATAATGGACTAGTTTCTGTACTTGTCCTTTTAGACCTTAGTGCAGCTTTTGATACTATCGATCATAATATTCTACTTGATAGATTAGAACACTATAGCCTGTTTTCCACTAGCCCAGCACACCTCGGTACGGCTCGATTCACTTCAGTACGGCTCGGAATGCTTCTGTCTCCATTAGCACGGTGTTGTGCTTGTGCTGTGATGGTTTGTGTAAGCGAGGCAGCGGCAGATTCTCAGCGAGGCGGGGCCACACTCCCGTGATGTTACGCACCCGACTGAGTCCTTATTTACACGAGACAAAAAATGGAGGATCCAAGGATTATTGCCTTGCTCGCTCTGTGGTTTTATCTCACAATTAATTTTATCTCATAATTAAGCTGCAACACAAGTCACTTTTGTTTTGAATTAACTGCCAAATGACCTAGAAATAATGAGCTGAAACTTGTTTTTATTCATATTAAATAATGAGACAGTGGCACACTGGCCTACACCAAATTGTATTATTTTTTACATCCTAGGGCATTTTGGATGTACTGAATTAAAAAAATTCATGTTTTTCACCTTCAGGTCAACGTTTGGAACAACAGTATTATTATTTTCCGTTTAGATGATGCTACACTCCTTCTAAAGTATTGTAAATCTCTGAATTTGGAATGCCGATAGAACATTCAATTTACATATACTTGTACCTACTTTGACTTGGTGCTAATTTTTTATGATATTTCAATAAAAAGAACAGAAAGCTTACAAAAAGATTTGTTTTTTGGTCTAGTTAAAAATTACATTACCTTTACAATGGTTGACCCCTGACAGGATGATCAGCATCATTTTAATCAGACTAGGCAATGGAATTTCTATGTAATTATACTGTTTTATAATTCAGTGTTATAACCGACAAACCACACTTTCCAAAACAATTCCATTTTATTATATACAAAATATTAAAATAAAAAAAAAACTTTGCAACACAACATGAAGGTTAATCGACATTTTATACACGCCGACCACTGAGTGCCTCTACACCAGCTTCCCAAACTGGGTCAGGAAGACTCGGTTGAATGAAGCCGTCTCTGCCAGCTGTGGGTCAGGAAGGCTCGATTGAATAATCCCTGCGGGCTGTCGCGGCGGACGCGTGGGATGATTCTACAAGGAAAATGCACACAATAAAATACAGCACGTAAGTGCAAGATATACAGAAAAGACAATAGTTTTTAACAAGAATACATAAGCTTATTTCAGCGTATTGTTCACATGAATAATTAAAATAAAAGCTTTAGTCCGCAGTGTGCTGCAATAAAGCAGCGATCATTTTCCACAAATGAACAGCTTTTTTATTGCATAAATAAACTGAGCGTCTTACCGAATATATTTGCAAAAAAACGCACAATAAAAAAAAAATTAAAACTCACCGTTAAAGGACTCCGATGTCGAGACCTCCCGGTATATTTTTTCATTCCGGGCGGCTCCATCTAACTCGCGCTGGATACGTTCGTCTGACAATGCAGTGAGCAGACACTGCAGCTCCTTATTGGTCCATGGAACACCCTTATTACGCGAAGCCATTTTTGATAGAGAATAAATGAAAATAGCACAGCAATACACTGAAAAGAAACCGCCAACAGTGGTTGCGTGCTGAGTAAAGGCGGTCGTGAAGATTCTTTTTTTTTTTTTTTTTTTTTCAAAAACTTTATTGAGAAGGTCATGAAGATTCGGTAGAAGAGGAGGAGGAGAGGGGCGGTTACAACCTGACCAATCAGCGCCGGTTACGATCTGACCAATCAGCGGCGACCAG
Source organism: Pholidichthys leucotaenia (assembly GCA_020510985.1). Classification (NCBI taxonomy): domain Eukaryota; kingdom Metazoa; phylum Chordata; class Actinopteri; order Cichliformes; family Pholidichthyidae; genus Pholidichthys; species Pholidichthys leucotaenia. The sequence goes on from CM035844.1 coordinate 144,045,265, forward strand.
TCTGTTAACGTCACAACACGGCACAGCTCAGCACTGCTGTACCCTGCCCTGGAGCGGGGCTGAGAATCGCGGCTGTTAAACCATGTTGGGGCTTGTGGAAAAGCGTACAAAGTGTGCTGAGCCGTCCCGTGTCGCGCTAAAGCGTGCTAGTGGAAAAGGGCCTTATGTTGGACTTAATGGAACTTCGTTGCAGTGGTTTAGATCTTATTTATCTGATAGGTTCCAGTTTGTTCATGTAAATAATGAGTTTTCTTTCAACTCAAAGCTTAGTCATGGAGTTCCACAGGGATCTGTGCTAGGCCCTACTCTTTTTAGTTTATATATGCTTCCGTTAGGCAACATTATTAGAAAGCACTGTATACATTTTCATTGTTATGCAGATGACACACAATTATACCTGTCAATGAAGCCAGATGATAGTAATCAATTAGCCAAGTTAGAAGCCTGTCTTAAGGAAATCAAAGCTTGGATGACTTGTAATTCCCTGCTATTAAATTCAGATAAGACTGAAGTCATTCTTGTTGGTCCAAAAAACCTTAGAAATTCCTTTCCAAATCAAACTTTCAGTTTGGATGCAGTTACTCTTTCTCTTAATAGCTCTGTGAGGAACCTTGGAGTTATTTTTGATCAGGATTTGTCCTTCAATTCACATATTAAATTTGTTTCTAAGACTGCCTTCTATCATTTGCGTAATATTGCCAAGATTAGGAGCATCTTGTCTCAGAGTGATGCTGGGAAGCTGATCCACGCTTTTATTAGCTCGAGATTAGATTATTGTAATTCTTTATTATCAGGCTGTCCTAAAACATCTTTAAAAAGTCTTCAGCTGATCCAAAATGCTGCAGCAAGAGTTTTAACAGGTACTAGAAAGAGAGATCATATCTCTCCGGTTCTGGCCTCCCTTCATTGGCTTCCCATAGAGTTTAGAATTAAGTTTAAAATCCTTCTTCTTACTTACAAAGCTCTAAACAATCAGGCTCCTTTTTATTTAAAAGATCTGATACTACCGTATTATCCTAACAGAGCACTACGCTCCCAAAATGCAGGATTACTTGTAATACCCAGAATCTCCAAAAGTACAATGGGAGGCAGAGCCTTCAGTTATCAAGCTCCTCTCTTGTGGAATCAGCTGCCAATCTGGATTCGGGAGTCAGACTCGATCTCTGTTTTTAAGAATAGGGCTAAAACCTTCCTTTTTGATATAGCCTACAATTAGGGAGGGATCATGTGTTTCTGAACCCTCCCTTAGTTATACTGCTAATAGGTTTAGTCAGCCGGGGGACCTCCAGTAATGCACTGGGCCTCACTCCTTTCCTCACTCTCTATGAAATATTTTTTTTTGCTGGTCATTAACATTTGTTTGTTCTCTCCCATAGATTGAGTCCCCATCGTGCTGGTTGCTCTCTACATGTCTGTTCTTTTCTTCTTCTCTATCCCCTCACCCCCCAGCCACTCGCAGCAGATGTAATGTAATGTAATGTACTTTATTTATATAGCCCTTTAAAACAACCCGTAGGTGACCAAAGTGCTTTACAAAAAATAAACAGCATTAAAAACACACAGAGCATTAAAAACAAATAACATAAACAAAAACAACCTAAAAATAAAATAAAAACAAATGCCAAGACAAATATCACCACTACTGGGTATTAAAATCCACCCTAAACAAATATGTCTTAAGTTCTGATTTAAAAAGGGTCAGGTCAGAGATAGCACGTAGGGTCAGGGGGGGAGATTATTCCAGAGCCTGGGGCGGCAACAGAAAAGGCCTCGGTCACCCCCCAATGTTTATACCTTGACCTGAGGCTCATCCAGCAAAAGCTGACTGGATGACCTCAAAGCTCTGCCTTGGTCACGGACAGATCAAAATCTCAGACATATAAACCGGAGCAAGGCCATTAAGAGCTTTAAAAGCAAAAGCAAAAGTTTAAAATTAATTCTAAAATGGACTGGACGCCAATGAAGTGAATAAAGGATCGGAGTAAAGTGCTCTCGCCTAGGTGTGTGTGGTCAAAAGACGGCCGCTGCATTTTGCACAAGTTGAAGGCGGCCAAGAGAAGACTGAGAGATGCCAACATAAAGTGCATTGCAGTAATCAAGTCGAGACGTGACTAAAGCATGGATGGCTATCTCAAGATCATGACGGCTCAGGAAAGGTTTGGCTTTGGATAACAAACGTAATTGATAAAAGCTCATTTTGACTACATTGTCAATCTGTTTATCAAATTTTAAATGGCTGTCAAAAATCACCCCCAAATTTCTGACAGCTGAACTGAGCCTTAAAGAGAGGGTACCAAAGCCAGCCGTTACAGTATCCCCAAACACAATACATTCTGTTTTTTCTTCATTTAAGTGGAGAAAATTTTGGCTTAACCACAACTTAATATCAATGATGCAATCCAATAGAACACTTTGTAAGTTAGTTTGTTCTGGGTTCAAAGGTAAATAAAGCTGCAAATCGTCTGCATAACAGTGGAAAGACATGTTATGCCTGGCTATTATTGACCCGAGTGGCAGCATATATAATGAAAACAGAATAGGGCCAAGAATAGAGCCCTGTGGGACCCCACAGGAGAGAGAGGCACTAGAAGAGGACATGTCACCAATCATTACAGGAAAAAGTTCTATTAGAAAGGTAGGATTCAAACCACTTAAGTGCAGTGCCATGGATGCCAACATAGTGATTCAGGCGTGACAGAAGGATAGTGTGGTCCACAGTGTCAAAGGCTGCTGTAAGATCTAGCAGCACTAAGACCACAGGACATTTGGCATCAACAGACATCATAATATCATTGTGCACCTTAAGCAGGGCAGATTCAGTGCTGTGACGAGACCTAAACCCAGATTGAAACTTCTCAAAAATAGAATTGTCTTCTAAAAAAAACTGCAACTGTATAAAAACAACTTTTTCTAAAACTTTAGATAAAAAGGGCAAATGAGAAATGGGTCTAAAATTAGATAAAACTGAAGGGTCAAGGTGAGGTTTTTTAAGAAGGGGCCTAACCACAGCATGTTTAAAGCAGGTGGGACAAATCCTGAACTAAGGCAGGAATTAATAAAACCCAAAAGACCAGGCCCAACAGTATTAAAAACCCTTTTCAGGATTCCAGCGAGAACAACATCCAGTGAGCAATTTGTAGGCTTCAGAGACCTTACAATATCAGCTAGTGATGATAAAGAGACCAACTCAAACTGTTCAAGCACAGCAGAGTAACCCGGGACAATAGACAAGCTTCCATTAAAACTGTTATTAATAACTCGTCTAACAGAGTCCACTTTATCAATAAAAAAAATGAAAAGTCTTGCATGTTGTAAACGAATCATCTGTCACAGTCTGAGTGCATGGGTTTATAAAAGAGTTAATTGTGTTAAATAGCACTCTAGGACAGTGACTGCTGCTGGAAATAATATCAGAGAGATACAGAAATTTTGCGCCTTTTGCACGGTCCTCTGGTAATCAGCAAGACAATCCCCTAAAAATTCCAGAGACACATGTAATTTGTCCTTTTTCCATCTCCATTCAGCCTCCTGACCCGCTGTCTAATGGCACGGGTAGTGTCATTTAGCCAGGGATCTGTTTTTCGGTTTAGCCTTTTTTAAGCCGAAATGGGCATAGAGTCCAAATCCCAGAGCAGGTGGTATGAAAGGAGGAAAGAATATTATCCGGATGGGAAGGGGAAACGAGTCCATTCAAGGCAAAAAACGTGAATCCCTAAAAGCAGCAGAAAACTCCTCTGGTGTTGAAGCAAGTGATGATGCGACGCCAGCATGATGGAGCCACAGGCTTGCTGGGTGATGAAGGGGTCAGCAGTCAAAAATGATGGGGAAATGATCTGAGATGACAGACTCAGAAATTTTCTTTGAGAAAGACTGATAGTCCAACAGAGATAACGAGGTCCAGAGTGTGACCAAAGCGGTGTGTAAGTTTATCGCTAATATTCTAAATTAAATGTCGCCAACAGTCCTTTTAAATCAGATGCCAGCTGATCAGATGGACAACAGAACATGAATATTAAAGTCCCCACAGATCAAAAGTTTATTCATATTTTGGCATAACATCTGCCAAAAATTCAGAAAACTCATTAATGAAGTCCTTATTATATTTTGGAGGACGATAGACAACAGCAAACAACTAGACATGTGAGATCCACCACAAATAGTTGCAGCTCAAAAGCAGGAATAAGTATTTGTGGAGAGAAGGCGACATTTAAACTATCATTAAAAACAGAAGCCAAGACCCCCACCCCGACCAGATGCTCGCGGGGAGCTGAAGAAAGAACAGCCGGGAGGGACGGAGCTCAGAGAAGGCGATGGTCTCACCTGGATTAACCCATGTTTCTGTCATCAGAAGAAAATCCAAGAATGTGAAGTAAAAAAGTCATTAGAATAAAAGTCTTATTTGAGATGGATCTGGTGTTAATCAGAGCCATGCGGATCAAACACTGATCAGCCTGCTGGGAAGCACGACTGATCAGGTGAAGATTCTCCGGTGCGCAGCCCCTTCTGTGAATCCAACACGGGCCGGCGGCAGGGAAGTGGGTATCCAGCCCTCTGGGACAGTCGGCACAGCCATCGGTAGCGGTAATCCATGGATTGACGTAGGTCAAAACCGATACGCTTCCTCGAGAGCTCAGTCAGCAGTTGACTGAGGGGTTGTGATTGAAGAAAGAAGCCAGGTAAGCCCTCAGTCTGCATGATACTCCGCCTCTCCGACCTCGTCTTTTGCGGCGTACTTTTGTGGCGGCTGTTCCGAAGCAGTCCGCTGGGTGCACATCTCAGATAGGATGGTATAGACGCCAACAGAGGCAGAGGAGGCTGACCCATTAAAATCTAGCGTCAAGAATTTGACCACAGAATTGCGAATATTTATAAGAGTCAGGCGATCATAAACCAGTAGGGATGACACGTCTGAGCTAGAAACAAGAAGACAACTAAACACATAAGACATAGCACAGGCAGACGTCCAGCCACACACAACGGTGCCATCTTGCCATTCCATGACGGCAAGATGACTGCCCCTCCACATGACTGCCCCTCCCTGAGCCTGGTTCTGCTGGAGGTTTCTTCCTGTAAAAGGGAGTTTTTCCTCTCCACCGTCGCAAGTGCTTGCTCACAGGGGATCGCCTGATTGCTGGGGTCTTTCTGCAACTGTGGGGATTCCCCCTACAGTTGATAGTGCTATGAGATGACTGTTGTTGTGAAATGGTGCTATATAAATAAAGTTGAATTGAATTGTTACTTTGGATGATAAGGGTGTTAATGCAAGTGTCCAAATCATTATTTTTGTTTCATATAATTTGTTTTTATGTGGGAATACGGCATCTTTACTGCCTCTAACACAACACCCCTGCACCCTACTTTTTTATTTTAATTTTTGTTTCCTCGTGTTTATTGTAAAGGTTGGGAAGGGTTTAATGTGTACAGACCAGCTGTGTGGGATTGTGACGTATATCTTCAACATGAGCCTGAAACTGGGGAGGGTACCACAGCTGTGGAAAACAATTCTTGTGTGGTACCTGTACCAAAACTTCCCCACCCCAAAGACCTGAACAGCTTCAGGACCGGTGGCCTTGACGTCCCACTTGATGAAGACCCTGGAGAGACTGCTCCTTGCTCATCTCCGCCCCCTGGTGGAACCCAGCGATGGATCCACTCCAGTTCGCCTACCAGCATGGCATTGGTGGGAGGATGCGGTGATCTTCCTCCTTCACCGTTTCTCTGTCCCACCTGGAGAAGCCCCGGGAATATGGTGAGGATCATGTTCTTTGACTTCTCCAGTGCTTTCAACACCATCCAACCGATGATCCTGAAGGACAAGCTGCTGCGCGCAGGGGTGGCCAGCACCTGTCATCATGGATCCTGGACTACCTCACGAACCGGCCTCAGTTTGTGAGAACCCCGGGACTGTGTTTCCGACACGATCATCAGTAGCACGGGGGCCCCCCAGGGGAACGGTGCTGGCTCCCTTCCTGTTCACTCTTTATACTGCGGACTTCTCACACAACACACCACATTGCCATCTACAGAAGTTCTCTGATGACTCTGCGATCGTTGGTCTCATCTCCGCTGGAGATGAAGCTGAGTACAGAGGGCTTATCCAGGACTTTGTGGACTGGTGCCATCGGAACTGCCTCCAGATCAAGCGAGGAAAACTAAGGAGCTGGTGGTGACTGCCGCAGGCATGGGCAGCCCTCACAGCACCAGTAAATATACAGGGAACAGACATCGAGATGGTGACATCCTACAAGTACCTGGGTATTCATCTGAACAATAAACTAGACTGGTCACACAATACTGACGCACTCTACAAGAAGGGACAGCGCCAGGCTGTTCCTGCTGAGGAGACTCAGGTCTTTTGGTGTACAAGGGGCGCTGCTGAAGTCATTCTATGACACGGTGGTGGCATCAGCCATCACTTTTGGAGTGGTCTGCTGGGGCAGTGGCATTACTGCAGCCGATAGGAAGAGACTGAACAAACTGATTAAGAAAGCTAGCTCTGTCCTGGGGCAACGCCTTGATGATGGAGGAGATAGGAGAGAGAAGGACGGTGGCTAAAACTGTCATCTCTGTGGAGTCCGAGTTCCACCCTATGCAGGACATACTGGATGCACTGAGGAGCTCATTTAGCAGCAGACTACATCATCCCAGGTGCACAACCGAGAGGTTTCGTAGGTCCTTCCTACCAACGGCTGTCAGACTGTACAACCTAAGCAGGGCTGCTCGCAGAGATAGCAAAAAGACGTAACAAACTAATAGTTTTTTTTGAATGCAAAAGATGCAATAGTCTCCGGCATACAACTAGGAACATACTGGTCGCTATGGAGGGTGAGAATATGTATGGGCACATAATCATACCATGTAGGATAACTAAATAGACGGTTATGCTGTTTCATCCCACCTAGCAACAATGCTCTGCACTGTGTGTGTTTATATATTTACATATTTATTCCATCTAGCTACAATGCTCAGCACTGGGTGTGTTTATATTTATATATCTATATATTTATTCCATCTAGCTACATTGCTCCGCACTGTGTGTTTATATACTTGCATATTTATTCCACCTAGCTGCAATGCTCCGTACTGTGGGTGTTTATATATTTACATATTTATTCCATCTAGCTACAATGCTCTGCACTGTGTGTTCATATATTCATATATTTATTCCATCCAGCTACAATGCTCTGCACTGTGTGTGTGTGTGTGTGTGTGTGTGTGTATATATATATATATATATTATAGTAATATGTACATATGTATATTAGCTGCTCTTGCTTGCTTGTTTTTTTTCTTGCCTTCTGATTGTTGCTCTGAGTGTTGCTATCCCTGTGCTGTTGCAATCCTGGAATTTCCCCGTTGTGGGACTAATAAAGGCTTATCTTATCTTATCTTATCTTAAAGGGCAGGTGGAGTGCAGAGGTCAGATTACAGCACAGAGCAAGAAAGTTTATGTTGACTGACGCAGTCACTTCGTTTCAGGAAGTAGGACGCAGTCTTCCAATAGGCCATCAACTGGTCCTGTACCCAAATGCTAGAGCGCTCAGCCAAACACGTCTCCCTACTTGGGTTCCTTCTTTCACCCTTCCCCCTCCCGCCGCTTTGTGTGCAGTTATTATTAAACACAGAGCATCTGCGTTATTGTCCTGCTGCATCCTGAAACTCGCTCGTTCACTTTTAAATTGTAACGTTTGTTCTTTGTTGACTTTGGCCATTTTGTGAAGCACACTGACTGATGGAGCCATATGCATCTTAAAATGAGTAGAAGAGTGATTTAAGGGCACAGCTTGATTAGACATTGTTAAGAATTTGTGTTGCAGTGGCAAAGAATTGGCTCAGGGGTCACGTGTGGCTGCAGCTTCTTTACGAACAACTCGTTTCTTGTTCCAGTTATTCGTATAGGGTGTCAAACCGAAACTTCAGCAGCTCTCAAGTTTCTGTTGCCGTGAGCACCTTATAAGTAAAGTTTAAAAAAAAAAAAGTTGCACTTTTATTGCTGAGAGGTTACATGCGGCAGCAGCAAAGAGGGAAAATGATCTCAAATCCTGCATCTTCCACCTTGTCTCACCTCTGGATTCTTCTTACAGGGACTGGCTGGGATTGAATTGACAGCAGCATTACTAAAGTTTAGTCTGTTGGGGGTTTTAACTAACTTTTCCCATCTTGTAAGAAGCACTCTGGGGTGTCCTGGTAGTAGGAGGGGCTTTTGGGACCAGGAGCATGACTTTGACTGCAGCCAGGAGACGGTTTACCTCCAGCATCGTACCAGCGCGCACCCCACTGATTTTGGGCGGCGTGTGTCAGTGTTCAAAAGTTGTCGAGGGGGGGGGGGGGTTATTAAAGGGGACGAAGGAGGTTTGGGAAGAGTAGACACAGATTTAGACGTGCAGTAAGTTTAAAGTCATTAACACCAACAGCATCGTTCTCTTAACTCTGCCTGTGAGTCTGTTTGTCGTTTGTGGTGTTATTGTTGTCTTTTTTTAAGTTGGATTATCTGTATTTGGTGGTTTTTATGAAATGATGTGGTAATGTGTGTTTTTTTTTAATTATTTTTTTGTATATTTTGCACAAGAGGAAAGGAACCAAATGTTACAAATATGATCCCAATTAGCTGATCCAGTCTTAACAAGGGAAATGCAATATACGTGTATGTAAGTGAGAAGTTTTTTTGGCGTGATGTTGTGTATCACTTCAGGGTAACCAACTAAAACAAGTAAACTCATCCTCGTTGGCTGTCCTGACCCATGCAAAAAGCTTTCATCACAACATGTTTTTGTTTAAAGGTCAGATTATATTCACATTTATATTTTTACATTGGATTTTAGTCTTCAGACATACTTGTATTGAGACAAAGGAGCCACCCCTCAGAATGAAAGATGGTGCTGTGGTAAATGAAGAATGATTCTGCTTTAGCTTTTTGCAATTTATAATTATACCTTTAAAAAAGGAAAAAAAAAATGCATGTGACATGAGTTTCCCCGTGTCGTCCGTGTTGTTCAGGCTCGTTTTGTGTCCTTCCACTTTAACCACGTGTGTGAGCTGTAGTTCCTGCCATGCTTCAGTAACCGTTTTTCATTGTATACACTGTGCAAGATGTGTGCCTTTTTACTCCAAAACTATTTAATTTTATATTTTGTTATCTTTTTTTTAAAAAAAGCAAAGGCAAAAGGTTATTTTAATAATAGGTTGTTTACTTTGACGTATTATTTTCCACTTTATTTCCTACCTTCTTCCACTTTAAAATGTCTGTTTTTCAATTTGTTCTCACTGATGAATTCAGTTGAATGAATCTGTTCTGACTGTGTTGAGTAAATACCTGTGAGTGACGTTAGATGGTGGATGCAGTTCCGATTCTGTCAGTTTGACACTTTCGTTCTGAATATTCTGTGTGCATGGTCTGGAGGTGTTCACGTGTTGATTCACGCCTTTATAAAGTACTTGTGTGGAAGTGCATCGTGGAGTGTTTCGTGACCGTTTTGTTGGTTCCTCACATCTCCCATCAGAATATTGTTTGAATGTTTGTCCAAGATTTCACTTAGAATGGTAAAAGTGCAAAAATTAGGACACCCCTTGATAAATGGCATATGTTTTACTTGATAAGATGTGAACAGTCTCTGTAGGATTATCATCGAATAATAATGTATACTTTTCCTTCCATGAGCAAAAATTACATGCATACTGTATAAACCAGTCCCTCCAGGATTTCGCGGGATGTTTTTATGATTGTTGCGGGCCAAAAAGCCTGAATTCGCTGAGCTTTTTTAAAGAGTTGTGATGTTTTTAGAGTGTTTTCTGCACTAAAAGGTGTGGGAAGAATTCCAAATTTTAAAGCAGATGCTTTTTTCCAAGTTTACTGCAGTGATATTCTATATAACAATACAAGAAAAGAACAGGATTGTCAAAAATTTCCTATTATAGTGATTTGTAAATTAAGCAGAAACTTATGCTATACAGAAAAACTCTTGTGCAACAGCAAATACAAACATTAACACAATATCCATTACAACAGCTAAATTGCATTGAATGCATGTTAGAGTATAGATTTGGAAATTATTGGCAGCACCTTCATTTGAAAACTCTCTATGGTCCCCAACCACTCGATACCGAGTGGAGAGGAAAAAATAATTTATTCTGTTGCTCTGTATTGGCTATTGGAGTCTTTTTTTTTTTTTTTTTTTAAACAGAATATTCTCTGTTCCCATGCCTACCTGTCTGCTGCATGTCGGTCTTCACACATCTTTCATTTACAGCGGGGGGGGGGGGGGTTGCGTTTGTCTGTCTGCATTGGAGATTCACAGTTTTAAAGCTCATTAACCAGATGTAATGATTTTACCTCTAAAGATGTATAAATGTTCACTCACTGTAGTGTACTCTCCTCATGCGCACTCCCACGACAGGGTGCTTTTGGGCAGGTGCCTGTTTTTCAACACAAACCCGGTCCTTCGTACACACGGTCAGGACGGAGATGTGGCGAGGCGTCCACGGGCAGGCTGGGGGACACGGAGGAAGGGATGGTGTTGAAAACCTCGTGGGTGAGGTGTGTTTTGGTTTTTTTGTTTTTTAAATCACACACTCTGTTTACCGATGTGTTCCGTTACTCACTGTAAACTATAAACTCAATATTCACTGTAAACACGGAAGTGAACAGATGCATTTGATTAGTTAGACTGACCATTTGAGTGCCAGTTACACAAATTTGATAGGTGAAATTGGCGGAGGTTGACAAGGATTGGCCAAAACTGTGGGAAAGTTGCGGTGATTGGACAAAGTTGCAAGGTCGCGCAATAGTTGCGCTGATTGGCTGATTTCATGTGAACTGGTGCAATTGCAACATCACGAAATCCTGGAGGGACTGATAAATATACAATTGTGGCATGTGCAATAGCCTGGGCAGCCTACACACTTAAAAGTGCAATGTGTGATATTCAGCACATGTAGCAGATTTCAAAATGTAATGTTTGCGTAAAGTTTGATTTAAGCTAGAATCTTACGAAGCGGCGAAGGCTGACGAATGTTCAAACGTTGGGATTTTTTTAGTTTCTTCCGTATTCCTAAAAGGATACAAAACAGTTTACAAAGTTTTTAAACTCTCAAAGAAATTTTGAACAATTGTATTTTTCCACAAACAGTTGTAAACATTTGCAAAGTAGTTATAAGCATTTATAAATGGCTGTAACACACGTCTCTAAGGGTAGTATCTCACAGAGCGACGACTACTGACAAATGTAGCGAATTTTTTTTTTAATTCTCCAACTTTTTGTAGAAAGTTGCAAAATAGTTCACACCAGTTTTTAAGGTTGCAAATGGTGAACCAAAAACTTTAGTGGCACGTTACAACCGTTTTGCAAATGCTTACAACTATTTTGCAAGTGTTTGTGGAAAAAATACACTCTCAAAAAAAAGTTGAACATGTTAAAAAATTTGATTTTTGTGACAAGAACATTTGGGGATCTTAAAAACTGAACCTTTTATGAACACTGACAAAACTGAAAGTGCCACATTCATGAACATTCCTCAGCATTCCCCGCTTTGTAAGACAGAAGGCTGAAGTTCTTTTTGGTTCGCCAAGTAGCAAACACTAGCAACTGTTTTAAGAGCCTTTACGAACCCTAGAAATCTGAATGCTGGGGAGGGGTTGCCAACCCTTTTTATAGGGTTGGGTCACAGATTTGTCTTTGATTACCAGAGTATTTTACCTGGAGTTTCAAAAAGGTCCCAAATGTTTCAAGAGTGGAAAATGTTTGTGAACAGTCGCAAACATTTGCCAACAGTTGCTAATGTTTGCCAAATGTCTTTTGCCAACATTCGCGCAAATGTTGCTAATTGTTGCCAAAGACGGTGAACCCTGATTTTCATGAACATTCGTCAGAAAAGTTGGCGAATCCAAAAATGGCAACAATCACCAGCATTCGCCACCCTGAGATACTAGCATTACAAACTTGAAAAGGTGGCATGGTGGTCCAAGATGGATGCCTACATGTGTTTAAGAAGAATTAAGTTACAGAAAATGTAACAACGTTTCTATAGGATTATATATAAAAGAAGAAGGCAAAGTTATGATTTTCTGCTAAATTAAATTTCAAAGTTTGGCTTAGCCATGATTTTTATGCAGTGTACCTTTTGAGTGCTGATTCACAAACCTAAATTAGGCCATTTTCTAAGTGGTTGCCACATTTTTGCATACCGCTGTAACTATTGTATTCATCACACAACCCAGTTCATATTCCTTATGACTTCTGTTTGTGTCACCCATATCACTGCTCATTATCAGGGAGGTTTGTTTAATCCCAAGTCTTGCGTCCTTTCATTGTAAGGGAACAGTTTGTTTTTTCTGTTGTCACATACTTGTTCAATTTGCACATGGGATGTGTCATACAAAACGAAAAATACTGGGGAATGAGGGAAACCTGTTCATCCTCTTGTCTGCTTAGCTCTGTTCAGCCCCAAAGACTTCCCTTCTGTAAGTGCACAAAGCAGAGCTGTGCATGCTGAGAGGTTTTTGTTTCGTTGGGGGGTGGTATTAACCCTGCATCAGGAAACGGTGTGGTTAGACTGTAATAGATGGAAACTAAAGATGCACCGGCGCCCTGCTCATCATAATCATCATAGCAGTCTGTCTGGGGTGACAATGACCGTTTCATTTAGGTCTGATCAGATTCCTCCACGCAGCTCTGTAATTCGCCTTCCACTGCCATGAACTCCTGACCTTGTTAACCCGGGTGACGTCCGAGCCGGTATGAGTTGCTCTCTGACAATTTCATGAAACTGCTTGCAAAGCATTTGAGTACCGCTAGCTTTTGCTGGACTAGCGACACATTCTTGGCAGATAGAGGTATTATCAGTGGCAAGGACAGGCCAAGACAAACTGACTCCAGTATCTGTTGTAGTGACTGACCAGATGATAGGTTTGTTTATTTTTGTACCCAGAAATGATCGACTCCCAGCTTTTGTGACTTCTCTCATGAGTGAAGCTCTTCAGCCATAAGACGCCCACCCACCAGCCAACCTGCTGCTACCGTTAACTTGCCAAAAGCATCTGTCAGCAGTCAGAACTCCCACATGAGCTTAAAGAACATTGTGTATCGTATATAAATGTCTTGTTTCATTTGAACTAAATCTGTTCATTTTTTCTTTCTTTGTGGTAGATGGAGTGAGATGTGCAGTGCTCGTATGTGAACATGTCTAAAGTTAACACCAAACAGCCCCTGTGTTCATGTGATTTATCAAGTGTTGGGGGAAATTTGATTACAAATGAACATATGCCAGGAGCCAGGCAGAAAAACAAAAAACAAAAAAAAAACGCAGAGGTGGGACCAATTTATTTGATTTTCCAAATTGGATCTTTGTGGTCAAAAACCACATGGATTTGGTTGATTTTGGCAAGATTGTCAAGTCAAACACACCCACCCCTGCTGAATGTGCTCTGGTCGCCTGATCCAGCAGAAAGACTGAAGTATCGGTTACTGTATGTGTGAGTGGGCTTATTGCTGTCTGACAGTGGTTGGTGAAAGGCCAAAATGATCTATGTTTGTTGTTCTTCACATTTAATGATGATAATACACTCCATTCCGTAAGTGTTCACTCAAACCAATTAAAGCACTTGTTCTGCTTAACCCAGTCTAGCTTCAGTTGTCTGTATAATCATTGCTAGTTTATTTCTGAGAAACTTTACATCTACTATCTCTTTATTCAAGATAACGGGACACATTAGGTGGATTTAACTCATCACGGACACGTTCAGTTTTACTGATATTTCTCATGTGATGGATAATGTAAAAAGCTGATACTGTATTCTAATTTACAGCTTAAAATCAAAGTTTTTACATTTAATTCTGGGTATAAAAAAAATAATGTCTTAAAAGAAAAACGTGGGGACATTTTTTTTTAGCTTTTTATAAAACAAAAAAATGCACAAACGCAATTGTAAAACTGAACGGTGGTTCGTTTAAAATGCGTGAGCCTTTCAGATTATGGAAGCTATGATCAAGTCATGAAATCGAACGGAGTCTCCCCATAAACCAGAGTTCATTTTAATAACGTGCTAAATAAAACCACCTTGCTGGTTAAAATGATCACATTCAATCCTTTCATTCCGGTGTTTCTTGGACAAGAATAACAGGTGAGAGGAGCGTCAGTTTCCAACACAATATCACAGTTGGAACGAGGAGCCTCGAAAAATCTTCGTAAAACCTTGTATATTGAAAATATTTGTATTTCCCAGTTTAAAGCTGAAGGGTTACTGTAACGGTGAACAGAAGCCTTTCCATCTTTTCGAATTTATTACTTGAAAAGTATCAGCAGCTGTGGTTCATAAACTCTGTGGGTTTTCTCTTTGTACAGAGATTTTCCAGAACCGTTTTACCCCTGAGCTTTCGGAGAATAATTTTCGGTGCAGGTGTATTTTCGTAATGGCTCATTTCAAAACATTTAAATTATCGGTGAAGCGCGTGTGCCCGTTCAACATCAACTAAACAGGAAATGGAATCAGGATTCGCAGCAGAATTAATAGAAACGGACGTCTAAAATAATGAGGGAAAAATGGAGGAAACGAGGGGAGACTATAATGTGTGTGGTCGTTTCTGGTTTAGGTTTAATTACAACCATGACTTCAAAGCGCTACGCTGCACTTGATTCACTTCTACCACGCGGCCAGCTGCACCTAAAAATCCGTCTCTCCGTAAACTGCGGATCTGGGAGACGTCAGGAGGAAATGCCACACGGACGTCACATCACCTGGGCTCTCTAAAGCAGGAGTGTGACGGCAGCTGCAGCCTGGGTGACGTATCGGGGCTCATTAATGCACCTCGACTCCAGCGCGGAGGAGAGGCAGAGAATAGCGGGCAGACGGCAAACAAAGAGCGGCTCCACCATCGCCACCATGTGCGACGCAGCTGCTGCACCAACGCTGATCATATGCAGCCGTGACCGCCAGGGGGCAGTGTGCGCCATAAAAATTAAAAAGTGGGTCTAACTGAAGGCTTCCTTGCCCACCTTCATTATGCGCCCAAATATTATTGGATTAACATTTGGGACACACCAGTAATAAGGAAAACACCGTGTTATGTGCCACAGACTGAATGTGGTCTTAAACAAAAGGATAAATGCATGTCGACAAGCCGCAGGCCTGATGAAATCCCGACCACCTGCTGCTGTGTGGTGAACCTGACCTTTGACCGCTTTTTGTGAACACAGGAAGAAGTTTCCAACTGCATGAATCGCCCTGGTGCTCCTTGTTAATGTGCTGCTTCATTTGGACAACGTCCTTTGATTTCATCATTAGTCACGTGCAGCAGTCGGCTTATGGCTACACTAATGACGTGTAAAGGTTAAAAAAATTATGCATTTTAACAAAAACTCTGAGACACGTAAAGCACAGTCTTTATTTATATAGATTTTAGGGGAGAATGGTTGCTGAAGTGAAATCAGGCTGGCTGGTAGTTGTCCAGACGCTCCAGCAAGGCCTCTGGGTATCCAGGGGAATAATATCTGAAACAAACCAGATTCAAACACACAGCGGTTCAGCTGAAGAGCAGTTTGACTGGGAACAACACATGTAGTCTGTTTTACACCTGGGTGTCTGAACTTTTGTCACGTTTCTTAGTCATCTTTGAGCGCTGTATTACACATTTTATTTGACAAGTTTATTCTAACCATAGATTTTCTTGATTTTTAAATATTCAAGTTTCTCTAAAATCATATTTTTTTAAATAGCAGGAGTTCTGGGACTGGTTCAGACAAAATGAAATAATTCCAACTAGGGCTTGACATTAACTTTTATGCTCACCAGCCACTGTGGCTAGTGATTTTCCAAAATTACGAGCCACTCATCCTTTTCACTAGCCACAGTTTTGTGGTTGGAAAATTATGTTTAATATGATCAAATGGACAGCTCGGTGGAACAGTGGTTAGCACTGTGGCAGCACAGCAAGAAGGTCACGGGGTCAATTCCACCCTTGACCATCGTGGGTTCGATCCCACCCCTGACCATCAGTGACCCTTCTGTGTGGAGTTTGCATGTTCTCCCCGTGTCTGCGTGGGTTTACCCCACGTACTCCGGTTTCCTCTCACAGGCCAAAAACATGCAGGTTAGGTTAACTGGAGACTCTAAAGTGGCCCTAGGTGTCAATGTGTGTGTGAATGGTGAAGGGATTGGCACCGTACCGTGGATGCCCTGAATTTCCCTCTGGGATTAATAAAGTATACAAAAAAAAACCCAAATCAAATTAGACTACGGCATGCTAAAATTTACTTGAACTAAATTTACAACCTTTTTCCATGTAAATTACCCTTATACATACATAAAAATAGCTAGAGAAACACTGAATACTGTAAAATGGTAGAGAAAAATATTTGCAATATGAGAGCGAAGTGGAGGCAGATTTGGATCCGTCTCAGTTCTCGTTTCACCTCGCCTTTCGCTTCGCCTGCCCCTATGAATTGGGACACCCCTTCATGGCTGCACGACATCATTAGTAGTTGCTGATGTATGTAACCTACATGGACACTACCTGCTTTCACCAGAAAAAATAATAGAAAACTGATTAAAAAAAACAATACTTATGAGAGTTATAGTTTCATAGTCTCACACTGCAATAGGTTTATTATTTTAAATGCCATTTGAGAAAACTACAACCAGCCAAAGTGGCTAGTGGGTGTGACTGTCTTACTGGCCACTGCTGAAACCCACCAGCCATTGGCCAGTGTTAATGTCAAGCCCCGATTCCAACACAGCACAGTGAGGCAGTAATGTTCAGCTTTTCTGAGTCCCAACATGCACGTGTGCCTGCAGGTAGGCAGAGCTGTACCTGACGATTTCTTCTGGGAAACAGCTGTTGATGGCATTGATGTACTCCTGCAGAGGAGAGCCAGGTTCAGCCTCAATCTCCTGCACTTTCTTGAGCGCCCCGCTGGTCACAAACAGTCGGCGAGCCTTGCTGTCATGAGGCAGCACCTTTGCGAAAAGAAAATGTGTAAATACAGATAAATACAGCCAATAGAGATGTGATCCTAGATTCAGATCGACAGACCTTACTGAACTGGCAGGCCACGTGTTTGACAATGTTGCTTGGAGCATCATAGAGGAGTGGCTCCAGAGCAGGCAGGTCGGTGCACTTCTGCAGGATGATCTTTAATGCCTTCTTACTCTGAAAAGGAAACAGGAGTAACTAACGCATCTGACTGGAGCTCAGCTGACAAGCTTTATAGAGATGCTGGTTTCATTTTACAGCAGGACTTGGCACCTGTCCACACTGACAAAAGTACCAACACCTGGCTTAATGACCATGGTACCACTGTGCTTGACTGGCCAGCAAACTCTCCTGACCTAAACCCCATAGAGAATCTATGGAGTATTGTCAAGAGGAAGATGAGACACCAGACCAGACGCCACATTGATGCAGGAATTCATGCAAAAGGAGCCCCAACCAAGTATTGAGTGTGTACATGGACATAGTTTTCAGTTGACCAACATTTTTATTAAAAATCTTTTCTTTTTAAAAAAAAAAACTGATCTTAAGTTATGTTCTAATTTTTTTTTTTTTTTTTTTGAGAAAATGAATTTTGGGTTTATTAGCTGTAAGCCAAAATGATCAAAATTTAAAAGAAGGGCTGGGCTTTAAATGTGTATCGCGATACACAATATTTTGAGATGTCCTCCAAACCACTGTATAAACGTAAATCTAAAACCTTTGCATAAAATGTCATAAAATGACACCAGCATGATAACAGAAACAAACCCGTGGATTGCATTTTTTTAATTGCATGCAAAAAGGGGGAATAAAATCAAGTTAAATTTAGTAAACTTTATTAAACCAGTCAGGCAGCCCCACTCATAAATTTGCAACAAATCAGAGTAAATAACGGTAGGCCTTCCTATTATGGCCTGTAATAAAACCAATTAAAAAAAAAAATAAAGGCTCAACACAATAAAAAGTGCATTAGGCAAGAATTCTAGAGAAATATATTTTAAAACCATATAAATTAAAGCCCACTTTTTCTGTTCGGTCATGGTTTTAACTATAGGGGCCATGTCTTTAGCAGTATAATTTGTGACTGCAGTTGTGATATCTTTCTATTTTGCACTTTTGTTGTATGGGATAAATTTTCCAGGTGAAGAAGTCATATAGTCATTTTCTTAGGGCTGGTTCCTTTATTTATTTTAGGGGCTATCTGAGATGTTGAGAGTGGTTTTAATGCATTCTTCATATTGTAGTAGATGACATCTCAAGTGGTGAAACAAATTAGTGGTACTGCTACCTTTAAAGACAAGAGCTTTGTGACATATTTTGCACAAAACTGTATTTTGTTCACTTTCTACCTTCTGCAATCCAAATTGCTGCCAGACCCGGTGCGTTTTTCTCCTTAGTGATATCGTTCAACTCTGCTTCCATTGCAGCCAGTGTGTGCGTGTCACTTCACCTCCTCCCCCCCACACTCAGTCAGTGTTGCCAGATTGTGCATAAAAAACAAGCATCTCTGCACCACAAAAACAGGCTCAAAAGAAGCAGTTTCTAAAGAAAAAAAAATTAAGAAAAAACAGACCTGGCAACAACCATGATATGAAACCCGCTGCAGGAAGTGAGTGAGTGAGTGAGTCAGAGAGAGACAGAGAGAGGCACACAGTCTATGTGTGAGAGGAGTTCAGAGGAGAGGGGAGCGGAAATTCATCTGGACAAATAAATGCTGACAGCTTACTGCCGTGACAATTTATACTCTATATCCGTGATAAAGGCATTTTATGTATCACGCATAGTAGAATATAGCAAGGCAAGGCTGAGAATTTGAAGATTATGTTGTTACGCATCTTAAAAATCTGTGAACTTCATTGAACATTTCAAACCCCACAAACAGATGTGAGTGAAAAAAAATATATAAATCTGTTTTAAATTAACCAACTCTTGTTTTAGCCTTATTAAAATTTGGTTGTCTGATTATCTGATGGTTTGGTATTGATTTTTTTTTTTTTTTTTTTTATGGTTTGGTATTGATTGATATACTGTATACTCTAAAATATCAATAAGATATTTAACATTTAAGATGACTGATGGACTTAAGCTTGTATGTCTTCATGGTTAATTAAGAGTGGACTGATAAGCACAGGGACATTTCCTGGTGCCCTGGCCTGTCATAAGCAGTAAAATGGCCTGGGCAAGTGCTACCAAACATTGGTAATTAACTTTTTTCTTACATTACAGTAGATTAGAAGTTAATGTGCCCTATTTAAACTATCAAGTGCACACTGTATATAATAATGCCAAGACAGTCACTAAACTATAGCTATATATGGATTGTTCTTGTGTTTTCTGAAAAGGTGATGAAAGCAGCAGCAGGTTTATAGAGGGTATGCACATGATGTCACAGAACAGAATTCATAGCAGTTACAAAATAGTGTGGCGAAAATGAATAGCAGTATTTAAAAAAATAGTTTTCAGTCACAGCAGTACACAGAGGGCCTGCTTGCATTGCAGAGCACTAATCTTATTCCATCTTGTATTAATTGACAAACTAAATAAATAATTAAATGCT
The DNA here is from genome assembly GCA_020510985.1 of Pholidichthys leucotaenia. Classification (NCBI taxonomy): domain Eukaryota; kingdom Metazoa; phylum Chordata; class Actinopteri; order Cichliformes; family Pholidichthyidae; genus Pholidichthys; species Pholidichthys leucotaenia. The sequence continues at coordinate 144,064,786 of CM035844.1, forward strand.
CAGAATTAGTTCTTCACTTAGTCATGTGAAAAAATTTGGACACCCCTTTAAATATTAAGTTCTTAATTAAAAAATGTTCACATATCGATGTCTAACCTTGTTTTTATTTGCATTTTTTAAATTTTATTTTAGCCATTGTAAGTGGGAATGAATGTGGGGGTGTCCCAAAAAAGATGGTGGGTGTCCTAATTTATTCCTCACTATTTGTTTAGAATTACATTTTACAGAAAATTTGAAAAAAGTCTTTCATTCATTTTTAATTGTATAGTTGTATTACGTGAATCTCCCAGTATTTTTAACGTTGATATTAAATATCCATATGTCCAAATATGTTAAAAAAACAAAACAAAACACAGGCTTATACAGGGTGTCCTAATTTTTTCACATGACTGTATGTGTGCTCTTACCCACACATCACTACAGTCACGTAAACGGTGTGGTATTAACAACTAAAGTTAAAAAAGGAACTCTGTGTACTACTGTGACTAAATATTTTGTATGATTTTTATATTTTGCTGCATACAAACTAAAGCTGCCACACGTGTTTGCCACTCATTGCTGGGTAACTATGGTAACTGTCCTAGAACTGCCAAGAATTCTGCATCCCCTCTATAATCACATTAGTCAAGCATTTCAATAATCGATAGCCTATGCTAATTGTCTCAGAATAGTCATTAGATGCAGTCTGACAATCTGTTTAAAAAAAAAAACCGAACACTGTGGACATTTCTGATTATTTTTATCCATGTGATTAAAATTAAATGTAATTTGGACTAGAACAGAGGAGCATTTCTAACTGACCCCCAAAACATTTGATTGTGAAACTCCACTAAAATAACACCTGGTTTTCTTTTAGTCTCCAACACTTTCATCTCAGACAGGCTGAACGTGAGCTCTTACTTTGTTCTGTAGGTCCTCTGAGCTGTTGGCATCCATGTAGAGCTGCAACAGTCTGGGCAGCAGATTAGCTGTGGCCACCGCCTTAGCGTGCTCAGGGCTGTGGTGCCCAATCTGACCCAATGACCAAACCGTGGCTGCTCTGATGTGATCTTCAGACTCCTCAGACAGACACAGGGCCAGCTGGGACACCCCCTGCAGGACAGGAGGGCATATGGCACATAGCATATATACAGGAGGACCAGCCTCTTCAGGTTTAGTAGTCATTGAAAATTATATAACAACCTTGGAAACAATGACAGCCATGGCGAGGCTTTCGCTGTGAGCTGCCACATATCCCAGCATCATTATCCCAGGCAGGCGCAAGCTTCCATGGCAGTTTCCCAGGTAGTCTATCACCACACCCAAGCCACCACAGTTTACAATCAGCTGGGACAGCTGGGAAAACACACACACCAAGATGAAGTTTCGATCCACAGGAACCACACATAAACACAAATATGACAGCAAAAATAGGTTGACATAATCATTCTTCTTATCTAAAAACAGACCACCAGTCACCAACGCAATGGCATTTATCTTTTATTCTAACCCTCAAAATATGACTGGTGGGAGCATTTCAGGTATAATCACGAGAAGCGTTTCCTCAGTGGTGTGACACTATTTCAGAGTTTCAAATCCCCCTAAATCCATGTATGGAATGGGTGGGAATAGTGGTGTGTCATGCCATTTATGTGTAACTCCTGCATCTCTTAAGTTTCACTTTTGTGTCTGTGTTACTTCCACATCTGTGTTAAGTGCTATTAATTGCACATTTTGTCATATGCTGTCAGGATGGGTGGTAAGTTTATCACGATATACATCACAACATACGTATATTTGGAAAGTACACTGAATGGCCTTTCAAATTTGGTTTTATAAAAGTCCACCTCAGAGAAAGCTCCCTTTGTTCTTCACAACAATATGTAACTAATGAAAGTACAATAATTTTTTTTATGTGGACTTTCATCCACCTTTTTCCTGGGGGTGCCGCTGGAGGAACGATTGTGGACGGAACTTCCAGTTTCGTTTGACCCAGTGTAAAATCAGTCAGTTTCAGTGGAGTAGCAGGGGCATTTAAAAAAAGTGTTTTTAAAAAATTTTCAAATTAATTTTAATGTATAGTCCACATGCCCAAAAATGTGCAAGTTAAGTTAATTGGCATCAAACTGGGGATTCTAAATTGTCCTTAGGTATGACTGTAAGAGTAAATGGTTGTCTGTCTCTCTGTGTTGGTCCTGCGATGGACTGACGATCTGTCCAGGGTGTACCCTGCCTCTCGCCCAAAGATGTTGGGATAGGCTCCAGCCCCCCTGCAACATAAAAAGGATTAAACGAAAGAAGATGGATGGATGGATATATAGTCCACATGTGTTTTCCACTCAAGTGGCAGCTATTTTCAGCACTTATAGTTTTTGTATTTTTGAATGTTTAGTTGTGTGATGCTCCTCAGAGATAAGCACATCTCAGTCTGTGGCTTCTACAGCAATGAGTAGGTCATGCACTGGAAACTAAAGGATTGCTCGTGAGATTGGTGGTACAGACACAGGACGGACACCAAGACAAGAGCCAGGTATGTTTTCACTTGTATGAATGTCACAGATCTGATGTTTTACCCCGAATTTAAAATACCCAAGCACGGTGTTGAATGTGCACCATGTCATTACGAACTGCAGGTGACGAGGAGTCATAAATCATGGCACTTTCTTTGGTTGCTAGTGGCAAAGTCCCAGGAAACCCCAGAGTGTCTGGCATCATTTTAAAGCTTAGAAATTGTACTTTCTAAAAATACCTATGTTTTTGCAGAAGACATAACTCCTGACCAATCGAACGCGAGTTTTCAACCTAGCTAAAATATTGTTTACATTGTTAGCATCTTAGCAGCGACGCTAACTATTGGAGCTACGGTGTATGAGGCCACTTTTTAAGATTATCTTGCCATCCCTCAATAGTCGTGGGAAGTGGTATGATTATGTTACTGTTTTGAGGTGCAAGAGGCCGTGTTCCCACATTTCTGACGCTGAAATCATTGTTTTTTAAGAAGGAAGTGTCCCATTTCAGTGACAACTATATGTTCTAAACTAGTACCGGAAGTTGCTACCACAGTTGAATCGGTGAATTCAAAAAGGGCCCAACTCCACACTTTTTCAAAGGGGACTTGGGCCCCTTTTGAATTCACCGATTCAATTCACGCAAGGCATCATGGGGCCTAGGAACAAGGTGGATATCAGTCCATTGAATATATTCAATGTGCATTCATATTATGCACAAGAAATATTTGTTTAAAGGGGTTATGGTCATGGTTAGAGTTAGTAGAAAGATGAGGGCCTACTTTAAACACATTACAACTGTAACACACTGCCTTTTCACTTCATGTCACAATTTACATAACCACTAGAGGTCACCAAAGGTTTGAAATTCAAGATTCAAAGATTCAAAGGCTTTATTATCATGTGCACAGTTAAGAAATGCTACATTTCCTGAGCAATGAAATTCTTACTTTGCTCTCCAAATGAATGCCAAGGTAAAAGATACAGAAACAACAATTCTAATAGGTCATGACACACTAACACAGGAACTCAATCCTAATACTAATGGATGCTAATAACACACACACCAACACACAGGCAGCAGAGGAATGACATTGAAAATTCACTAGATGACCAAAGTGATGATGATAATGATGTGAACCTGAGATGGCATGAACCTATGTACAGTGCGCAAATGAGCATTGTGCAACCTGATGTGAACCTGAGATGGCATAGACTTATGTACAGTGTGCAAATGAGCATTGTGCAACGAGCAGTGTATAATTACAAATTACAAATTATTTCTGTAACGGTAGTACCAGTAGACTGTGCATGATAAGTAGCAGCAGAGATGATACGGACATCAGACGGGTGAGACTATGTCTACTGTACAAGTGAGCAGTGTGCAAATTTAGCAGCCGGTGTGTGAGCTCCTGTACACAAAGATATGTTACGGAGTTTTGGGAGTTGCTGTCTGTTCAGGAGCCTGATGGCAGTGGGAAAGAAGGAGTTCTTCAGTCTGGTTGTCCTGCATTTCACACTTCTGTACATCCGGCCTGAGGGAAGAAGTGTGAACAGTCTGTGCTGGGGGTGGGTGGGGTCCCGGAGGATGGTGTCAGCTCTCCTTTGGACTCTGCGGTAGTAGATGCTCTGCATAGAGGGGAGTGGAATCCTGATGATCTTCTCCGCTGTCTTCACCACTCTCTGCAGGTGTTTGCGGTCCAGGGCAGTGGTGCTGTCGTACCACACAGTGATGCACTTGGTCAGGATGTTCTCGATGATGCAGCTGTAGAAATTGTTGAGGATCCTGGAAGACATGCCAAACTTCTTCAGCCTCCTCAGAAAGTACAGTCGCTGTTGAGCTCTCTTAACCAACTCTGTGGTGTTGTGTGTCCACTTAAGGTCCTCGCTGATGTGGATGCCCAGGTATTTAAAGCTGCTCACCCTCTCCACCTCAAGCTTTCCGGATGAACAGCAGCCGATGGGGTCTCATCCTCCCTTTCCTCATGTCCACTATCATCTCCTTTGTCTTGTCAGTGTTGAGGGTGAGGTTGTTGTCCTCACACCATGACACCAGGTTGGCCACCTCCCTCCTATAGGATGTTTCGTCATCACCAGTGATGCGTCCTATCACTGCTGTGTCATCCGCAAACTTTAGGATGATATTGTCCTTGTGGGAGGCAACACAGACATGGGTGAAGAGGCTGTAGAGGATGGGGCTGAGAACACAACCCTGTGGGACACCTGTGTTTGTGATGATGCTGGCTGAGGTTCTGTTACCCATCCTGACAGACTGGGGCCTGCCAGTCAAAGTCCAGAAGCCATTCGCAGAGGGTGGGGTGCAGGCCAAGTGAAGACAGTTTGTCAGTGAGTTTGTGGGGGATGACCGTGTTGAAGGCGGAGCTGTAGTCGACAAAGAACATCTTAATGTAGGAGTCTTTATCTTCCAGGTGGGAGAGGGAGTAATGGAGTGCTGCAGCGATGGCATCTGAGGTGGACCTGTTAGGCCGGTAGGTGTACTGCAGGGGGTCCAGGGCGCCTGGTATGCTGTCCTGAATGAGGGGCTGCACCACTATCTCGAAGCACTTCATGATGATTGGAGTGAGTGCTACCGGTCTGTAATCATTCAGACAGGTCAGCGGGCTGTTTTGGGGGAGGGGGATGATGGTTGTCATTTTGAAGCAGGAGGGGACTATGTTCTGGTTGAGGGAGAGGTTGAAGATTGCTGTGAGAATGTCAGTCAGCTCTGCAGCGCATGCTCTGAGGGCCCGCCCAGGTATATTGTCTGGTCCTGCTGCCTTGCGGGGGTTGATATTTCTCAGTGCTTTGTTTACCTGACCTGGTGAGGCAGTGGAGGGGGGTTGCATGAGTGTGTGTCTCTTCTCTGTGCTGTGGCTAGTGGTCTTGAAGTGGGTGTAAAAGATGTTGAGATCGTCCGGCAGGCTGTCTGTAGAGCTAGTAAAGGTAAAGCCAACTTTATTGTCATTCAATCCATACAGCCAATCATGTACAATAGAACAAAATTATGTTTCTCTTATCTACATTGTTAATCACATCTAGAATCAGACGGGTCACTGCCATGCAAGCCGCCGCCACAAATTTCCCTCCTCCATTCCATTATTGCTGAGCACCAAGCTGGACAGCAGGAAATTCCACTTTTATATGGTCTTTGGCATGACCCGGCTGGGATTTGAACCCAGGCCTCCCGGGTGTGGGGTGGATCCTCTACCAACTAGGCCACCACTCCGGTTAGTGGTGTTAATGGTGCTGCTGTTGGTCCTTTTGTAGTCTGTGATGTGTTGCAGGCCTTGCCACATGCGCCCTGGGTCAGGAGTGGAGTAGAGGCTGTCCAGCTTTTCTCTGTACTGCCTTTTGGCTGTTGCTATAGCCTCTCTCAGTCCATACTTTGCAGCTTTGTACTTGACCTCACAGCCTGATTTAAATGCACGAGAGCGAGCACGCAGCATCTGACATACCTGACTATTGATCCAGGGCTTCTGGTTGGGGAACTTCCTGACCTGTATGGTGGGTACAATGGTATCAGTGTACATGCTGATGTACCCAGTCACGTATTCAGCATAATCCTGTATGTTTACAGAAGAGTCCTCTTGGGTGGCTGCAGATTTAAACACATCCCAGTCTGTGCAGGCAAAACAGTCTGGCAAGGTGCTCTCAGTCTCTGGAGTCCAGCGCTTAATTTGCTTAATAACAGGGTTTGTTTGTTTCAGCTTTTGTCTGTAGGCTGGGTACATAAACAGTGAGATGTGATCTGACTGTCCGAAGTGGGAGCGGGATGCCGCTCTGTAGGTGCCAGTTATGTTGGAATAAACATGATCCAATGTGCTTTTATCGCAAGTGGGAATGTCCACATGCTGGTAATATCTGGGGAGTACGGTCCGTAAATTGCACTGGTTAAAGTCACCAGCAACAATAAAAACAGCATCAGGATACTTCGTCTCGACTGCGCTGATGACATCATGGAGTTTTTTTAGCGCTACTGTGTAGTTGCTCTGTGGACAGATGTATACAGTGGCCAAAAACACAGTGGTAAATTCCCTCAGTAAATAATAGGGAAATATTAAAAATATTACATAAAATAATGTTTCTACAGATCATATCAACTGCTTGTAAATATGACATATGGTCATATCATGGTCATATCATGCAAGATCAATAATATGTTGAAGTGACATAAAAATCTACAGCACTAGAACAATCTAGCAGCACATACAAAAGTAGTAATAATAATATAAAATGAAAAAATTCTCAGAGAGCTCATATCTCCACCAATTTCTATCCCTTCTACAATACCACCAGATCCAAATCATCATCTTGATCCACACCATATGCTCTCATAAAAATTTGCAGATGCATGTAACTGTGTGTGCATAGACATGTGCTGCTGTACCTCAGGTGTGTGCTTCACCACCTCCCTCATCAGGGTGGCTACGTTCTTCTTGACGTACTCATCAGGATCCCTCAGACAGACCACCGCTGCAGGAAAGATCTCTGCCTCGACCACCATCTCTGCCAGGCTCGTCGAATGCTTACTGATCTGACTGAGGGCCGAGAATACCTGCCTCTGAAGGTGTGTGGAGGCAGAAATGTTACTCCAGATTTACAGATAATTTACATTTAAATAAACAGATTGTGGAGCGTGTAAAGAAAGAGGCGGATTCGGCTTCAGACGATTTATTACACAGCTCACACAAGAAGCACAGACAGAATGACATCTCAGCAAAGACTCTTCTCTTAAATACTATGGCATTCCTCCAGAAGCTTCTAACACACAAAAGGTCACACTGCATTCATCCTTCACACCTCCCTGTTATCTCACCAGGGAACCTCTGCTCTTTGTTCTTATCTAAGATGTTACACAATTATGCTTTCCCCATGTGCCGCCATAACATAAATTGATCTGCTGTTTCATGTTCTCCACTTCAAACTGCAGCATGTCTTTTAGACTATTCAGGCAATATTATGTTTAATTACATTAAGCCTGGTTCACACTGTACGACTTTCAGCCAGATAATTACATCTGCAACTAGCGGTCTCAATCCCAACATCCCAGTCTGAGGGAGATCACTGTCCACTCCCCACCTAGTTACAAACGGCTGCAAAGACTTGGGCTAATTAGCTCAGTGATCAGATATCTAGAATGTTAATAAATGGAGAGTCAGTGATGATTTGAGGAACCTTGTCATCTGCTGGTGTTGGTCCATTGTGTTTTATCAAGACCAACATCAGCGCAGTCGTCTACCAGGAAATTTAAGAACACTTCATGCTTCCCTCCGCTGACAAGCTTTATGGAGAAGCTGATTTCATTTTCCAGCAGGGCTTGGCACCCCCCCCCCCCCCCACACACACACACACTGCCAAAAGTGTCAAAACCTGGTTTTATGACCATGGCATCACTGTGTTTGATTGGCCAGCAAACTCTCCTGAACTAAACCCCATAGAGAATCTATGGAGGATTGTCAAGAGGAAGATGAGAGACACCAGACCCAACAATGCAGACGAGCTGAAGGTCACTATCAAAGCAACCTGGACCTTCATAACACCTCAGTAGTGCCACAGGCTGATCACCTCCATGCCACGCCACATTGATACAGTAATTAATCCAAAAGGAGCCCCGACCAAGTATTGAGTGTGTACATGGACCTGCTTTTCAGTTGGTCCACATTAAAAAACTTTTTTTTAATATTAATTTTATGTAATATTCTAAAAAAAAATTTGAGAAACTGAATTTAGGGTTTTCATGGGCTGTAAGCCATAATCATCAAAATTAAAATAAACACTTGAAATATATCACTCTCTGTGTAATGAATCTATACAATATATGGGTTTCACTTTCTGAAATGAGGGACAAAAAATATTTTTCATGATATTCTAAGTTTTTGAGATGTACTTGTATATGAACAGCAGGAGAACATAACACTGATAGGGGTTTGGACTCCATTTTAAAACTCCTTTTTCAAGTGACTGTCACATCCTTTTCTCCCATATCTTCTCCTGTGGCTGAGACCCGATGGACCAGTCAGGCTGAGAGGTCATGTAGTGTGTAACACCCGGTCACAACTCAGTCATGTAGCATGAACTAATTAAAGTCTAATGACTCACAGTCACAAGTAAGGAGGTTTTATGGTGTGAACAGACCATTTGATCCAATGAGCTTAAGTGATGCAGTGTGAACCAGGCTTTAGGCATGACTTTTCATTTTGAACCAGAGAGGAAGATCTGCATGCACACGACATGAAACTGAAACTGCTGACATGATGGTGTGAACAGACCATTTGATCCAATGAGCTTAAGTGATGCAGTGTGAACCAGGCTTTAGGCATGACTTTTCATTTTGAACCAGAGAGGAAGATCTGCATGCACACGACATGAAACTGAAACTGCTGACATGACTGAAACTGCACGACATGAAACTGCTGTTGTAACTAATGGATGTGATAAGTACAAGTTTTGCTAGGGAATTTGGATTATAAAAGTGCATATTTTTTTTAAGATGAAAGAATGAGGAAGTCATAAATAAATCACCTAATTGTAGGCAATTAAAAAAAAAAATCTGATTTACTGATAGCTGACTTGAATATTTGATAAGTAGCCTTCAGTCATAACTCTTAGAAAAGCCATGTGAGTATGAAAAAATAGTGGTATGATGTGCTGTCAGCTGGCTAAGGGGCTGCGCAAAGCTGGATTTAAAACACTGGCTGCTCCAAAGTGATTTTTCATCATTCAGCAAAGGTAGGCATCATTTTAGAGATGTATTTCAGTCTGTAAATCCTCCTTATAAATTTGATGATTATTTTTATCTATAAGGCTGCATATATTGTGTAAAGAAAATGCATTTTACAGATGCCGTCAAGCTCTTTTTTTATCTACTCCTAACTATAAACGCATCAAACTTATCACAGAGTATATATTTCTGTGAGAAATACAAGCTCCTTGGTGTGTTGACTGGCTGAAATGTACTGTAAACTGGGGCTGTAACGTGCCGTTACTGTTTATATCAGTGCACACAGATGCAGAAAAACTGCCAATAAAACTTTCACTCTGGAGACTGGTTTCAAATCTCTACACTTTCACACCTCCAAAAACCCAGGTCATATGCATGGACAGCTAAACTGTGGATGAACTTCACCAGTTTGAAGTAAAAACAGTGTCGTGTGCACGGCCCCTTAGATTACCAGGTATGTGTTTTTCTTAATGCAACCCTTTGAATATTCTTTGTTTATTTATGTGTGTATATGTTTCATTTTTTTACACTAGTGCAGTATGATATGTAAGCTGTTATTTGTAACACATAGCCAGTCATGTGCATAGACATTTTAAGAGGCTGTTGCTCTAACCTGAAATGAGGGCAAAATTACATGGAAAACTAGAAAGCACTTAGAGAGTGCAGACCTCTGCCAAGGATCCTTCCATCCCTCATGAATCGCCTCCAAAATGTAATGGGTTTATGTGTAGGCCTAGAGCCACTTCTGGTGAAAATTGCATTGAAGTCTGTCCATTAGTTTTGGAGTATTGTTGCCTAACACACTGTGAAAGATAAGAGCCTTGGCTGAGGTATGCGTTCTCAGATCATAACCAAAATGTAATGGATTTGTCTGTAGCCCAAGAACCACCTCTGGAGAAAATTTCATCCAAATCCATCCAGTAGTTTTGGAGTATTGTTGCTAACACTCTGTGAGAAGATAAGAGTCTTGGCGGAGGTATGCATTTTGAGATAATCACCACAATCTAATCATCTGTTCAGTGTGTCATTACACACCTTTCCTGAAAATTTGAATGAAAGGCACTATATGGGCAGTTCGGTGGCACAGTGGTTAGCACTGTGGAAGCACAGTAAGAAGGCTGTGGGTTCGATCCCACCCCCTGACCATCAGTGACCCCTGTGTGGAGTTTGCATGTTCTCCCTGTGTCTGCGTGGGTTTACTCCGGGTACTCTGGTTTCCTCCCACAGGCCAAAAACATGCAAGTTAGGTTAACTGGAGACTCTAAAGTGGCCCTTGATGTGAGTGAAGGGATTGGCACCGCACCGTGGCTGCCTCATCCATCCACATGGATGCCATGAATTTCCTTCTGGGATTAATAAAGAATACAAAATTTTATATATATATATAGTGGTGACACAAAGGAGATGACACTCCACCCAGTACTTCGGGGTGTTGGGGGTGCTCGCCAGGGGTGCCACAGCACCAGGGGGTATGTAGTAAATAAAGATGTGCCTTTCGCCCCAGCTGTGCCAGGCTCACACCTGAGGACACAGGGGCGCGAATGTGTTAATGTGTATGTTATGTGTTCACACTTGGTAATAGGTATGTAAATGTGTTTACCCTGAATGCCAGAAGCGGGGAGAAAATGTATAAAGCAGATCGCTTTGGCACTCAGAGTTATTCTGCTCTGTGTTGGAGGAGAAATAAACCTCTGTGTCATCAGCTCATGTCTCATCTGCTTTCATCCTCCACATTGGTGACCTAGAGACGTAAAATGGAAAACGGACCGAGCACCACCACGGAGACACTCCTGCTGGAGTCTCCCACCGCTTCATGCGCCGTTGCATTCAGACTCCCGGACTTTTGGCTTCACAGCCCGGCCACTTGGTTTATTCATGTGGAAGCCCAGTTCGCCCTCCACGGAGTCGTGACAAACAACACAAAGTACCACCATGTGGTGGCATCACTGGAGGCGCATGCTACGCAGCGCGCCATGAGTCTACTCCGAGCCCCGCCAGCCCAGGGAAAATACGACGCTCTCAAGTGACTGCTGCTGCACCATTATACCATATCAGACAAAGAGAGGGCAGAAAAGCTCATCACCCGCTCGGAGCTAGGAGACAGATTGGCTGTGGACCTGATGGAGAGCACGCTTGCGTTGATGGGCACAGATGACGGATCTTTCCTTTTCACCCACCTCTTCCTCAGAAACCTACTGGCTTCTGCGAGAGCGATTCTCGCTAACTCACCACTGCTGGTGGCTAGGGACTACTGCGCGCTGGCAGAGGAGGCAGACCGCATCATCCTGGCAAACAAGGCTTTCAGCATTCAGGCAGTGAGACCGGGATCTCCAGCAGAGTCCAGCAAGGTCGAGGAGCCAATGGTGGTGGCCGGGACGGCCACCCAGACAAGCAAGACCAGGATGCTGTGTTTTTATCACCGCCATTTTGGCAAGGAAGCGCAACGTTGTCTGCTGCCGTGCCACTTCAAGAAACGGGGAACTGGACAGCCATCGGTCAGTAGCAGCTGTGACAGCTGGCGACAGGGAGAAGCTGCTTTTCATCAAGGACACACCTTCGGGGAGATGTTTTCTGGTAGACTCTGGCTCCCAGAAGAACCTCATTTTGCCAGTCAGTGCAGACAGGTTGGCAGAAGGCTGTGGGCCATCTTTAACGGCCGCAAACGGATCCCACATCAGGACGTTTGGAGAAAGGACGGTGACTGTATGTTTACATGGACGCAATTACCAGTGGGACTTTGTGGTAGCTGCATGTTCGGTCCCCATCTTAGGCGCTGATTTTCTGTGTGCTCATGGACTACTTGTTAATGTTGATGTACTGCGTGCTATGAGATGGCTGTTGTTGTGAAATAGCGCTATATAAATAAAGTTGAATTGAATTGATGTTGCCAACAGGCATTTAGTGGACGCTGTATCTTTTTCCTCCTTGCCCTGCACAGCTCGGGGAGTTGGGCCACCAACACACGCAAATATTCTCGCTCCAAGGGGTTACCCGCGTTTGCTTTCCAAGTTCCCAGCACTCATGATGCCCACTTTTTCCTCTACAGTAATTCAATTCAGTTCAATTCAGCTTTATTTATACTGCGCAACATCACAACAAAAGCCGTCTCGTGGCGCCACAGTGCAGAAAAAAACCACACAGTCTCAGAAAAACCCAGCAATCAAGACGATCCCCTATGAACAAGCACTAGGCGACAGTGGAGAGGAAAAACTCCCATTTGGCAGGAAGAAACCTCTAGCAGAACCAGGCTCAGGGAGGGACAGTCATCTGCTGCGACTGGCTGGGGGTGAGGGGATAGGGAGGATGGAGAGGACAGACATAAAAAACATAACAGTAAGATGCCAAGTACATTATTGGAGGTCAACCAACAGTATAGATCAGATAACAACAGAACAAAAGTGGGGTTAAGAGACACAAAATCCCTCCTTAAGCGTAAGCTATATTGAAAAGGAAGATAACCAAGCGTGGGCTCGAGCATTTTATCACCATGAAAGGTCAGCCTATGTTTGGGCGCCCTCGCCACCTGGATGCAGCTAAACTAGCCATCACACACGAGGAGTTTGCTAACTTAAAATGTTTAGGCATAGTTAGGCACTCCAACAGCACTTGGGCATCCCCGCTGCACATGGTGCCGAAGTCTTGGCAGCCGTGCGGCAATTTCCGACACTAAAGCCCCTTTTCCACTAGTGTCAGTACGGTATGTTGGCTTTTCCATTAGGGACTGTAACTGTAACAGTTCCAATTTTTTCAGAACCGCTAGATTGAGGTTCCAAGCGTACCATCCCGGTGACGTAAAAACACTGCAGGCCACTGATTGGTCCAGACGTAACGTCATGAGAGTGGGCGTAACGCTGACTTTCCAGAATCGTGAGCCACCATTTGCAAAGATTTGTCTGTGAGCCAGCCAGCAAGTGATATAATATAAACAAAAACGATAGAATGGCTTCACGGAAATCAACACTGCAGTCCAGCAGAGTTTTCTGTGCATTTTGGTTGATGAGAGAATCCAGAGGGAAGCAGACGGAGCCACCCTGGGAAGTAGACGGAGCCGCCCGAACTGAATTGAATGTACGGCCACGGGAGCACCCAACTTCAGCAGTTGAAGCCGTAATATTAGGATATAGAGGACGGTGAGTGATGTGACATGCATCTTTTACGTTATTTATCCCAGCAGTGGAAAGTTCATTTTGGACAGACAACAACTTGCTAGTGTTCAAACGATGAGCTTGTTAGTTAGCCGTCAATGCTACATCCGTCCTTGTATGTTGCCTTTGTGTTGACAATATCTGATGAAATAAGCTACTTGTAATCCTGGTTAAAAAGGTGTTTATTTGCATGTTGCACTTTCGTGCTGTGCATGTACTTAAGTTGTGTGTACTTTCGTTGTAGAGTCCGACCAGGATTTGCTCTGACAATGGCTACGTTTGGCACCACACAGCAATGTGACTGGTAAGTTGCACATCTTATTTATAGTCAAATCTTTTGCTTTTTAAGTTAAAGTATAGGTAAAGTTCCAAATTTAAAGTAGCACAATTTCCACTTAATATGAAAGGGACTGAACTGAGATTTATTTGATTGTGTGAATATTAATTACAGAATAATTGAAAATGAATGGCACATCCAATAGTGGCCATCTTAAAATAAACTGCTTGTTTATTTATTTATTTTTATCAGATCACTTCTGTGATCCTTTATGAGTTATAGTCATAATAGTGTATCTTGCACTTTGGGGAATGGGAGTTTTCAGTCACCATTAGAATTTAGTTTATGTGTAGTTTTTAGTATTTCGTCTTTAAACTCATCCAGTAAAAGAACACATTACAAATATGTGAGACCCATTGTACTGCTTCCTTTTATATTTTAGCAATACAAGCACAAAACACCACCCACATCTGAAACCAGGGTGGCACAGCGGTGGCTAAATTTTTATTGATAACGTTATTTCTCAAATATGTTTAAAACTTGCTTTAATTATCCACCACCCATTTCTGTCTTTCATCTAGGCAAGAGGAAAACGATCCACCCAAATCAGACCTTGCGTCACTATTTACAGAGATGCAGGTTGAAGATCTGCTGAACCGGGACCAGTGTGAGCGGCCGATCCAGTTGCTTCTCAGTGAGGCAGCATGGCCAACATGTGTGACCCATTCTAATTTCTTTTTTTTTTTTTTTCAGTTTGAATTTTGCACATTCTAAATAATCTGGAATTTGCTGCTGATTGTAATAAACAATTTAGTGACTTATGTGTTTGCATCATGATTTTCTGTTTTGTCTGTTAAGACACTGGTGTGAAAAGAGTCAACAGTACAGACCATTTATCAGTGACTTTGAAAATAATGGCTCATTTTTAAGAAAAGTAACCAAAAACAATTATTTGCTGAAGACTGTATTGTTGCATGTGCCAATGTAGAAGACACTGCACACTTTTGTGATAGTACCAGTATATGGAGGAATTCTGGGCCATATTAGCATCTGTATTTCCTAATAATGGAATAGAAGAGAGAACCTGCAGAGTCTTGGCCCTCCATGGCACATGACTGGACACCCCTGAGTTAGGGTTTAATGGGATTTCACATTTTAACACAAACTGCTTTATGGTTCATAATTCTGTTGGCAGACTTACACCAAACCAGAAGTGATTTCTCAAACTGCTGGATTGTTCTTAGACAGCTTTTCCAATCTCTGTATTTAATTTATGTCACTTGGTGGTAACAACACATAAAAGTCAAGACAGATCTGCAAAACATACAAAAGTTTGTCAAAATTCCCAGTGCAATACTACATGAATACATGTATAGTTCACTGTTGATGCAGAGAATATATATTTATACAGTATCTACATGTAGTCAGCAATACTCAATATGATATACAGTATATCCAGTTAATACATGTATTTCTCCATGTAACCTTGTGACTGCGTTATTTTAATTGCTTTTAATCCTAGATTCATTTCTTTTGTCTTAAAATGCATCATAATTGTTAAATATATCTTATTATACCTAACTCAGTACTGTTTACCTGATGAAATATATATTTTATGGCTCATATACTACAATATGGCACCTGGCGATCAAGTTTGTCAGCTGATTACGTTTTGCCACGATACCACTGGCTGGAGCAGGTAAATCCCATGACGTCTCAACGGTCTCTCCATGATTTTGACACAGATCAGAGCAATTTGTTGCACAGGAAGCTAAATATTTCTACAGACATTCTGCAGTTCTGTAACCACTTTGCGTTCGTGAAGCTGGGGTGACATCTCATCACTGTGTTGAATGTCCAGAGTGACAGTTTGAAGCAATATTTTTTGCCACAAGAGAGCCATCTGAAACACACACACAGAGAATACATATTTTAGTATCTAATAGAGATAACTTGCCGACATTACAATGTCATACGGCGGACTTAAAAGCAAAGTAGCATTAGCAATCATTAGCTTACCATCATACGTGATGTAGTTTGTATCCTCATGTCTTCTGCTTTATACTGCTCTATATGGTTTTCTAAACGCTCCAGTACTTTTCCAGAGTGTGTTGTCTCGCCGCCTTTGCCTTCTGTTCTCCTTTTTTGGCTTTACTCTGGCAAAAAAAAAGCCAGAGAACACAGATGCCTCGTATCCTACCAGCTTGTGTTTTTCCTGCATCGCTTGTTTTGCCTAATGTTACACTTGTTTTACGCCTGTTACGCTTGTTTTAATAACGGGAGGGTTGCGCCGCCTCCCTGTAACTATTCCCACCCACGTCAAGTGGTACTCCATGTGCAGTGGAAACACAAGCGGGCCGAACTGTACCGTACCGAAACGGGCCAAAGTGACACTAGTGGAAAAGGGGCTTTAAACAGCACCACAGAACATGGTCGATACCCCATCCCGCACATCCCGGATTTTTCCATGCACCTGGCCGGGACGTGCATTTTTTCAAAAGTGGATCTGGTCCGCGGTTACCATCAGGTCCCAAGTCCGCACAGAGGATGTCCCCAAAACAGCAGTAATAACTTTGTTCGGTCTTTTCAAGTTTTTGCACATGCCGTTCAGGTTAAAGGGCGCAGCTCAAACTTTCCAAAGGATGATGGACATGGTGCTCCGTGACTTGCCGTTTGTTTTCGTCTACTTGGATGACATTTTGGTGGCTAGCACGTCAGAGGAGGCGCAGCTCGCCCATCTCAAACAAGTTTTCCAACGTTTGGAAGCGCACAGGCTGACTGTTAACCCAGCAAAGTGTCAGTTTGGGCTGCTGGTAATCAACTTTTTGGGCCACCGCATCTTGCCAGATGGCGCAATCCCACTGCCGAATAAAGTGCACGCAGTGTCGGATTTTCTGCGTCCACAGACCGTGAGGGCACAGCAGGAATTTTTGGGGATGGTCAGTTTTTACAACCGCTTCCTCCCTCGCACAGCCCAGCTGCTGCAGCTGTTTTCACAGTCAGTGATGATTTGAGAAATCATGTCATCTGCTGGTGTTGGTCCACAGTGTTTATCAAGACCAAAGTCAGCGCAGTTGTCTATCATGAAATTTTAGAGCACTTCATGCTTCCCTCTGCTAACAAGCTTTATGGAGAAGATATTTCATTTTCCAGCAGGACTTGGCACCCCCCACACTGCCAAAAGTATCAAAACCTGGTTTAATGACCATGGCGTCACTGTGTTTGATTGGCCAGCAAACTCTCCTGAACTAAACCCCATAGAGAATCTATGGAGGATTGTCAAGAGGAAGATGAGAGACACCAGACTCAACAATGCAGACAAGCTGAAGGTCACTATCAAAGCAACCTGGGCCTTCATAACACCTCAGCAGTGCCACAGGCTGATCACCGCCATACCACGCCACATTGATACAGTAATTAATCCAAAAGGAGCCCTGACCAAGTATTGAGTGTGTACATGAACATACTTTTCAGTCGGCCAACATTTCTACTTAAAAACTATTTTTTAAAATTAATTTTATGTAATATTCTAATTTTTTGAGAAAATGAATTTGGGGTTTTCATGGGCTGTAAGCCATAATCATCAAAATTAAAATAAATAAACACTTGAAATATATCACTCTCTGTGTAATGAATCTACATAATATATGGGTTTCACTTTCTGAAATGAGTGACAAAAAATATTGAACTTTTTCATGATATTCTAATTTTTTGAGATGTACCTGTGTATATATATATATATATATATATGCAATCCATTATTATTATTATTATTAATAGACAGAGAGACAACAGCAAAAAATATGACTACATAATAATAATAATAATAATAATAATAATAATAACAAGACTGTCATAATTGTATTGACCATACATTGAGGCTGGGCAAATTCCACCTTAAATCAACATCATGGTTTATTGAATCGTTCAGGTCAGTTTTCATTTTTTTCCTCCTCATCTCCATTACAGTTTACTGACAAGTTTCATCTTATTAAGCAGTATTACACAACAGTGCGGTATCATTCCATTTTTTTGCAGTTATCAACTACAAATTCACATAGTATCCATATTATCTTGCAACAAACCTGTAAGAAATATGACTGTGACAAAGGCACAAATGCTCACCTGGCATGCTGATGGATGCAGACATGTTCCTTCACATTTGCTTTCAAATTTTGATCATGATATCCTTTTAGTGTCAGATCAAAGAGTACCGAGTTGTTTTGATGCAGCAAAGTTCAGCCCATCCACCTCCTCCACCTACCATTCTCGTCTTCCTGTACCTGCGTCCTATGTCCCACCCTTCCTTAATTCTGATTGGCTGCTTAGAAAGGTCTGACATTGACGAGTGCAGCTGTACAGTAGTCTGAAAAGTTTAACTTTTTTCAGCCCTGAGTACCACGACAAAAAGCGGCCACCACTCAAAGCGTTTCAGCGCCAAGGGCGCTCAGCACTGTAAAGGCCAGACTACATAGAGAATGACTAGAAACTAGTTGCCCACAGCAGAAAAAAAAAAATCAAGTTTGGTGGACACGCCCACTAATACTTTTTCTGCAGTGTTTGGCTTCCAGGTTGCAGAGATGCATGGCCCTATGGCGTGGCCACGCACGTAACTCAGTGGACACGTCTTAAAGGGGCACTACATGAAAAGTCCCATTTTAATATACATAAAATAATAATCCAAAAATTCCTGCATCCAGATCATGATCCAAATCACCACCAAAATCTAATCATCTGTTCCCCGTTCCATTACACACCTTTCCTGAAAATCTCATCAAATTCCGTTCATAATTTTTAGAGTAATGATGCTAACAGACAGACAAACCAACGAACAGGCAAACCAACAAACCAACACTTAGTGGAGGTAAAAATGTGACTATATGAAACAAAAGTTGCAAATTTATGAGGAAAAGAGTCACACATGCTCTAACATTGAGCTGGAGGGTTTCCACGTGATACGGGCAGACCGAACACCAGACAGTGGCAAAGCAAAGGGGCGGTGGAGTGATAATGTGTGTTAACAACAACTGGTGCAGACCGGGACATATCACTGTTAAACAACGACACTGCAGCAAAGACATTGAGTTGCTAGCTGTTAGCATGCGGCCTACATATCTTCCGAGGGAATACTCACACGTGATCTGCATTGTTGTTTATGCAAATCCGACGGCGAACGCTGGGACAGCGCGTGACATCATCCATTCAGTAACCAGCAGGCTGCAGACAGAACACCCAGATGCTCTTCTCCTCATCTCAGGCGATTTCAACCATGTTTCACTATCTCCCATTCTACCCACGTTTACCCAGTATGTCACATGCCACACTAGAGACAATAAAATACTGGACTTATTCTACTCAAACACTAAGGAGGCGTACACCTCATTACAACTCCCCCCCACTCGGGAGATCGGATCACAACTTGGTTCATCTCCGGCCGGTGTACAAACCCCTAGTGCAAAGACGACCTCCGGCCATGCGCACGGTGACGTTATGGTCTAAGGAGACAATGGACACTCTAAAGGGCTGTTTTGAAACCACCGCCTGGGAGCAGCTCTGCGATCCACATGGTGAGGACATCGATGGCCTCACTCACACCATCACGGACTACATCAGCTTCTGTGTGGACAACACCATTCCCACCAAGACCATACGGTGTTGCTCAAACAACAAACCCTGGATCAACCCTGAGATAAAAACACTTCTGAGAGAGAAGAAGAGGATCTTCAGGTCGGGGAACAGGGAGATGCTGAAGTCTGTACAGAGGTTGCTGAGGAGAAAGATCAGAGAAGGCAAGGACAGCTTTAGGAAGAAGATGGAGGACAAGCTGCAACAGAACGACATCAGCGGGGTCTGGAGAAACCTTAAAACCATCTCTGGGCTCCAGAATACCTCCCCCCAGGCCATGGGGGACAGGGAGTGGGCGAACAATCTGAATCTGTTTTTCAATAGGTTTGACCAACCGCCCTCCCCCCTGACTGCACAACAACCACTGCTGCCTCTAAAGACATCAAGTCCTGCTGCCCACTCCCCACTCCACCAACATCCCCCCACTCCCAACACACAGCCCCCCAACCTGACCCTGACTAAGACCCAGGTGAGGACGGAGCTGAGGAAGATCAAGGCGAGGAAGACGTCAGGACCGGACGGCATCAGCGCAAAGCTCCTCAAGTCCTGTGCAGACCAGCTGTGTGGGATTGTGGAGTACATCTTCAATCTGAGCCTGAAGCTGGGGAGGGTACCACAGCTGTGGAAAACATCTTGTGTGGTACCTGTACCAAAGACTTCCCACCCCAAAGACCTGAACAGCTACAGACCAGTGGCCTTGACGTCCCACATGATGAAGACCCTGGAGAGACTGCTCCTTGCTCACCTCCGCCCCCTAGTGGGACCAGCGATGGATCCACTCCAGTTCGCCTACCAGCATGGCATTGGGGTGGAGGATGCGGTGATCTTCCTCCTTCACCGTTCTCTGTCCCACCTGGAGAAGCCCGGGAATGCGGTGAGGATCATGTTCTTTGACTTCTCCAGTGCTTTCAACACCATCCAACCGATGATCCTGAAGGACAAGCTGCTGTGCGCAGGGGTGGACCAGCACCCGTCACCATGGATCCTGGACTACCTCACTAACCGGCCTCAGTTTGTGAGAACCCGGGACTGTGTGTCCAACACGATCATCGGTAGCACGGGGGCCCCCCAGGGAACGGTTTTGGCTCCCTTCCTGTTCACCCTTTATACTGCGGACTTCTCACACAACACAACACACTGCCATCTACAGAAGTTCTCTGATGACTCTGTGATTGTTGGCCTCATCTCCAATGGAGATGAAGCTGAGTACAGAGGGCTTATCTAGGACTTCGTGGACTGGTGCCATCGGAACTGCCTCCAGATCAACGCGAGGAAAACCAAGGAGCTGGTGGTGGACTGCCGCAGGCAAGGACAACCCCTCACAGCACCAGTAAATATACAGGGAACAGACATCGAGATGGTGACATCCTATAAGTACCTGGGTGTTCATCTGAACAATAAACTAGACTGGTCACACAATACCGACGCACTCTACAAGAAGGGACAGCGCAGGCTGTTCCTACTGAGGAGACTCAGGTCTTTTGGTGTACAAGGGGCGCTGCTGAAGACATTCTATGACACGGTGGTGGCATCAGCCATCACTTTTGGAGTGGTCTGCTGGGGCAGTGGCATTACGGCAGCCGATAGGAAGAGACTGAACAAACTGATCAAGAAAGCTAGCTCTGTCCTGGGGCAGCGCCTTGACCCAGTGGAGGAGATAGGAGAGAGAAGTACGGTGGCTAAACTGTCATCTCTCTGTCATCAAAAAAAAAAAAAAAAAAAAAATCTCTGCTGGAGTCCGAGTTCCATCCTATGCAGGACATACTGAATGCACTGAGGAGCTCATTTAGCAGCAGACTACATCATCCTAGGTGCACAACCGAGAGGTTTCGCAGGTCCTTCCTACCAACAGCTGTCAGACTGTACAAGCTAAGCAGGGCTGCTCGCAGAGATAGCAAAAAGACGTGACAACCTAATAGTTTTGAATGAAAAAGACCCAATAGACTTATACAATGGTCCCCTCCAGCATACAACTAGGAAAATACCGGTCACTATGGAGGGTGAGAATATGTATGGGTACATAATCATACCATGTAGGATAACTAAGTAGATGGTTGTGCTGTTTTATCCCATCTAGCAACAATGCTCCGCACTGGGTGTGTGTGTGTGTGTATATATATATATATATATATATATATATATATATATATATACAGTATATATATATATATATGTGTGTGTATACTTGCTGCTCTTGTTTCTTTTTTTCTCTTGCCTTCTGATTGTTGCTCTGAGTGCTGCTATCCCTGTGCTGTTGCAATCTTGGAATTTCCCCATTGTGGGACTAATAAAGGCTTATCTTATCTTATATGTACAATAACAATCACTATAAATGTATAAGAAAAAAAGAAATGCATTAAAAAGATGCACTAAATTTGTTAGAAAAAAAGTTATACATTTTTGAGAAAATGTCACAAAATTATAAAAGAAAAACAACACATTTAAAAGAAAAAAACTCTATAAGAAAGTTATAATGAGGGAAAATGTTGCAAACTTGGAAGAAAAAATATACCAATTTATGATACGAAAGCTAAAAATTCAAGAAAGAAATGTAAATTCATAAGCAAAAAAAAGTCTCAAAATTTTCTGGAAAAACTCTTTAATTACAAGAAAAACAAAGAAAGAACATAATCTCAAACATGACAAAAAAAAAACAGCAAATTCATGAGAATGTTCCAAAGTTGCATATAAAATTTTTAAAAATTAAGAAGAAAAAACCCTCTAATATACCAAAAAATGCAAATTTCAGAGGAAAAAGTCACAAACTTGTAATTAAAAAGTTTCAGATTTACTATAATACAGTGAGAATACTTTGAGAATTTAGTCTAAAAGTTACATTAAAAAAAAATTATGAGAGAAGCAAGAAAAAAACTGTAAATTTACTAGGATAAAGTGACACATTCATGGAGAAGGTCACAACCATTGTATTTAACTAATTTGTTGTTTCCTCTGGAGGGGCAGCTCAGACAAAGATGGCAAATGGGCTGTTGCCCAGGCAACAACACCCCATATCTGCCCATGTCCTTGCACATGGGGTTTTAAATTATATTTTGACACTAATAATTGAAAAAAATACCACTCAATTAACATTTCTGTTATATTATTTTAACAAGTCTACACAGTAAACAGGATTCTACTGCAAAATGCTTCTTTAAATAAAACCAACTAGTGAACATCAATGGATGCACACTTATTTCAAAAAGCATGTATACAGAACCATTTAAAAAAAACTGAGACAGTGTTTGAGAATTGTTCACAATACACCACTATTCACATATTATATTATTAATATAAATTATAAGAAAATTAAGGTCCTATAGTGTAAAAAAAGTGTTTTCATTGGTATACAGCCATGGGTTACATGTATACCAATAAAATAATAAAATTCTCATGGGCATATTGCGATTCCTGTGTTTTAAGGTGTTACAAACAAGCAAGCCCCACTTTCTGTTCTCTAATTTAGCCAAACAAACAGAACCCTGACTGCCTCCTTACTTGTAATTGGGCCACTCAAAAACCTTTACCCAATCAGATTAGGGGCTCATTAATATTAATACGCAGGGTGTGAACTGTCCAATTCAGACTGAACATGAAAGACAGATAATGAGCTGTAAACCAGCACAGAAATGGATTTTGGTTTTTAAGCCTGCATTGAGGAAGTCAAAATTTTAAAGCAATCCCTACAAAACATAAAATGTGAAACCTTTAAAATGCTGATTTTTTTTTTCAAAAATTATTATTTTAATGCTGCATCTGTTGAATATTTTTTGTCATGAACCGAGCTGGGTTGTCTTTCGGGCTTGGTTCTGACCTTCTGTGGCTCAGGTTTATCTGTGTATTTGTGTATTGTTATCTTTTGAGTTTAATGTAGTCTCTGTGTTCACTAGGTTACTTTTCCGTACCTGTAGCCACTGTTTCTGGCCGGCAGCTGTGAGACAGCCTCCTTTGACCTACATTTGTGTAGGCGCTCTCTGACAGCTTGCCAGTCCAACCACACCCCCTCTCTCATGTTGGTCAGCTGGTTCCACTCCCGTTGATTACCTTTCCCGCTCCTCGCCCAGGTGTACCCAATCTCCCTCTTCCAGCAATGGTGGTACTTAAGCAGCTCATTCCCAGTCCACCATTGCTGGATCATTGCATTGTCATATGTGCCTGTCTCAGTTACGGTTCACCATAGCAGTGCTCACCACTGTACACTGTGGTGTGCCCGCAACACATCGCTCCATGTTTGCAAGTAAGTGTACCCTGCTTGTTGTTTTTGTATGTCTGCACGATTTTGGAACCGTTTGTCTTTTCTTTAATAAATTTGTCTGTGGTGTAACCCTTGCACGTAAATCCGTCCTTTTTCCTTGCTCCTCCGTGTGCTGCATAATAGAGCATGGGGAGATCCATGACAGAATGATCCAGCCAGCAACGGATTTAGCGAGTTACACCCAGATATTACTTTTTCTTTTTTGAACTGTTTCCTCACCCACCTGTTTCCGGAGTACGATGCCTTCGGCGCGCCATTCCCATATCGGTCAGAGCAGATGGGTGGCGGGGCATCCCACGGTGGAGGAGGAATGGGCGGGGGCTGATATCCAGGATTTTATGGACAAGGCCCACGAAGCCCATAGACCGAGGGTAAAGTGGAGCTGTATGGATTCGGCCATAAGTATTCTGGAGGCGCATCCTGGGCTCTGGAGTTACCCACAGTACAAGGGGCTGTTGTCTTCGGTCTATGCGTTAGAGCAGGTGTTTACCAACCTGAGGAGGGCTTCACGAAGCCCAAGCAGAGATGTTCTCCACAGCCTGCTGTCATCTCTTCTTCAGCCTCGCCATCAGCTTCAGCCGCCCGCAAACGGCGTCATCCTGCATGGAAATGCCAGGAGGGGCCCTTATCGTCTTCGGCAGCCATCGTCCCTCCAGCTGCCGAGAGGTCCGTCGTGGTTCCCCCGGTAACGCCCATTTCAGCGTTCCACCAACCAGAGGGGGAGCCAGAATCATTGTGGACACGGAGAAGGATGACTGCCTGTCCCCTGCAGCCGCCGACATTAAGCACCAGGATGACAGGCAAGTGTTTTTTCATTTAATCCAGTGTCATAATGATAAACCTTGTCTGTCTCCCGGAAGAGAGGCCCAGTTTCAGCAGTCCGCTGGGCCCTCTCCTTCGGCTGCTGATGCTGACTTTATTCCTGTTCTCTCCGTGTCTCCTCCATTTTTTCCTCATTGACCGCCAGCCCCGGAACTAAGCCGCCGGACGATGGAGGAGCCCAGGGCCCTGGAGGATCCTGACCCAGAGCCTGCAAGGAGCCAGCCCTCAGCCTCTTCGCTGGATCCCTCTCCAGTGGGGGTTATTTCATATGAGGACACTGGGACTGCTACCACCATCTTGCCAGCTGCAGAGGCTACTGCAGCGGAATGGGAGCCAGAGCTGGACCTCCTCGAGGCCAGGCCCGAGACTTCATCTCCAGGATTGACAGAGTCCTGGACGGTGGTGGAGCTTGAGCTCAGGCAAGTTATCTCTCTTGTGTTTCTCATGTCAGTGTTGGTGAGATCTTGCGTGGCTCCAGGGGAGGAGAGTCAGGTGCAGCCCTCAGCTGCATCTGAACTCATCTCACCCGGCTCCACTGCTGCCGGCAACCCTAACCACATTTCTTCTTCTGCTGTTCCTGAGCTTCCTATTAGGGCTGCTGGAGAGGATCCGCCATCACCAGGGGTCTCCGTGGATCCGGTCTCGCCACCAGACGACGTCGCGGGACCAGCTCCCCTTCTGCCTGAGGCCGTCGTGTGGGTTCCTCCGTAGGCTAAGTCTCCGTGGGTGCAGCGTTCAGGTCTGGGACCCTCGTGGGGGCTGCGCCCCAGTGTTAGCCCAACGTGGGTGCTGCGCTCCTGCATGGATCCATCATGGGCACCATGCCCCAGCGCGGGGTCAACCGAGGGTGCAGCATTAGCCCAGCCGGGGTCCACCGAGGGTGCAGCGTTGACCCGGCCGGGGTCCACCGAGGGTGCAGCGTTGACCCGGCCGGGGTCCACTGCTGGTGCTGCAGAGGTCCAGCCGGAGTCCACCGCGGGTGCTGCAGAGGTCCAGCCGGAGTCCACCGCTTTGGCCCGGCCGGGGTCCGCCGAGGGTGCATCGTTGGCCCAGTCAGGGTCCGTCGTGGGTGCAGCTGGGCCCCTAGCCAGGACCACCAAGGGTACTGCCGGTCAGCCTGAGGATGCCGGGGCCTTCAATCCTCAGCCTGATGCCATCGTGTCCCCCTTTATCTCTCCACCAGGCACCGTGAGGGTTCCCCTTCTGCGGCCTGGCTACCCACCAGTGAGCCTCCCAGTGAGCAGGCCACCTCCCGCCTTACCTCTCCAGTCCTGGTGGCTCAACAGCGCTGGCCAGCCGCCGGAGGGACTGAGTCTCTGGGTCAGATGGCCCATGTTTCCCAGCAGGCCGCTGGACTCTGTCCATCGGACCTTCTGCTGGGCTTGGGACTCTGGACGTCGTCCTGAGCCTCCACGTTTTTGGATTTGGGGGGTTAATTGTTTTTTCTGTTGTGGGCCCTGGGTGGGATTGTTTTTGTTCCCTCCTTACCTGTTCCCCCTACCTCCCACCCGGGTTCGTTGGTTGCAGTTTCTCGGGGGGGGGGGGGGGGGGGTTCCTTTCATTTGTGATGTTACCTTGGGTGTCTGGGACCCACCCCTAGAGAGGGGGTCTCTGTCATGAACCAAGCCAGCCCGGCTTATTCTTCGGGCTCGGTTCTGACCTTCTGTGGCTCAGGTTTATCTGTGTATTTGTGTATTGTGTTATCTTTTGAGTTTAATGTAGTCTCTATGTTCACTAGGTTACTTTTCCGTATCTGTAGCCATTGTTTCTGGCCGGCAGCTGTGAGGCAGCCTCCTTTGACCTACATGCATATGGGCGCTTTCTGACAGCTTGCCAGTCGGACCACGCCCCCTCTCTGTTGGTCAGCTGATTCCACTCCCGTTGATTACCTTTCCCACTCCTCGCCCAGGTGTACCCAATCTCCCTCTTCCAGCAATGGTGGCACTTAAGCAGCTCATTCCTAGTCCACCATTGCTGGATCATTTTATTGTCATATGTGCCTGTCTCGGTTACGGTTCACCGTGGCAGCACTCGCCACTGTACACTGTGGTATGCCTGCAACACGTCGCTCTGTGTTTGCCATATCTGCACAATTTTGGAACTGTTCACCTTTTCTTTAATAAATTTGTCTGTGGTGTAACCCATGCATGTAAATCCATCCTTTTTCCTTGCTCCTTCGTGTGCTGCGTAATAGCGCACGGGGAGATCCATGACAATTTTTCTTATTTACTTTGAGTAATTTTGTATGACTCTTTCAATATTTTCTGCAAAGACAATGAAATGACATCTAGACACAAAAATAAATTTAGGTACCTTATGTTTGTGATTGCACCCTGACTTAAACCTGCAGCTGTTTGAACGAAATGTCACATCAAAGGCGTTACCTCACCTTGAGTTTGGCGTCCGGATTAAAGATCAACTGGGCCAGGTGTGCAATGGCGCCGGTGTCCACCACAGTCTGGGCCAGCTCTGGTGTGTGTTTGCAGATGTCACTGAGGGTTGAAGCCGCGATGCGTTTGAGGGACATTTCAGGTTCCAGGAGAGATAACACCAGCAAGGGGACTGCACCTCCATCCACCACTGACTGGGCCAGGGCTGCAGAGAAACAGGAAAAGAAAGGGACGACACACATGGAATATAAAGGAAGAGGTGGGAGCATGCATGCAGAGGGCAGTGCTTTAGGGGCTTGAGCCCCTGCTCCCTTGCCAAAGTGTCCAAAGTGCCCTTGTGAGTGACCATTTAAATTTTCAACATTCAGCACAATTAGACACAGTGTCGGTGACATAGGGGAGGGGGGTCCATACCCCCCATAATGAGTTACTATGCATGCCCCCCCCCCCACGGCAGAGCTCCATACTAAGTCTTTGTCATCAAATGTTATTATTTATTAAGATTCAGATTTCTGAGTGTCAGTGAATGCAGCATCAAGTTGCAGATGGTCACCCCTCCCTTCCCGTGACAGCTGGTAAATCACTTTTAATTTATTGTGTTACTTGATATTTGATAGTAATTTTGTATCATTCTTTCTTTTTGTAAACGTTATTTTTGAAATCAAGCAACATTTATTAAAGGGGTCATTGAATGAAAAATCGTTTGTTTGTAGGTTTTAACTAATAATAATACATTTTATTTATGGGTGCCTTTCGTGACACTCAAAGCCACCTTATAGTAATAAAAATAGATAAAATACATTAGAATAAACATAAAACATAGACAAAAGACAGTGCAACTCAGTGAGGATAAGCAAGCCTGAACAGATGGGTTTTGAGTTTAGATGTGAAAAGTGAGAGAGAATCAGTGTTACAGAGATCAGGAGGGAGTGTATTCCAAAGTTTCGGCGCCGAGAAGCTGAATGCTCTGTCACCCATAGTAGTGAGGCGAACAGAGGGAACAGTGAGATGAATGGAAGAAGATCTAAGGGTGTGTGTAGGTATAGTGATGTAGAGGAGGTCAGAGAGCTATGGAGGGGTAAGGTTGTGGATGGCCTTGTAGGTAAAGAGTATTTTATACTGTATTCGGGACATGACTGGGAGCCAATGAAGCTGCTGCAGAACAGGAGTGATGTGATGAATAGATGGGGTCCTGTGATGATGTGAGCTGCTGAGTTCTGTACCATTTCCCGAACATCCTCTTGTCCACACTCCAACCCGGTAGGTGGCGGCAATGCACCTGTAAGCTGGTTGCCAACCGCCAATCAAATCTAAAAGAAGAAGAAGAGTTTTGTACCAGTTGTAATTTATGGAGAATTTTCTGTGGAAGACCAAACAGGAGGGAATTGCAGTAGTCAAGACGATATGTAACAAGACTGTGAACCAAGATGGCAGTGGTATGAAGTGTGAGGGAGGGGCATAAGCGGTTGATGTTGCAGAGATGGAAGTATGCTAACTGGGTTATGTTGTTAATGTGAGATGTGAAGGAAAGCATGCTATCAAGGATGACACCGAGACTCTTAACTTGACGGGATGGCGAGATAAGAGAATTGTCCAGTGATATACTGAAGCTGGAACATTTGGTTAGAGTGGATTTTGTGCCGACAATTAACATTTCTGTTTTATCACTGTTTAATATGAGGAGTTTGAGTGTGAACAAGGTCTTTATCTCTGAGAGACAATCAGTAAGGGATGAAGGTGAGAGGGTGAAGTTAGGTTTAGTGGAGGTGTAGAGCTGGGTGTCATCTGCATAGCAGTGGAAATGAATATGAGACTGTATTTATGGAAAATATGACCAAGGGGAAGTATGTAAATGATAAATAAAAGAGGCCCCAGGACAGAGCCCCGGGGCACTCCTGTGGTGACCGGAAGTGAGTGAGAGCAGAATGCTTTCAGCTGAATGAACTGAGTGCAGCCACAGAGATAGGATTTGAACCAGTTGAGGGGTATATGTGTAATGCCAAAACTCAGAAGTCTGTCCAAGAGGATGGTGTGTGAAATGGTGTCAAAGGCCGCGCTTAGATCAAGTAGGATGAGAATAGATAAAAGACCGGAATCTACTGCCAGGAGGATATCATTTGTGATTTTCAGTAAGGCTGTTTCAGTAGGATGAACAGGGCAGAAACCAGACTAGAGATTATTGAGGGATAGATGAGCATGAAGTTGAGAAGCAACAGGGTTTTTTTTTTTTCAAGGATCTTGGAAAGAAATGGAAGATTAGAAATAGGACAGTGGTTATTAAGGTTACTGGGATTTGCACCGGGTTTCTTAAGTATTGGGGTGACAAGAGCTGTTTTGAGGGGTGAAGGAACAATTCCAGTGATAAGGGAGGAGTGAATTATGTGAATGATAAGAGGACCCAAGGAGGGAGCAGCAGCATGAACAAATACAGTTGGAAGGGGGTCAAGTTGTCAAGAAGATGTTTTCGATGATTAATTTAAGGATTTTAGCAACAAAGGGTAAAACAAAAGTTGAAAGTGAGAGGGAGGCACAGAGGGAACAGGGAAGGATGAACTTAGACAAGTGTTGGGAATAAGCTGAAAATGGATATTTTTGATTTTGTCAGAGAAAAAGGATATGAGGTTATTACAAAAGGCAGTAGAATACATGTAAGAAAGAAGTGAATCAGGAGGCTGTGAAATATTTCTGAGTAGTGAAAATAGGGTCTTTGAGTCTCCTACATTTGAATTAATTAAGTTTGAGTAATAAGTGGATTTAGCTTGTAGGATGCAGGCTTTATAATGGGAAATGTGATCATAATACATTTCTTTATGTACAGTGAGTCCAGTCTTTCTGTAGAGCCATTCAAACTGGCATCCTTTTGCTTTCAGTAGTCCAAGAGTGGGTGTGAACCAAGGTGAAGAGCGAATGAAGGTGGCAGATCTAGTTTTCAGTGGGGCCAGGTCATTTAGAAGACCAAGAAGATTATCGTTGTAATGAGAGGTTAGTTCATCAGGGGTGGAACAGCTGCCAGCAGTGGGGAAACAGTTAATACTGACAGATAAAGAATCCAGGTCAATGTCCTTCATATTACAAAAATATATTTTGTACATGGGAGAATGGTTTTAGAAAGTTAGGGTTAAGTTAACACTAAAAGATACTAGCATGTGGTCAGAAAGGGGTATGGCATCTGCCTTGCAATCAACAGGAGTAATACCAGAACAACAGATTAAATCAGGTACATGTCCTTTGGAGTGAGTTGGAAAATTTATGTATTGCTGCAATCCAAAGCTGTCAAGACAAGATGTAAAGTCTTTGGTCAGACTGTTGCTGAGATTACCATGTGGATATTAAAATCCCCCAGGAGTAATATATTTGGAGAGAGAGTGGACAGATGTGTCAGGAGTGCAGTAAAATCATTTAAAAAGTCCTTATTGAACTTGGGAGGACCACATACTGTGACAATGATTGTGGGAATAGGGCCAGAGAGCTGTAAAACCATGGATTCAAATGAGAGTGAAACAAGAGTAGAGACCGGTGAGACTCTCCACTTCTCGCGATGAAGCATTACGAGACCTCCTCCCTGACCAGAACCACGTGGTTTACAGCAGTAAACAAACCGGGGAGCTATGGAATCATGTAGTGAAGTAAAATCATTGGGCTGTTGCCACATTTCAGTCAAACATAAAAAGTCAAACTTACGGTCTATGAGGACGTCCTGGATGACATGTCCCTTGCTTGTGATTGAACGGATGTTTAAAAGACCAAAGCTGAAGATAGTTTTGTCATGGTTGGGAGTAGTGTTAGCCAAGCTAGCTAAGACACTGTGATCAGAAGCACTGCCTGTGTTTCGAGGAGGACGTCAAGACGTTGACCATATAGACTTTACAGGATTTGAGTCGTCCGAATGGCAATACCGACGAGACCCACAATGGATGTATCTCCGACGAGGAAAGAAAGCAATGTCCGGCGGGAGGTTTAACACCTCCAGCAAAGGCTCAGACAGGTGAAGACAGAGCTGAAGTAGTTCTGATGCCGAGTATTAGAGAATCCCCATCACAGGTTGGTAGATGACACTCGGGAGAAACCAAAGGATGATAAACCAGAAGTAAGCTTTTCCAGACAACACTGTCAGTGAAAGAGCTGTCAGCAAAACAGCGAGGTGAAAGCCATGGAGGTTGAAGCCGGAGCTCGTCCACGAGCAGACATAGATGTCCAAAATACTAAAGATGGAATTGGAAAAAGATCAGATTGGTTGCAGTCGATTAGTCCACTGAGCCACAATAAAGCAATATAAAACATAAAATAGTCATGGTGAGCAGTGGCAGCCAGACGCGCCAGCGTTCATTCAGCCAGAAGTCTTTGTTTCTGTCCAGCTAGTTAGACAGTATTGAAAGTAAGTGAATAGTAATGACTGTCTGAAATGTGCCGGTCGTGTAATTATCCAAAAAATATCAAAACAGTCAGTTCTCTTAAGAAAAACATATAACGTTTCTCATTTTTCTCTCCCAGAAACACCAGAAACATTTTTGACTCTTCCAAGTAAATCATATACGTCATGATTTGACAAAGTCAACCCACTGCCATCCTTGAGACTGGCGCACTGCTTTATTATTGGCCGGAGATTACTAAAACACGGAACAGATGGTACAATACAGAACATTGCGTCCTCGTTCCATAAATGTTCCATCTGCTTTCCGAATGGAATGTTTTGCATGTGTTCCATCCGCAGCGGTCCTACTAGTTAGCGATCTCAAGTGTTTTACAAACATGTACATGTAATGTTAGATATGGAAAGCTCCGTAGCTAATGTTCCGTATGCTAGCATTCCGTCAGTGTTCCATACATGTTCTTAGGCCGTACTAGCAGCTAGCAAGTAGTCCAGCCCCCTGGTGTTCCCAAGTGCCTTACGAACGGAATGTTGGATACAGAACATTCCTTATGGAATGCTAGTGGTCCTGCTAGCTAGCAGTCTCCAGTGTTTACTTACATGATCTGTTGATACGTAATGTTCCAAACGGGACACTTGCCATCTTGCTAGCTTGCAGTCCAGCCTGCTAATATTCCCAAGTGCCTTACATGCATGTTCCATAGATATGTAGAGTGCAGCAAGCAACACAGTTTCACGGTAGATCGAGCACTGTGGGGTGACAGCTGTTCCCTGGTCACTGCGAGGGAACAGCCCTCAGATCAGACAAATTCCTGAGATTGACCGATTGATGGAAGCTTCAAAATGTATTGACCCAATGAAGCGTGAAGTGAAGCAGTGATAAGGTTTGAAGCTTCGGACGTCATTGGTCACATGACATTAGTGTTTTGGTACAAGGGCTGACACACTGAAGAGTGTTGCATCACTATTTATGGTATGTATGTTCCTTAATTCTTTGTTGCATTTATTCATTAATTAATAATTGCAATTGCACTTATTTACAACCATCACATACAGGACGCAAGTGTTATATATAAGGAACATGCTAAGTGCAGACTGCGGCTAATGATGAAGGCACGTTGACATAGAACTGACAGCAGGCAGGATGGGTAGACATCCTGCACGGAACATGTATGGACCATATTCGGTATGGAACATTTATGGTACAGAACACATACGAAACATTCCATACAGAACGCAAATGGAAAGGTCCGTACCATACCATTTATTCCGTGTTGTAGTAGGTACCTTATTAGTCTGCCTAGCTATCTGTCATGTAGATGAAAGGGGTGTTAAAGGGAGCCTACTAGCCCCTGAGCTATTAGCCCCCCAGCTAACACTGGTACCAGAAGACTCACACCAAGCGTGGCTTGTATTGTTATTTTCTTCAGATTTAGTCACCCTAATAGCCATCCATCCATCCATCTTCTACCGCTTAATCCTTTTCGGGTCACAGGGAGGCTGGAGCCCATTCCAGTATCTTTGGGCGAGAGGCAGGGTACACCCTGGACAGACTGTTAGTCCATTGCAGGGCCAGCACAGAGAGACAGACAACCATTCGCCCTCGCATTCATACCTAAGGGCAATTTAGAATCCCAGTTGATGCCAATTAACCTAACCTGCAGGTCTTTGGCCTGTGGGAGGAAACCAGAGTACCCGGAGTAAACCCATGCAGACACAGGGAGAACATGCAAACTCCACACAGAAGGGCCACCGATGGTTTGGGGGTGGGATCAAACCCACGATGGTCAGGGGTGGAATCGATCCCGTGACCTTCTTGCTGTGCTAACACAGTACTAACCACTTGTAACCCAGTGTTAAAAACGCGAATAGAATTATAAATATCGATACCGCTTTGACAGACACTCATTTCACAATGGGAATAGATATTTTGAAGATGGGTATATAAATACAATATAAGTTCATAAAATATGTTCATAAATAGTTAGGAACATTTTCTGGAAAGCTCTCCTAGAGTTCCCAGTGTTTTTATCTGGTATATCGAGCAACCAATGGCTGCGTCGTTTGTTTGGCAGCAACAGCCAATGGGGTCACGCCAGCCAATGGGGTCACGCGCTCCCTCGCTCGGTCTGGGTGTACCTGCAGAACGCTCTTAGTCACGTTTGAGGCACCGACCGAGAGAGCGTGTTTCCTTACTGAGACGATGAGCTAACGTGCTAGTAGCAGCTTTTGCCCGGATAAAACGACTGAGATTGGTAAGCCAAAACCGACATGAGAAGTGAGACATTGCGGTATTGCCAAATTCTAATACCTCTTTTGTAAATTTTAAGATTTGAACCCAAAGGCTGTGAACACACGTGAGCGCGGGAACCCTTTGGAGCGCGTGTTGCTTAGCATGGTGAGTGCCATTCAGTGTGTGTGTGGAATGCTAATTGCTAGCTTGACATGCTAAACCTCCGATGCTAATTCCGGCTAGGTTTTCCACAGGAGGAGGTTGTTTTTCAAAGCTGTGATGGTTAGCAACGGTTTCATTTCACTACTACTGACTGCTGCTTAAGAATGAATGTTACATCTGTGGTTCAAGGATGTTTAAAAATATTATTGTTGTAAAATTTAGAATATTTGAAACCCATGTGATAAGCTTAGAGCATAGCTTATTTTTCTGTGTTCTGACCTATTTTATAGGTCAGGTTTTTCTTTTTTAACCTGGATTACAAGAAAGCGTGGATTCTCCAGATCTGGATGGCGAGCCGATTGCCCGAACATACCGCCTGGTAAAGATGACTCAACTGGTCACCTGGAACGGACACTAGAAAATTGTGCATACTGTAAATATATTTTGGAGTACTTTAATTTTATTTTTTCCCTTCTATTACTGTATTCATAAGTGCTGTGTTTTTGTTTAAGTGTACATACCTGTAAAAATACACATAGTTGCAAGTTCCCATATATCTGTGTTGTGTCATCTATTGTTACGCCCTCCAGGCTCCTACGAACCTAGGGTCTATCTGACCTGGCCCAATTGTCCCTTCTATCCATGTAGTAAGGTTAAAGGTAACTACACTGCCATACCCAGTACTACAAAAGGGTACAAGACTGCACCTAAAGTAGTATTACACACCTAAAGTGCTACAAGAGGTGTTACACACTGCTCCACTGTGCTGCCCAGTTCATCAATCCGCAGTCCACAATATACCTCACATCACTCCAGCCCATCTTCCAATAATTTTGCTGTGATTCCACAGCAAATCGCCAGCACCGGTGCACCGGTCACAACAACCACCTACACCGGGACCTGAGGCTGCTGGCTCTCACAGCCAGCTTCTCCACCCTCCTCCAGCGGAAGGACTTTTATAGAATATATTTGTAAAATGTACTTTTGGTACAAGTAGCAAGTAGGTAGCAAGTGAACTTTACTTAAGAGCAATCTCAGTAAAATGTATTAGATATTTTGAGTGAAATATACTTAAGGTTTTTTAAGTAAATACTGCTCCAAATTTTTTTCAGTGTACATATATTGTTGAAGATGTACTGCGGTCAGGGCCGGATTAAGGAGGTTGTGAACCCATGGGCTAGAGCAGTTTTTGGAGCCCTCCCATATACTGTATCTATGGGAGTATGATATGCAAAATGGCCATGTTTACATGCACAGTAATAAACCATTTATAATCGGATTTCTCGAGTTGTCTGATTATTAAAGTAGTCATGTAAAAACAATAATCAGATAAAAGGCAATTCTTGTGTTACATAAAGTGAAATTACATTAACACACATAGTTTATTGTCCAGTAATCAATTTATTCAGTGCACGTAAACATATCAAATCCACATAGTTTATTGTCCAATAATCCATTTATTCAGTGCATGTAAACATATCAAATCTGATTACCATTATCTGATTATTCCGAGTTATCGGATTATCGTGGCCATGTAGCAGGGGTCACTGATGGATCAGCTTGACCTTCAAGGTCCTCAATTACTAAGGTAGTGGCTATGGCTACGGAACCGTACCCATAGAATTCTACTTACAGACATGGCTCAAATCTGATTGGCCAGTACGTTCTATTAATGCATATCTTAAAACCAGCAGGCTACAAGTACTGGAAACCTGAGGCATTTATTTGTTTCAAAATTTTAATCAATATCCATTTACTACCTTTTTAACCTTATCCACTCCCACATCCTAAGGCCAACCTCTTAATTTTAAGTCTAAATTTCATCTCATAGTAAAATAGTTTGAACAAGGTGCCAATAGCAGGACCATCAACCTTCTGATCACAGGCCCAACCTACTGTCTACCTAAGCCACAGCAGCAGTTGGCTTGGAGCTGATCTGAAAAGGTTTTGTCGGATTGTCAACTCTTCCGTACCAATAGACATTTCGTGCAGAGATACAGCTTCCATATCCATAGCCACTGCCAGTTACTAAACAAAGTGAATGACCACAAAGTTCTACGTTTAGCTTGAATAGCAGAAAAATATAGAGCCATCAGGACTAACAACCCACAAATATCTTGTACCAACCCACAACTTTAATTATGACAATGAAAAAAAAAAAACACACTCAGCCGTGTTTTCTGTTCAAGGGTTAAATATTAACTATTTGAAGCCAGAACAGGGTTTTTCATTACACAGAGGAAAAAAAAAACATTGCCAGACCAGTCTGCCCTACTGGGAAAACAGCTGCTCATTTCCACAAGCACAAAGAAGAGCAGGTTATGTGCACACAAACCCAATATTCATAATGACGATTTTAACTTCATTCACTGTCATTCTTGTACAAAAAATTATTCAAAATGGAAATATCCTGACAGTTGTTTTGAATTAAATCTACAATTTTTTAAATAATTTTATTAAATTTTACAATTTTTCAAAACGTCTGTAAAAGTCAGTCCAAATGCTATAGTATGAATCCAGCTTAGTGGAAAAAAAATCACTGTATATGCAGCAGGCAAAACAATATAAAGAGCTGTGGAAGGACAAAATAGAAGCCACTGTCTTGAAACGTACTCACCATTTGGAAGTTTGCGATTGAAATGGCACTTGGAGGAAAAAAGTTTCTGCTGTTTGTAGGAACATTCAGATGCTCTGAGATCAGCGTCCTTATTCTGGCAGCTCTTCAGTCCTTTCCTGGATCAGCATTCCCGGTGTGTACAAATCTTTAACACTTCCACGGGTGTTTTACAACTTCAATGACCTGTAGCTTCTGCCTGCTGTGACTGACGGATCTTCACACAGTGACTGCCGGTACGTCCCGTGTTAGCATTTGTAATGCTAACAGTTTGACAAGCATCTTGTTGTGACTGTAAAGTTGACACAGTCCATCTGTATCACAACTTTAAAAAATCCTGTCAATTTAGGAGTCTTTTTTTAAAGCTGCCTTCTCACGTTCCTGTTTTTCTTTCTTCTTTTTCTCTTTTAGACGCCGCTATATTCATTCATCCACGGATTTGCTACCGGCCCACGTCCAACCACAATCAGGTCAAATGTTAACTCTTAATCAATTAAATTAAGCAGGCAAGACAGACGTACACCTCAACAAATAAAAAGTTGATACGCCAAAACAAACCCTCCAATAAACGTTGGGCATGGCAGTATTAGCAAAAATAAAGTGTTCCTTTTGGGGCCCCAAACAAGCCGGGGCCCTGGGGCTCCTGCCCCGGTAAGCCCTTTTGATAGTCCGGTGCACACTCTGGTGCAGGGGTCACCAACGCGGTGCCCGCGGGGACCACATGTGTCGCCCGCAGGCC
This sequence comes from Pholidichthys leucotaenia, assembly GCA_020510985.1. Lineage (NCBI taxonomy): Eukaryota > Metazoa > Chordata > Actinopteri > Cichliformes > Pholidichthyidae > Pholidichthys > Pholidichthys leucotaenia. Next base: position 144,101,621 of record CM035844.1, read on the forward strand.
TGTTCTAAAAATAGCACAACTCGCAAGTGAGCTGCGTCTAAGATGTAATTTTTTCTGCTGCTATTTTTTATTTTATATTTTTTAAAATCACACTTGCATTTATATAGATTTTAAAATGACAATGTCTTAAAAATAAAAAAAATGAAAATATGTTTATTATATGTAAAGTTAAGGTGAACTCTGACCTAGTTCAAAGGTCAGTATTGTGCGCATGACAAAACCTTCACGCTTGTGGAGCGTAAGCTAGCGGGCCGGGCAGTTAAGATGGTGAGCGGAGTGCGGTTTCCAAGCCCAAAAACATGGCAAAAAAAAAGACTGAAAATTTATCATTTTCAAAGTGAGCGGGAGGAAGAGTTCTTTTTTACTACCGTGAAAGGAAGCTGCGTGTATTTCATTTGCGGGGCGATGGCGAAGCGCCACTTCACTACCCACTCTTTTTTTTTTTTTTTTTGGACTTATCTTGTACCCGTAGGTAGATTTGTTCTGCAGTCCGGTGACAAGCCACCAGCCGCTGCGTGCGCAAGCGCCCCTTAACTCCCTAACCTGCATGTTTTTGCATGAAAAACCAGAACATGCACCACCAGAACATGCAAACTCCACACAGATCACTGTTGGCCGGGGGCAGGGATCGAACCCGCGATCCCCCGGCCGAGGGTAAACTGCTGGCGCGGTGCTAACCACTGCACCACTGTGCATATAAGCACTTTCAGTGCTGTTTAGCTTCTCATGAAAGGACAGTGCTGGTTGCTCAAGCATGATTCTTGGCAAGAACTGTATGGATATACTGTAATTCCAGTGAAGAAGAACACACAAAAGTGTGTTTATTAAATGTAACAGATTTTGAGCAGAATTGCAGCAGATTTGTTCAGTTAAAAATGTGATAAGATTTATTTAATATGAAAGTTGATTTTTCTTAAATGTTGCATAACTTTTTCAAACATGGTTCAACATAGATCATGAATTAAAAGGGTTTAGTTTTTTATGGTTAAAAGGGACTGGTGAAAACTGGAGATTTTTTTATGAAATGTAGGAGTGATCATCTGAACAATTGCTGAGATTAATAAAAATAAAGTGTTGAATATTGATCTTGTCTGTTACCCACTCTAAGTTATTGATAATTATTTATTTATTTATATATATATATATATATATATATATATATATATATATATATATATATATATATATATATATATATACGGTATATATATATATATATATATATACACACACACACACACATACACACAATTTGTTATTTTAGAGGAGTGTGTCAAGCTGGTGCCCTTCACATGACTCGATACCCATGAAGTAGCTCTTGGTTTCAAAAAGGTTGGTGACCCCTGCTCTGGTGAATATAACTCCTCTATAAAAATAAATCTACATTGTCTAAAATTGCATCTTATGCCCTTTTTTCTACACAAAAACCTTTCATTGTCTTATATTTTCGTGGCAAAATCTTTTCACTTTTCTTCCCCTTTTAAAGACCAGGTTCATGAGACCCAACCACATACCACAAGACTAATAGTGGCTAGGGCAGCATTCAACAGAATAAATCCTGTGATAGAAAGACTTAAGGACATGCCCAGGTGTATGCACGGTGGCCCAGGATAATGACTGACACTGCATTGGTTCTTAAAAGCAGTTTAATGGTAAAACCCATCTTAATTTGGGTCAGGTTTTCGAATCAGTTGTCCAAAAATGCTAACAGGCCTGGAGACTAACTTCAGTTAGGCCAGAGAGCCCTGATTAGCTCAACACTACGGACCTGTACGTCACCCAAAACGCTCTGTCTAAACTGGCCTTTTTTCAGGGGGTGGGGCTTAATTGAAACTTTTGAAAACAGAGACATGACACATTTGAGTGATTTTGATATGTCTTGTACAACCTGGTCTCAGTAAAAAAATAATAAACATTTTCCACCCCTCTAAAATCATACATTTGTATATTAAATCAAAAAATAACGTGCCTCAGGACGTATTTACAAGTTGAGTCCCCAAGTCCATGCCTTCACTCACTGGACATGCGCACAACACTCCTAAACAGACATGTTAACATGTCTGTTAACAGACATGTTAACAAGAAAATTTGAGCCCATGCCCCTCAAATGGTCTCTGCACGGCCCTGGGTGGGAGAGTATCCAGGAATAGTACCCAAGTAAAAACCACATTACCATAAAATAGTAATACATCCTTTACACAAGAGTGGAGATCATTGAGGAAGTTCATTGAGAGATGAACTACTGGCCAGATCTCTCAATGATCTTTCAATGAGCACACCCAGCTATCACCAAGATGTCTCAATGATCTCTCATTGATCATCCAGTGATCTCCACAATCACCACAAAGTTTAGACTCAGTCCAAAACACATAAAGATCTCCCAGACGTTTACACAGAAACAGCTTTTTTGAAGCTTTAGGAGATCGCCGATAGATCAAGCAAATTTTTGATCTCTCAGTGGTCACCCAACAATCTTTGTGCTGTGTAAAGGGGTCCTAATTATTAAAATGTGATATAAAATCACCAAAATAATTACTTGGAAAGTTACAGGAGAAATTAGTAATAATGATTTTACTCTTACCAAGTTGAGGATTTTTTTCATAAATTTGAGGTGTTTTTATTTCTATTTGTGGAATTTTTTGTCATCATTTTGCAATTTTCAGTTTTTGAATTTGTGATGTATTTTCTCATAAATTTGTGACTTTTTAAAAGTAAATGTAAAGTTGAAGCTTTTTTGGGGGGAGTGACTTTTTCTACATAAGATTTGGCATTTTTACTAAATTTGGGACTTTTTTCTCTTAAATTCAAGATATTTTATTGTAAATTCATAACTTTTTCATTATAAATTTGTGACTATTTTGATAAAGTTGTGACTTCTTTCATGTTTTGCCATTTTTTTTATTTTTAGATTTGGTGCTTTACTGTCACCAATTTGTGAAGTTTTTTTACTTTTACATTATTGATTAAAATAAACTATTCACATACCTGCTAATACAGTGGATATAAAAAGTCTACACACCCCTGTTCAAATCCCAGGTTTTTATAATGTAAAAAAAATGAGACCAAGATAAATCATTTCAAAACTTTTTCCACCATTAATGTGGCCTATAACCTGTACAACCCAATTGAAAAACAAACAGAAATCTTTTAAGAGAAAAAATAAAAAAATAAAAAACTTACAATAACCTGGTTGCATAAATATGCAACCCTTAAACTAATACTTTGTTGCAACAACTCTGGCTTTTATTACAGCACTCAGTCTTTCAGGGTAGGAGTCTATCAGTGTGGCACATCTTGATGTGGCAATATTTGCCCACTCTTCTTTGCAAAAATGCTCCAAATCTGTCAGATTGTGAGGGCATCTAGTGTGCACAGTCCTCTTCAGATCACCCCATAGATGTTCGATCAGATTCAGGTCTGGACTGTGGCTGGGCCATTCCAAAACCTTAATCTTCTTCTGGTGAAGCCATTCTTTTGTTGATTTGGATGTGTGCTTTGGGTCATTGTCATGCTGAAAGATGAAGTTCCTCTCCGTCTTCAGCTTTCTAGCAGAAGCCTGAAGGTTTTCTGCCATCACTGACTGGTATTTGGAACTGTTTGTAATTCCCTCCACCTTGACTAAGGCCCCAGTTCCAGCTGAAGAAAAACAACCCCAAAGCATGATGTGTCATAGGCCGAGGACTGGAGATTTTCTGCCTGACTCGGCCTCATGGCTTTCTCTGTTTATTTATTCATTTGTTGCATGTTGGAGTATGTATTCCTGCTCTGTATTCCATTTTTCCCAGTTGTGTTAGTGTTATTTTTTCTTTTATGTTGTACTTATTTATATTTATTTGATATGTTATTTTCTCCTCTGACTGTTGACAGCTGTCAGGGGCATTTAGTTTCGTGTGGGTGTGCCCTGTCAGCTGTCAGTTTTTCAGTTCGTCTCCCTCTCACCACTCAGCTGATTCCAATCAGGTGTCCCCACTTTCTCCTGCCCATTCAGGTACTCATACCTGTTTGTTGTTATGTTGATGGGTCTTTATCCTTATTTAAGGAGCTCTGCGCCATTGTATGGCACAGTGCTCTACTATCAACTACCGTGTTCTCTGAAACATGTTTCTGTATTACTCTAGCATGCGCTCCATGCTTAGTTTTCTCCAGGTCAGCTGGCAATCCTCTTGCCTTAGCTTTTGCTATCCAGCTGTACCTGTGCTTTATGTTTACTGATTGTTGGTTGGATCTTGTTTTGTTCTCTCGTGTATTTTTTGTTTTTAAAATTTGCAAACTCACAGCCGGTGAGTGGAGCCCTTATTCTGCCCTGAACAGCGTTTATGACATGATGCTGCCACCACCATGCTTCACTGTAGGTATGGTGTTCTTTTGGTGATGAGCAGTGTTGTTTGTGCCAAATATACCTTTTGGAATTATGGCCAAAAAGTTCAACCTTGGTTTCATCGGACCATAACACATTTTCTCACATTCGTTTGGGAGATTTCAAATATGTTTTTGCAAAATATAGTCAGGCTTGGATGTTTTTTTTCGTTCGACAAGGCTTCTGTCTTGCCACCCTACCCCATTGTCCAGACATATGAAGAAAATGGGAGATTGTTGTCACATGTACTAAACAGCCAATATTTGCCGGAAATTCCTGCAGCTCCTTCAATGTTGCTGTCGGCCTCTTGGCAGCCTCCCTGACCAGTTTTCTTCTGGTCTTTTCATCAGTTTTGGAGGGATGTCCAGTTCTTGGTCATGTCACTATTGTGCCATATTTTCTCCACTTGATGATGACTGTCTTCACTGTGTTCCATTGTATATTTAATGCCTTGTAAATTCTTTTGTACCCTTCTCCTGACTGATACCTTTGAACAATGAGATCCCTCTGATGGTGTCATGAACCCTCCCGTGCGCTTCACCATTGCGCACAGCAAGGGGTGAAAAGATGAGGATTTACGCACAGGGTAAACTCCACACACATTTATTACACACCAAGACCCATAGGACAGGGAAAACAAATTTACAAAAATACAAAATAACACTCAGCTCAGGAAACCTTAAGGAGTCCTCCAGGACGTTCTACAGTCTTTCAGGATATAACTTGTGACATGACCCAAAGCGCAACAAGCAGGCAGCAACCGGGAAATGCAGGCAGTAATACTCACAAGCTGGAGCAGTCCGAGAAAGTCCAAGATTCCCAAGCACAAACAATAAACACAGTCACGTCTCTCGGTAGGATGCGGTACAAAGGCAGGGCATCAGAACCAGAGAGACTGTTTACACACACCGAGGGGAACAGCGGCAGTGTGGTCTAAACTCCTTCATGAAACAGACGATCCTGAGACAATACACAAGATGCTGAATATGCTCAGTGACCCAGCAATGCGTGACTGGCAAAAGGCTCCTTAAGTACATGCATTGCTGGAGATGGTAAGATTGATCGCACCTGGGCGAGGAGCGGGGAGATGGCAAACAGGAGTGTGAACAGCTGATGGTAATTAGAGAGGGGGCGTGGTCGGACCGGCAGACAGTCAGACAGCACTCACACCAGCGTGAGCCAAAGGGGCTGCCTCACCGTTGCCGGCCAGAAAGCAGAGGCTATGGGTAAGGAAACAGCACAGAATATATAATATGCACATATACAGTGGAACCTAAACCCACAGAGGGATCAGGACCGAGCCGGGGGAAACCAAGCGGACTCGGCTCCTGACAGATGCTTTGGAAGCTCTCTGCGGACCATGGCTTATGCTGTAAGAAGTGACTACAAAAATGTCAGGAAAAGCCTACTAGAACAGCTGAACTTTATTTGGGGTTAATCAGAGGCACTTTAAATGGTGGCAGATGTGTGCTGACTCCCATTTAACATGAGTTTGAATGTGATTGGTTGATTCTGAACAAAGCCACATCCCCAGTTATAACAGGGTGTCCATATTTATGCAACCAGGTTAGTGTAAATTTTTTATTTTGTATTTTTCCCCTAAAAGATTTCAGTTTGCTTTTCCATTGGGTTGTACAAGTTATAGGTCACATTATTGGTGGAAAAAGTTTTGAAATGATTTATCTTGGTCTCATTTTTTTTTTACATCACAAAAACCTGGCATTTGAACAGGGATGTGTAGACTTTTTATATCCACTGTATAGTCCAGATTATATAAAGATACAGACAATATAATCTAAATATTTCTTGATCCAGAATAGAAGAATAATAATTTCAACAAAATAAAATAAAATAACTAAGAATGCAGGAATTTCTAAGAAGTGATTTCTGTATAAACATTTTGGACCAGTTTAAGTCAAGCAAATCAAAAAGTACAACCAAATGAGCAAAAGTTCAATTTTGGCTTAAATTTACTCAAGTAAAAGGTATCCTGCAATAAAATTACTCACTAAATAACAATTCTGTAAACAAGTAGTTACTACCCACCACTGTATGAAGGAGATGTGTATCTGTTAACCATGCACTGATCATTTAAAAAAATGTTTGCTCCTATCTTAGTGTCTTGTTCCCATTGTTTCCTCCTTACTTGCATTGTGCCGTGCAATGACGCCCAGAGCCCAGGCGGCCGCCTCCTTCACCGCAGGGTCAAACTCCTCCAGGCAAAGCACCAGAGCATCCACCCCCCCACTGGCCACCACAGCCTGGGAGAGCTCCGAAGAGTGTTTGGCAACAGCACGTAACACAAATGCTGCAGCTTTCTTATAAAACCTCTGCAAAAAAAAGGTCACACGTCAGTTCAACTTCTCACTGCTGGTCAATTTTACTTTTATTTACAAGAAGTTGGTGTATAATTTCCGACAGAATAAGGTGAAAAAATTCATCAAATACAACAGAATTTACTTCAAAGAAACAAACATAAATTTACAGATAAAATGGCAACCAGAATTTCTTTTTTTTTTTACTTTGCCTAAAGGAGCTTTATACAGTACCTATCTATGTACTGTATATTGTTGCAAACTCCTCCTGTAATAACTTTTAATACTTTATTTAAATTATTTTTCCCATGAAGGACCCGACAGGATGAGGAATGGGGAAAGGAAGTGTGCAGAGGGGGAAAGAAAAGAGAGAGGAACAGCCAAAAAACACAAACAAACCAACAACTAAAACAAACAGAAAACAAACTGCTTTTTCCACCGAAGAGGTCTCAACACGAGTCTGGTATCCACACCTGTTAAAGGGGGGACTTTTGTGCATGTGCGTCCATGTGCATGTATATGAGAGCGCACGCAAAATAAGTGTGTGCATGTGAGTGGTTTGTGGCAGCAATTCAGCGCCACCCCGGATACCCCTAGCAGGCAAGGCAGCGCCACCAACCCCCACGGGGCACAAATGCCCAGGGCCGACAAGACCCAGGAACGCCAGGCAGCCGCCCCCGGCGGGACGGCCAAGGCAGTCAAGGCCACCAGGCAGCTGGTGCAGCAGGCCCACAGCCCCGGGCCCGCCAACCCCCCACCCCTCCAGTGGGGCCAATGCCAGCCCCCGGGCCCCAAGCGCCAAAAGGCCAGCGCCCCCACCCCCCCAGGCCGAAGACCAGCCCATGTCCCCCCGGCGCAAACCCCTCCAGGCACCCTCCAGTGCCCCCCCACCCCGCGCCACCGACGCACACCCCAGGGACCCCCACCTCCGCCCAAGGGAGCCCACGTAGCCGAGAGGCATTACCTCCCCCTCAATCCAGCACCTCTCAACTAACAGATACACTCATTCCCACACCACACTCTTTTGCTCTCATATGCACCCACAAGCACTCACTCATTCTCACTCCCCCACTCCACCACACAGTCCCACTCTCGCACTCCTGGACCCACCATTCTCTCTTACTCCTGAACCCACTCAATCTCATTCCAACTCACCCTCAGGGTCACCCACACTCTCTCACGTTCACCCACGTATGCACTGTCACTCCCACTCCCACTCCAACCTACTCACATCCATTCATGCTCTCACACTCACCCACCCTCATTCACCCCTATTTCTTAGGGCAACTGTGATGCAGCAAGCCTGAACGCACACCAGCTCCCAGCAGCAGTCGGGGAGACTGTCAGCACAGGCCAGCACCCCGCCAACCACCCCAGGGTGGCCGCGGCCACAGAAACAGACCCCCACCCCCAGTGCCCACCCAAGCGACTGATCAGGAGATCACCACAGCCGCCCCAAGATGCCACCCAACACGCAAAGTGCCACACAAAACCGACCCACCAACACCATCTCCAGTCATCAATCTCTCACTCTCGCTTACTCTCTTATTCAATTTCTCTCCCACTCCCTTGCTTGTATCTATTCATTCAGCAGCACCCAGGGATTTTGATAACATGACAGGTCCCAGGCCCCCCACCTGGCCCCCAGGCCCCTGGCAGAAGGAGGGCAACAGGGGTGCACCCTCTCCCTTGCACAAAACGTGATATGTGTGTGTGTGTGTGTGTCAGTTGTATGATGTGATTGTGTGTAGGTGTGTGAACTACCATGGTGCAGTTAAAATTGGGGGGATGGTGGTTGGAGCACCACTAGCCACTGTGATAGGCAGCGAGGCCCCAATCTCCCCAAGCCTTCAGTGTCTAAAATGCAATTAAAACTGAGGTGAAGGCAGCCCCACTGCACAGCAGAGGTGTCCCCTTCACCGACACAGTGTGACACACTCCCGCCCCAAAGCCCTAAGTGTATCTAAAAAGATGTATATTCCACCCAGAATTGGGGGGAGGGGGGGAATAAGACTGGGAGGGAAGCGGTCCAAAAGCAAGGCCGGTCCCCCCAGAAACCAGCTCGCAAACTGGTTCAGAAAGCCACCCACTGCCCCCAAATCCCAACCCAGGGCGAGGGCCGCTAGGCCAAGCAGCCCAGGACCCACCAGCATTGCGCCCCCAGCACCACAAACATGATGGAGCAGTCACACCCATTCCCACTCATCTTGCACACACAAACATGTACAACAACAATAACCACAGTAGTGAACAATGGGCCGGACCCATATGGCACCCCACATGCCAAGCAACACCCCCGAGCACCCACCGCAAGCCCACAGACCACCCACCCCAGACGCACATCAACAGCAGCAGGCCACCCCGGAGCGCTCCGACAGCAACACGGCCGCCAACCCGTGCCAACAACCCCCCCCCCCCCAAGCACCCACACACAACCGGCACCAAAGACCTCAGAGGCAATGCGACAAAGCGCCCCGCCCCATGACACAATGGCAGGGTGGCTGGGACAAGCAGACCTTGAATCACCAACCCCCATGCCACAAGGTGGTCCGCCCCACCCCACCACCCAACGAGGTTCCCCCACCCATACACACGTCCTCCACCCCCACATATCCACCCACAGGTATCCGCGCCCATACACACACACACACACACACACTCGCCCTCATGTGCATACACACACACACTCACCATCACACATGCCCACGTACACCCACACACAGCCCCACATGCCCACACAACACACACACACACGCATACATATGTACATGCACACCCACATCTGCAGGCCCCCAGAGGATGGGGAGGGCGAACCCCCCCCCCCCCAGGACGCAGGCACCCGCCCCAGAGCGCCGCCAGGGCCCCTGGGAGGGCACGACCCCGCAGCGCAAGGGCGCATCAGGGCCGGCCTGCTCCAGTGGCACACACCCCACCCCAACCCAAGGGAGGAATGCCCCCCCCCCCCCAGCACCAGGGGCCCAGGGCCAGACCCGGCCCCACCCGGGAGGCAAGGCCAGCCGGCCCGGGGCCATCACCCCCCCCCACCCCGGGCCAGACGCACGGCTACCCCGGAACAGGCCCCCTGAACACCGCCAGAGGCGCCAAGGAGAGCAAATCACCACCCACCACCCCTCAGGTTATAGAATTAAAAAGTGAGGACCAGAGAGAATTGAATTCTGCCAATTGATTATTTGAGGAGGCAGACATTCTCTCCAGGCTAATAGAATCTAATAGTAAGTTATTATAGTGAGTCATGCATAAATTATTTCTTGATTTCTAATTCATGAGGATTGCTTTCTTTGCGATGCATAAGGCGGTGAGAACCATGTGTGACATCCTTGCCTCTATATTTTCACACATGGACAAAATTGTTGGTACCCCTCTGTTAATGAAAGAAAAACCCACAATGGTCACAGAAATAACTTGAATCTGACAAAAGTGGTAATAAATAAAAAAGTCTATGAAAATTAACTAATGAAAATCAGACAATGCTTTTGAATTGTGGTTCAACAGAATTATTTTTAAAAAAAAACTCATGAAACAGGCCTGGACAAAAATGATGGTACCCTTAACTTAATATTTTGTTGCACAACCTTTTGAGGCAATCACTGCAATCAAATGATTTCTGTAACTGTCAATGAGACTTCTGCACCTCTCAGCAGGTATTTTGGCCCACTCCTCATGAGCAAACTGCTCCAGTTGTCTCAGGTTTGAAGGGTGCCTTCTCCAGACGGCATGTTTCAGCTCCTTCCACAGATGTTCAATAGGATTTAGATCAGGGCTCATAGACGGCCACTTTAGAATAGTCCAATGTTTCGCTCTTAGCCATTCTTGGGTGTTTTTAGCTGTGTGTTTTGGCTCATTATCCTGTTGCAAGACCCATGACCTGCGACTGAGACCAAGCTGTCTGACACTGGGCAGCACATTTCTCTCTAGAATACCTTGATAGTCTTGAGATTTCATTGTACCCTGCACAGATTCAAGACACCCTGTGCCAGATGCAGCAAAGCAGCCCCAGAACATAACAGAACCTCCTCCATGTTTCACAGTAGGGACAGTGTTCTTTTCTTGGTTGCTTCATTTTTGCGTCTGTGAACATAGAGCTGTTGCACCTTGCCAAAAAGTTCCAGTTTTGTCTCGTCTGTCCATAGGACATTCTCCCAGAAGCTTTGTGGCTTGTCAACATGCAGTTTGGCAAATTCCAGTCTGGCTTTTTTATGATTTGTTTTCAACAGTGGTGTCCTCCTTGGTCGTCTCCCATGAAGTCCACTTTGGCTCAAACAACGACGGATGGTGCGATCTGACACTGATGTATCTTGACCTTGGAGTTCACCATGCATGTGTTTAGAGGTTGTTCTGGGCTCTTTTGTTACCATTCGTATTATCCGTCTCTTCCATTTTTCATCAAGTTTCCTCCCGCGGCCACGTCCAGGGAGGTTGGCTACAGTCCCGTGGATCTTAAATTTCTGAATAATATGTGCAACTGTAGTCACAGGAACATCAAGCTGCTTGGAGATGGTCTTATAGCCTTTACCTTTAACATGCTTGTCTGTAATTTTCTTTCTAATCTCCTGAGACAACTCTCTCCTTTGCTTCCTCTGGTCCATGTTTAGTGTGGTACACACCATGTCACCAAACAGCACAGTGACTACTTGTCACCCTTTAAATAGGCCGACTGACTGATTACAAGTTTGTAGACATCTGTGATGTTAATTAGAGGACACATCTTGGTTGAACATGTCCCTATGGTCACATTATTTTCAATCTTTTCTAGGGGTACCATAATTTTTGTCCAGGCCTGTTTCATGAGTTTTTTTTTAAAGTAATTCTCTTGAACCACAATTCAAAAGTGTTGTCTGATTTTCATTGGTTAATTTTCATAGAATTTTTATTTATTACCACTTTTGTCAGATTCAAGTTATTCCTGTGACCATTGTGGGTTTTTCTTTCATTAACAGAGGAGTACCAACAATTTTGTCCATGTGTGTATTTCACTTAGATCACCTAATATGCAAAGTGTGAGTGAGGATGGGACACTACACCCAAGCCATGCTGACAAGTCCTCACATGTCTTCCGCCAGAACTTTTGAACCGGTGCACACGGCCACATAGCATGCATATACTGTAGCTATCCGGGACGTTGCTGGTGTAGTAGGAGCATATATTTGTGTGACTCAGGCCCATTTTGAACATCCTTTATCCCGTGTAATGAATTCTATGTAGAACTTTATACTGTATAAGTTGTAAATTAGAGTTTTTAGTCATCTTAAAAGTGTTTAAACATATTTGTGTCCAGAAGCTTTCCTCCTTATTGATCGGTAAGTCTGTCTCCCATTTTGATATTGGAAAAGATACTGACTCATCCAGTTTTGATAATAGTCCATGTATTTTCAATATCAATTTAGGGGAACAAAGATTTAGAAACTCTGCCACCTTAACTGGTACTTCTAAATCTGCCTGATTAAGACTGAATCTTGCTTTTATTATGGATTTAAGCTGTTGGTATTCAAGACACTTTTTATCACTGATGTCGTACTGTGACACTAGTTCCTGAAATTGGATAAAATTTCCACCTTGAATAAGATGCTGTTTTTTATTCCCTTCTCTTGCCATAGTGGAAAATTTGATGTCCTCTTTTGTTGCAAGATATCAGGATTATTCCAAATGGGTGTGAGTTTACAGGGGACAAGTGAAGACCCTGTTATTTTTTAAAATTTCCACCAAGCTGTCAGAGAGGAGCTGATATTAATGCTTTTAAAACAGTCGTGGCATTTAATACAGGGACTTATAAAAGGTAAGTCAGAGATATTTAGCGACCCACAGAGAGCCTGTTCAGCATCTAACCATGGGTTTCCTAGTGGGGTTGGTTTTGTCCATTTAGAAACAAACTGCAGTCTACTGACTAAAAAGTAATTTAAAAAATATGGTAGATCTAAGCCTCTGCTCTCTTGCTTTTTGAAGAGTTTTTAAACTAATCTGTGATGGTTTATCCTTCCATAAAAATGTACTTACAGTATATTTGAGTCTAGAGGATAGGAATCATTGAGAACAAATAGTTAATTTTAGGAAGGACCATCATTTTAACGGTTGTGACTCTTCCCATTAGTGATACAGGTAGTGTCCTCCAGCGTGTAAGGTCATCTTGTATTGTTTTTAAAAGAGGAATGTGATTTAGTCACAATAACTATGAGAGCCTGGAGGAAATATCTATTCATAAATATTTAATATTACCTGATTGTATTGGAATAGTGTGTAGAGGAGCTGAAATAACGAGGCGATTTTTGTATTAAAAACAGGGTTTTTAATGAATAGCTCTTCTATCGGACTAACGGACTTTAAAGTCCGTTAGTCCGTTAGACTAACTTCTAACGGACTTTAAAACATTCACTAAAAATGTTAAAAACTGGCTGAAAAATAAACAAGAATGTACTCATGTATGAATTATTTGTCTGCAAAGTGAGAGTGAATGAAGGGAAGGAATAAATGTGTTTGTTTATAGTGAGTGACGGAGGGAGGAAGGCCTGAAATAGGCAAATGTGAGTTATGTTATATGTGTTAAATGTGAGTCAGGCTGTTATATTTGTGTATTTATAATATTTATGTTAAAGGTGAGTCAGGCTGTTATATTTGTGTATTTATAATATTTATAATATTTATAATTGTGTATTTATAATTTTTCTGCATTGATGTATGTGGTTATTGTGTATATTTTTATCTTGATTCTTTTTTCTAAAGCCCATCCAGGGACAAGAGTTGCAAATTAGCTAATAGCTATACACTCTATGTGCAACACATCAGATTGATTGTCTTTGATTAATTGTCTATGTTTATTGCACTGTCCCTGTCAAATAAACTAATCTACTACTACTATCGAGTCTCATCAGGTGTAGAGCTTGACAGAAGGCAAGAGAGTGATCTCTGCTCCGCTCGCTGGTTAAATACAAGCACACATAGAGCCACACATTGAAAAAGCTGACATCAGAGCCACACATTGAAAAAGCTGACATCCCCACGTTATCTTAACCCCCCCATTGTTCTGCTATCTCCTCTCCTTGTCTTGGGAGGTGATGGGAACTCCTCCTCTTGCCTTAGGGGGTAAAGGTGTCAAGTCCATCTCCGCCGCCGCGTCTTGGGAGGTCCATTGACTTTAACCCGGCAGGGGAGATCCTTTGTCCTTTCCAGGTGTGAAGTTCCTTACATATGCTGTCACAAAACATTTCCACTTGTTCTAACATATGTAGATATGGGATATAAGAGTCATATATACCACAGGCCCCCCAAACACTAGGAAAGGACACAGAAAGAATCACAGTCTAAGATAATAACTATGAAATACTACTTGTTACAACTGTTACCACAGGAGAAGTTTTCTAGCAGCCATGCTCCTAAGAAAGTTCAGTGGTAAACATAACAGCATAGTGAAATCATAAGTAGCCTTAAACTGTTGTAGCACAATTAGTGAATAATTGCGGGGTGGTTGGTATCGGTCCCTGTGCTGTCTGGGCTTTATTCTTCTCCCAAAACTGCTGTAGGTTGGCTTAGGTGTCCCGCTGGGACCTTCTCGTGGTGAATCTGCATTGTGGGAAGGAAAGAGATTATTTGTTCCCTGCCTGGGGGCTGAGACTTTTCCTCTGGGGGGTCTACCACGCCGAGGTGCTCGTGCCAACTGTGCAGGTTCGTCTCTCAGCAAGAAAGCAGGTTTGAGTCTGTCAACACTGACCACTTCCTTTCTGTCCCCATAATCAAGCACAAAGTGTTTGTCACCATTTTCCAGCACTCTGAACGGGCCATCGTAAACTGGGCGTAACGTTGGTTTAATGGCTTCATGCTTAACAAAAACGAACTCAGCGTTTTTTAAAGTTTGAGGAACAAAAACTCGTGGAAAAGAGTGATGAGCTGGACCGTGGAGGGAGTCCGGTCCACTGCTGCCTAAAAACCTTGGGACTGGAAGGTGTCCTGGTTCTGGGTTCTCTGGTAAAAATTCTCCTGGGAGTCTGATAGGCTGGGCAAAAACTAATTCTGCAGGAGAAGCGTCTAAATCCTCTTTAGGTGCTGCACGCAACCCCAATAAAACCCAGGGAAGTTTATTTACCCAATTTGTGTCCGTTAGTGAGGCCCTGAGGGCAGCCTTTAAGGACCTGTGAAAACGCTCGCATAACCCATTAGCCTGAGGGTGATAAGCGGTGGTGCGATGAATTGTTGCCCCTAAACTGTTAGACATGGCTGACCAGAGCTCTGAGATAAATTGAGGCCCTCTGTCTGACGTGATGTCTGATGGAACGCCGAAACGTGCCACCCAGTTTGCTAGAAAAACGCGAGCGACTTCCTCCGCTGTGGTTGACGCTAGAGGGACTGCCTCTGGCCAGCGCGTGGTGCGGTCTATCATCGTTAACAGGTGTGTGAAACCTTGGGAGGAAGGTAGCGGCCCCACGAGGTCGACGTGAATGTGGTCGAATCTTCTAGCAGGAATTGGAAAAGGCTCCAGAGGGGCTTTTGTGTGTCTGTGTATTTTGGCGCGTTGACAAGGAATGCAAGTTTTTGCCCATTCTTTTACGTTTTTGCGCAGGCCTGGCCACACAAACTTTTCAGCAACCATTTTGACCGAGGCGCGCACACCTGGGTGCGCGAGGGAGTGAATTGCGTCGAAAATGCGGCGGCGCCAAGCAGCTGGTACTAACGGGCGAGGTCGGCCGGTTGAAACGTCGCATATTAGGGGGGGCACGCCGTCGCGCAACCCTTTTTTCTCCAGCCTTAACCCTGTTGGTCCAGACAGGAGCGCGCGCACGTCTGCATCACTGCTTTGTTCTTCCACCATGGCTGCATAATCTATCCCATCCTGGATAGGTGCTGCGTATGTGTGTGCGTTAGTGAAGAGTTCCGCTGCTGAGGCGGTGTAATCTGTCTCCTCGTGCTCTGGCGGTGTCACAGCGCGAGAGAGGCAGTCAGCTACTACGTTAAGTTTGCCTGCTACGTGTCGAATGTCTGTGGTGAACTCTGAAATCGCAGCTAGCTGTCTTTGTTGTCTGCCTGACCATGGTTCTGAAATTTTAGCCATAGCAAAAGTGAGCGGCTTATGGTCCACAAAAGCCGTGAAACTCCGCCCTTCTAACCAAAACTGGAAGTGGCGGATGGACAAATGAAGCGCCAGCAGCTCTCTGTCAAAAGTGCTGTATTTGCGTTCAGTTGGGTTTAGCGATTTGCTAAAGAATGCTAAAGGTTGCCAGACCCCACTGACAAGTTGTTCTACAACTGCCCCTATAGCCAGGTCTGAAGCATCTGTGGTTAGAGCAATGCGGGCTGAGGGATCTGGGTGGACTAACATTGTGGCGTTAGCTAGGGCGCTTTTTACTTCTGCGAAAGCGCATTCGCACTCCGGGGTCCATTCGACCGCGTTGGAAGCTTTCTTTTTTCTGAGCGCGTCATATAGGGGTTGCATGAGCTGAGCTGCATGGGGGAGGAAACGGTTGTAAAAATTAACCATCCCCAAAAATTCCTGTAGCGATTTAACCGTTTGGGGCCGTGGAAAACCTTCTATCGCATGAACTTTGTCTGGAAGCGGAAATGCACCTTTTGGGGAGACTCTATGTCCCAAAAAATCAATTTGTGATATGCCGAATTTGCATTTGGCTGGATTGATTATTACTAACTAACTAACTAACTAACCTGCACTTATATAGCGCTTTTCTAGTCACAAAGACCACTCAAAGCGCTTTCATTAATACTAACCCTCTACTCTAAGGGCCTATAGGAAACAGATATCCAGGGACAATTTAGAACAGCCAATTAACCTAACATGCATGTTTTTGGCATGTGGGAGGAAACCGGAGAAATCCCGGAGTAAACCCACGCAACACGGGGAGAACATATTAGTCCATGCTCTTCCAGCTTCTGAAAAACAGTAGTGAGGTGCTGCTCGTGTTCTTCCTCAGATGAGCTGGCTACCAGCATGTCATCGAGGTAGATGAAGACAAAAGGAAGGTCGCGTAGGACAGCGTCCATCATCCGTTGAAAAGTTTGAGCAGCGCCTTTGAGGCCAAATGGCATTCGTAGGAATTCAAAAAGGCCAAAAGGGGTTATTACCACTGTTTTAGGAATATCTTCAGCTCGGACTGGGACTTGATGATAACCGCGGACTAAGTCTATTTTTGAAAAAATGCGCGCACCCGCTAAATGCAGTGAAAAGTCCTGAATGTGAGGAATGGGGTAGCGGTCATGCGCTGTAGCGTTGTTTAGCCTGCGGTAATCTCCACACGGTCTCCAAGAACCGTCAGATTTCGGAACCATGTGAAGTGGTGAAGCCCAGGGGCTCTTCGAGCGTCTAACAATGCCCAATTTTTCGAGAGCTGCAAATTCATCCTTTGCTATGTTGAGCTTGGCCGTGTCTAAGCGGCGAGCTTTGGCAAAAACAGGAGGTCCTGTTGT
Source organism: Pholidichthys leucotaenia (assembly GCA_020510985.1). Classification (NCBI taxonomy): domain Eukaryota; kingdom Metazoa; phylum Chordata; class Actinopteri; order Cichliformes; family Pholidichthyidae; genus Pholidichthys; species Pholidichthys leucotaenia. Next base: position 144,118,715 of record CM035844.1, read on the forward strand.
CGGAATGAAGTGTTTAACCCCGTGTTTGGCTACAGTGGCTGAGAATTTGGGGGTTGTGAGTGCTGGAAATTGGGTGAGGAGTTGTTCAAACTTACCTCCCGCTGTGGTGACGTTGGCCTGCACAGGTGGTGGGGAAACTCGAGCTGAACATGGAATAGAAGCAAAAGATAGTGCATTAACCAGGCGCCTATTTGCAAGATCCACTAATAACCCGTGTGCACACAGAAAATCTGCGCCTAACAAGTTAAAGCTCACCGCTGCTACAACAAATGTCCATCTGTAGCTGCGGCCGTGGATGAGGAGGTGCAGGCTCTTTTCCCCGAACGTGTCGATGTCAGAGCCGTTGGCTGCCACTGCTCCATTGCCCCGGGTGCCCATGGTTCGATCTGCGTGGGAGGGCATGACGAAACTCAGCTGAGCTCCCGTGTCGATGAGGAACTGCTTGCCTGTGTATCCATCCGTCACGTATAGCAGCTTATTCTTCTCGCCGAGAACCGCTGCTGTTAATGGCCCTCGGCTTTGGCGTTTCCACGACATCGTAAACTTGCAGGGGGGAACGCATTTGCGGGCTTTCTCTGCGAAGCGGTGGTGATAATAGCAGACGTCGTTCTGCTCGTTGCGCTTGGGCCGCGCCGCTGTCACCGTGGGTTGAGTCTCTCCAAGGCTCGGGGTGTCAGTTTTCAGATCTGCAGATGCCGCTGTGGGTGTCCGTTCTCTGCAGGCGTTGACGAGCCGGTAAGCCTCGTTGGCCAGTGTGCGGAAATCCTGATGATTATTGCACTTCATACTGGCGAGTGTCCCTCTCAACTGCGGTGGTAGCGTGCTGAGGAAAATGAATTGGAAAAGGAAATTATCATTATCCTCCTCCTTGAGTTGTAGCAAATCCTCCATGAAGGTCCTCGGATTGCTCCCTCTGTGGCCGTAGACCGCCAGGATCCTCTCAGCTCTTTCCTCCGCTGACGGGACATAATTCGCCACGATGGTCGCCTTGAGTGTCTCATATTTGTCCCGGACTGGTGGTCGCCGGACCAAGCTCCGCACACACTTCGAAGTGGCGGAGTCGAGTTTGGAGACGATATGGTAAAACTTAATATCGTCTGCTGTGATGCCCGCCAGTATAAACTGGGCTTCAGCTTGTTGAAACCAAGAGGCGGGGTCTTCTCGCCAGAAGTCTGGCAGGTTGACAGCAACGGCGTTCGTGCACACCATCACTGTTGTGCCCGCCGGGTGAGAGTGCCTTGCCTCGGCACTCACGGCGGTGCTGGAGCTCGGTTGAGCTCTCTCAGTGCCCTCTGCCGTGGGGAACAGCTGTCTGCTTGTTCCCTCGTCTGCGTCGTCGCTGGCGTATGTCCGAGTCACCATGGATGAGCAGCTTGAAGAACGCCTCCGGTCCATATTCTCGCGTCAAGGTCACCAGTGTAGAGGAGCTGAAATAACGAGGCGATTTTTGTATTAAAAACAGGGTTTTTAATGAATAGCTCTTCTATCGAGTCTCATCAGGTGTAGAGCTTGGCAGAAGGCAAGAGAGTGATCTCTGCTCCGCTCGCTGGTTAAATACAAGCACACATAGAGCCACACATTGAAAAAGCTGACATCAGAGCCACACATTGAAAAAGCTGACATCCCCACGTTATCTTAACCCCCCCCCCCCATTGTTCTGCCATCTCCTCTCCTTGTCTTGGGAGGTGATGGGAACTCCTCCTCTCGCCTTAGGGGGTAAAGGTGTCAAGTCCATCTCCGCCGCCGCGTCTTGGGAGGTCCATTGACTTTAACCCGGCGGGGGAGATCCTTTGTCCTTTCCAGGTGTGAAGTTCCTTACATATGCTGTCACAAAACATTTCCACTTGTTCTAACATATGTAGATATGGGATATAAGAGTCATATATACCACAAGTGGATGTATTTGAGAAATTACAATTTATAGGAAATACTTGATTTATCCCAGTTAATAGAGTATTCTGATAATGATGAAAATCTATCAATGAGCGCCACTGTCTGAAGAAGACATCTTTGTGAGTTTTCAAGGAAAAGCAATACATTATCAACATAAAGACTTATCTTGTGTTCTTTTTCTCCAGTTTGGATACCTCTGATATCAACATTTTGTCATATGGCTGCTGCTAATGGTTCAATAAAAATGGTAAAAAGTGAGGGAGAGAGTGGACAACCCTGCCTAGTACCTCTCTGGAGATTAAAGCTTCAGGAAGTCTGATCATTTGTTCGGACAGACTCAGCTGGACAGCTATATAGTGTTTTAATCCAGTTTATGAAAGATGAATCAAACCCGAACTTCTTTAACACCATGAAAAGAAATTTCCAGTTAACATGGTCAAAGGCTTTCTCTGCATCCAGGGACAAGATTGTACTTTCTAAGTTATTAATCTTGCAGTAGTCTATTAAATTAAATAGCCTGCGTGCATTATTAACCGAGTGCCTACCCTTGATGAAACCTGTTTGATCTGGGTGTATAATAAATGGAATTATCCTTTCCAGTCTTTTGGCCAGAGCTTTGCAAATTATTTTAAGATCGACATTCATAAGTGAGATGGGACGGTGGCTGGATGGAGGCGCCAGGTTTAAGGAGCAGGATAATACTAGTCAAATTCAAATTTGGAGGGATTATATCATCTTCTTTAATTTGGTTCACCATTTTAAAAAAAAGTAAGTGCCATCACAGGCCAAAATTCTTTATAAAATTCACTGGAAAACCATCTGGTCCCAGAGCTTTGTTGTCTGGGATGTGCTTAAGTGCCTCCTGGAGTTCAGACACCAGAAGAGGTGCATCCAGAGCTGCAATCTGTTTATTACACTGGTCAACACCAAATTTATTGTCTAAGTGTTTTTTTAGCTGATTTAGGACAATTTTGATGTGCTGAATCCAAAAATCACATTGGTTTTGCTCAATCAGGTCAACTTTTTGAATTATGGCCACATGTTGTTTTATACGTTTTTGTTTACATGTATGGGTATTTTTACTTTATATGATGCAAAATTCTTTTTAATGTCTTGAAATTCTCTGAATTTTGAACAATGATGACGTAACATTCAATTTACATGTACTTACACTACCGTTCAAAAGTTTGGGGTCACTTAGAAATTTCCTTATTTTTGAAAGAAAAGCACTGTTTTTTTCAATGAAGATAACTTTAAACTAATCAGAAATACACTCTAATATCTAATATACATTGCTAATGTGGTAAATGACTATTCTAGCTGCAAATGTCTGGTTTTTGGTGCAATATCTACATAGGTGTATAGAGGCCCATTTCCAGCAACTATCACTCCAGTGTTCTAATGGTACAATGTGTTTGCTCATTGCGTCAGAAGGCTAATGGATGATTAGAAAACCCTTGTGCAATCATGTTAGCACAGCTGAAAACAGTTTAGCTGGTTAGAGAAGCTATAAAACTGACCTTCCTTTGAGCAGGTTGAGTATCTGGAAAAAAATATTATTTCAAATACAAATCATTATTTCTAACCTTGTCAATGTCTTGACTATATTTTCTATTCATTTTACAACTCATGGTGGTAAATAAGTGTGACTTTTCATGGAAAACACAAAATAATTGTCTGGGTGACCTCAAACTTTTGAACGGTAGTGTACCTTTATATAAAGGTAAGTACATGCACAGTACTAAGTAAGTAGTAAGTAGGTACAGGTTTTTACTTAGCATCTGATCGAGAGAAACGGATGTAATTTTCGGATTCAGCTGTGCAAAATTGTCTTAAATCAGTTGAAAAAAACACAGACAACTTACAAAAAAAATATTTTTGTAACCCTGTGTTATTTAATCGTGGTAAGTTAATATCGTCCAAAAATTTATTTATCTCTGAGTCAGATGGGTTAATTTGAGGTTAGTAGAGGTTTTCATAAAACTTTCTGAAGGAGTTATTTATTTCTTCAGGCTCATGGATAATATTTCCAGTCATATCCTTAATAGAGTGGATAGTTGTTTTTTCTTTATTCAATCAAAGCTGGTTCAAAAGATATTGCCCCGATTTATTACTGTGTTCAAACTTCTCAAGACGCAGTCTTTGTATTAAAAACTGTTGTGGTCTATATTAACCATATATTCCATAACCTACATATATTGAAGCATGTGGAAATGTTTGGTAATTACATATGTAAAGGACTTCACACCTCTGAAAGGACAAAGGGCTCTCACCCGCTGAGTGAAGAACAAAGATGTTCCCAGACGCGGCGGAGGAGACCGGAGGAGCCACCCTCACCCCCTAAGGCAAGGAGAGGAAATACCAAGACAATGGGGGGATTAAGATAATGAGGGATGTCAGCCTTTGTTATGCATGTCTTTTGTTGTGTGCCAGTATAAAGTCAGTGAGCTGGAGACATTCTGTCTCTTTTCCCTTCTGCCACTCTCTGCACCAGATGAGACTTGTTAGAAGAGCTGGATATTAAACTCTGCTTATAAACCAAATCGCCTCTTCATTTCCCAGCTCCTCTACACTGTGTTCTTTTGTTTATAATTTATTTTAATTCCAGCTTTAATTTTATATACTTTGTATCATTCATTAATACTCCCATACATTACATATTGTACTGAAGTATGGGGAAATACATATAAAACAAACATATATCCAGTCTTTATGCTTCAGAAGAGAGCTATTAGAATAATAAACAAAGCTGCTTACAGGGAACCAACAAACCCACTTTTTCTTAAATTGAAAGCTCTCAGGTTGAAAGATCTGGTTGACTTTAAAACTGCAGTAATAGTGTTTAAAGTGAAGAATCTATCACTGCCCACAAATATCCAAAAGTTGTTCCAAATAAAGGAGAAACAATATCATTTCAGAGGGACATGTATATTTCAAAAACCTTCAGTGAGAACTACCACCAAGCAACACTGTGTTTCAGTGCAAGGAGTCAGATTATGGAACGATTTTGGACCTGAATTAAAATCATGTACAACGCTTGGACAATTTAAACAAAAACTAAAGGAAGAAATACTCCAAACATATATACAAGATGACATGTAAACTCACATAAGGATTGTCATATTCAGTGTTGTGTTGCTGCTTAGTTTTTTGTCACGTTTTGTCTTAACTTTGTTCTGAATTGTAATCGCTCTTGTTTTTCTTTTGAATTCTTGGATGGAATATGGGTGGGCAATGTAAGCTGCGGCTCCAGCCATCACCCATTTCGGATAACTTATGTTGAACTGTATAATCAGAGGAGTTATTGTTTGATTTGACCTTGTTAGATTTTTTCCCCCCCCTTTGTTATATTATTCTGTTCCTTTTTTTAATCTTTACTTTTAATCTATCCGAAATAAAGATTCATTCATTCATTCATTCATTCAATTTTCTCAGATTGTTAAGTGTATGTTCCTGTTCTTCCAACAGAATAAGATGAAAAATGCATCAAATACAACAGAATTTACTTTAAAGAAATTCACATAAATATTACAGATAAAATGGCAGCCAGAATTTCACAGTAAAATTAACTTTTTACAGTTTAAGGTAAAATAATAAAAGTACTATTAATTTTATGTTTATTAACTGCTAATTTTACAGTTTGGATAAGTAAAGTACCATAAATTTAAAAAAAAAATGCATTAATTATTAGGGTAAAAAAAAAATGGAAAACCAATGTTTTACAATATATTTTACAGCTAAATAGGCCGTCGTCAATGAAAGTTTTTGTAATAAAATATGTGTGACTCCATGAGATGTTTACATTTTTCCGTACATTATTTGTATAGCAAAGAAAAATGGCAGCAATTTAAGATGTCACCACAATTAGTATAAGCTCAAATTAAGAAGTGCTGTAGATGTAGGTCAACCTTTTATGGAAGGAGAGAACAGCCTTGGTTGCGACTGTCTCTTTTCATTCTGTTTTCTCAGGATGGTGGGCCATTATCCTGTGATAACATAATTTATCCCACTGTCATGAGAAAACTCACCGTTATTTGTGACTATTCATTATTTTATCCTGTGGTCATGAGAAATGAGCCAATATCCCATGATAGTGCATTAATTTATCTCATGGTCTCAAGAAAACAGAATGAAAAAAAGATGGTGACCATGGCAACTCATGGCTTCCATACAACCAAGGTCTGTCATCTTAACATGTTTAATTTTTATCCTTTTTGTGGTAAAATCCAGAGCCCACATACATGATAATCCATCCACTTCTCCATGGTGCCCAACCTTTTTAAGGCACTTTTTAAACTTTATTTGTAAAACACGTTTTACTGTTCCACTGAAACAAGAGACATACCCCGAGGTCATGAAGTGTCAGTGTTTTCAGTGACACTTTTTTCTGATCTACAGTTAGGCCCAAAAATATTTGGACAGTGACACAAATTTTGTTATTTTAGCTGTTTACAAAAACATATTCAGGATACAATTATATAATCACTGACATAACGTTCGGCTCAGGAGACGCACACACACAGGCTCAGAGTAGTTCAAACTGTTTATTAACAGCAGGGGTGTATGGGTGTGTGTCAGCGGAATGTAAATGTATTGGTGGTGGCGTCTGCTTCGGGCACAGAGGCAGGAGACCGTTCAGCCGGCAACCCTATGGGAAAGAACAGACACAGGGTGACGGGCACACACCAATACAGGAGGAGAATAGGCAAGGGAGAGAAGCTTACTTGTGTTAGACTGATGGCAGGCACTTCAAGGACGGAACCCCGGGAGACGGTCACCTGCAGGACTCGGTGCAGCAGCAAGGAAGGACGAGGGACGGAGTTGTCCGCCGCCGAGGAATCCACCTGTGCACAGGGGAGCAGACTGGGAAAGGTAAGGAAAGGAATCTTCTTACCGCTTAGCGTGATGCTGAAGAGAGAGTTGATGCTTCGCATGGAAGGCGATGAAGTCTAACGGCTTCAGGCCGAAGCTCAGGGCGAGGCGGCTTTTATCCCTCGCCGCTGATGAGTAGCAGGTGCGTGAGCAGGTGGCGCCGCTGATGAATGGCGCGGCGTGACAGTACTCCCCCCTCTAGCAGCGCCTCCTGGCGATGGCTTATCCGGGTGCGCTCGGTGGAAGTCCGCGATGAGCGATGGGTCCAACACAAACGACGGGGGCACCCACTGTCGATGCTCGGGCCCATAGCCCTCCCAGTCCACCAAGTATTGCAACCCACGACCCCGGCGCCGGGAGTCCAGGATGGAGGAGGCGGACCAGGCCGGATGGCCACCAATCATCCAGGGCGCGGGTTGCGCTGCAGGAGGAGGGCAAAGGGGGTCAGTGACTGCCAGCTTCACCTTCGACACGTGGAAAGTGGGATGAATGCGGAGGGAGGGGGGAATAGCCACGCGCACAGTCACCGGGTTGATGATCCGGGTGATGGGATAGGGACCCATGAAGCGCTGTGCCAGCTTTCTCCTCTCGCCTTTTAAAGTGACGTCCTGGGTGGAAACGTAAACAAGTTGCCCAACTCTGTACGCCGGGGCAGGTCTTCTACGCCGGTCCGCCACAGTCCTGTTGCGCTCCACTGTGCGTAATAGCGCATTGCGCGCGGCAGTCCAGGTGGAGCGGAACTGCCTGAGATGGGCCCTAACTGACGGGACAGTTACCTCACTCTCCTGCTCCGGAAACAGCGGGGGGTCGTAACCCAGGGACGCTTTGAAGGGGGACATCCCTGTAGCAGAAGAGCGAGTGGTGTTGTGGGCATATTCAACCCAGGCAAGATGGTTGCTCCAGGACGTGGGTTTGGATCTGGACACACAGCGGAGCGCAGCCTCCAGCCCCTGGTTGGTCCTCTCACACTGCCCGTTGGATTGGGGGTGATGGCCGGAGGAGAGGCTCACCTTGGCTCCGATGGCGTTGCAGAAAGACCTCCAAACCTCAGATGAAAACTGGAGGCCCCGGTCCGAGACCACGTCCACCGGAATCCCGTGCAGCCTGACCACGTGTTGGACGAGGAGGTCCGCCGTCTCCAGGGCAGTAGGGAGGCCTCGCAGGGGGACGAAGTGCACGGCCTTGGAGAAGCAGTCCACGATGGTCAGGATGGTGTCATAGGAGTTGGAGACAGGGAGTCCGGTGACGAAATCCAACGCGATGTGCGACCAGGGCCTGCCAGGGACGGGCAGGGGCTGGAGCAGACCCGCTGGAGGGGCATTTCCCGACTTGCAGGTGGCACAGATTGGGCAAGCCCGGGCGTAGCGGGCTGCATCCCTCCGCAGGCCTGGCCACCAAAAGGACCGTTGGAGGAGATCTATCATCCGGGAGGTGCCAGGGTGACAGGTGAGCTTGGAGGTGTGTAGCCAGTGGATGACCTCTCCTCGGACCGCGGATGGCACGAACAGCCTCCCCTCCGGTCCGCCGCCAGGGTCAGGTTCCACCTCCTGTGCCTTCCGGATCTTGCTCTTGATGTCCCACGAGATGGCTCCCACGACGCACGACCTGGGCAGGATGGAGTGGGGCGCCTCCTCCGACTCCACGGGAGTGAACTGCCTGGAGAGGGCATCAGGCAGGCCGTTCTTAGAGCCAGGCCTGAAGGTGATTGAAAATTGGAACCTGGCGAAGAACAAAGACCAACGCGCCTGGCGGGTGTTCAGGCGCTTGGCAGATCGTAGATATTCTAAGTTCTTGTGGTCCGTAAGGACCACAAACGGCAGGTTCGCCCCCTCCAGCCAGTGACGCCATTCCTGCAGGGCGAGTTTGATGGCCAGGAGCTCTCTGTCCCCCACATCGTAATTTCTCTCCGCCGGGGACAAGCGCTGGGAGAAGAAGGCGCAGGGTCGCTTGGCGCCATCGTCCGGCGACCGCTGGGACAGCACTGCTCCCACTCCCGTGTCCGAAGCGTCTACCTCTACGATGCACTGCAGCGCGGGGTCGACCTGGCGAAGGACCCGGGAGGAGGAGAATTCCGTCTTCAGCGCCTCAAAGGCGGCAGCAACCTCTTCGGTCCACCGGAACGGGACCTTCGGGGACGTGAGGCGGGTCAGTGGTCCAACGATGGTACTGAAGTTGGGGACAAAGCGGCGGTAGAAATTGGCGAAGCCAACAAATTTCTGCACCTGCTTCCGGGATGCAGGTGTAGGCCATTCCACCACCGCCTTTACCTTCTCTGGGTCAGGGAGCACCTTATCGTGGGCGATGATGAACCCCAGGAAGGACGTACTCCTGGCGTAAAATTCACACTTTTCTGCCTTTACGTACAGACGATTCTCCAGCAGCCTTTGGAGGACCCGCCTCACGTGGACCTGGTGCTCGTCCCTAGACTTGGAGAAGATGAGAATATCGTCCAGGTAGACGAACACAAAAAGGCCGATGAAGTCCCGGAGGACGTCATTAATGAGGCGCTGGAAGACTGCAGGAGCGTTGGTCAACCCGAACGGCATCACCAGGTATTCAAAGTGGCCGTTCGGGGTACGGAAGGCCGTTTTCCACTCATCTCCCTCCCGGATCCGGACGAGGTGGTAAGCGCTGCGTAGATCCAGCTTGGTGAACCAGGTCGCCCCCTGGAGGGAGTGGAAAGCAGTGTCCATGAGATGCAGGGTGTAACGGTCCTTCTCCGTGATATCGTTGAGGGCCCGGTAGTCGATACAAGGGCGGAGGGACCCATCCTTCTTTCCCACGAAGAAGAACCCTGCCCCCACGGGTGACGATGATGGGCGGATTATCCCAGCACTTAATGACTCCTTCAGGTAGGCGTTCATCGTCTCCTTCTCCGGCGCAGACAGGCTGTAAAGGCGACCAGAAGGTAAGGGAGCCCCCTGGCGGAGGTTGATGGCACAGTCATAGGGCCAATGAGGGGGGAGAGACATAGCTTTCGCTTTGCTGAACACCATACCCAGGTCGTGAAATTCCGGAGGCACCAGAGACAAGTCCGGGGGTGCAGCGTCCGTCGCAGGGGGAGGAGCGGACGGAGAGCAGGCAGCGGACTGAAGGCAGGTGCCCATGCAGAAAGTACTCCATGCCGATATCCCAGCTGATTTCCAATCCAGGACTGGGTTGTGAAGGCGAAGCCAGAGATACCCCAGGATGACGGGCGACACAGAGTTGGGACGGACGTAGAAGGTCATCTCCTCCCGGTGATTTCCCGAGATGATGACCGGAACGGGGATGGTTTGGTGTGATACTCTCCCAAGGGAGGCACGGGAGAGGTTGACAAGGGAGATGGGACTCTTCAGTGCCTGACAGCGAATGCCCAAACGGGTTGCCAGGCTTTGTGAAATAAAGCTGCCTTCTGCACCCGAATCCACCAGTGCGTGGGTGAGATGCCCAGTGGGATTGTGGCAAAAACGGATGGGCAGCTTCAATTGGGTAAGGGGACTTAACCGATTGACGTCCGCGAGGCCCCCTACAGTGACTCGCGGACCCCGCCGTTTGGCTTTTGTGGACAAAGCTCCACCGTGTGTTGATTATCTCCGCAATACATGCAGAGATTCAACTCACGGCGGCGTTGTCTCTCTGCCGGGGAGAGCTTTGTCCAGCCCGTCACCATCGGCTCCGACTCCTCGGGGCGCGATGGCGGCGGCGTCGCCAGGGGGCGAGCTTGGGGCAGGCGCAACGAGGCTCCCCGAGGGCGAGAAGAAGACGACTTCCGTCCAGAGGAGCGCTCACGCAGCCTGTTATCCAAGCTGATGGCGAGTGAAGTTAGCTCAGCTAGCGTCCCAGGGATATCCCGACCAGCCAGTTCATCCCTCAGATCATCATTCAGGCTGCGGAGAAACAGGCCACAGAGGGAGCGTTCGTCCCAGCCCAATTCCTCCGCCGCTACCCGGTAGTCGACCGTATAGTCCGCTGCCGACCGGCTTCCCTGCTGGAGAGCGAGAAGCCGATCGACTTGGACCGTCTCGGTTCGGGAATGGTCAAAGACCTCCAGGAAGCGTGCCACGAACTGGTCATAGGTGAGGGTGGCGTAACTGGGCTTCGCCATTATGGCGTAGGTCCAAGTTAACGCGCGCCCCTCCAGGAGATTCCCTATGTAGCCAATTCGGCTGTGATCCGAGGGGAAGTCTCCGGGCACACGGTGGAACACGGACTCACACTGCATAATGAACCCCCGCACTCCGCCGAGCTTTCCACTAAAGCGGGTGGGGGTTGGAATCGGCGTGAGCCGAGCCGGTGCCGCTGGAGCCGGCTGGACGGCCGCTGGGACAGCAGGAGCTGCGCCACCCTGGTGAGCCGGGGGGAACGGCTGTTGGGGGTCCAGGCGGTCCAATCGGTTAGTGATGTTAATGAGTTGGTTTAGAATCACCTGCTGCTGATAAGCAATTTGATCCACCCGAACCTCGAGAGTGGTAAGCCGGTGCGCGAGCCCGCCGTCTGCCGAGCCGCTCTGCTGAAGCCGTACTGACATAACGTTCGGCTCAGGAGACGCACACACACAGGCTCAGAGTAGTTCAAACTGTTTATTAACAGCAGGGGTGTATGGGTGTGTGTCAGCGGAATGTAAATGTATTGGTGGTGGCGTCTGCTTCGGGCACAGAGGCAGGAGACCGTTCAGCCGGCAACCCTATGGGAAAGAACAGACACAGGGTGACGGGCACACACCAATACAGGAGGAGAATAGGCGAGGGAGAGAAGCTTACTTGTGTTAGACTGATGGCAGGCACTTCAAGGACAGAACCCCGGGAGACAGTCACCTGCAGGACTCGGTGCAGCAGCGAGGAAGGACGAGGGACGGAGTTGTCCGCCGCCGAGGAATCCACCTGTGCACAGGGGAGCAGACTGGGAAAGGTAAGGAAAGGAATCTTCTTACCGCTTAGCGTGATGCTGAAGAGAGAGTTGATGCTTCGCATGGAAGGCGATGAAGTCTAACGGCTTCAGGCCGAAGCTCAGGGCGAGGCGGCTTTTATCCCTCGCCGCTGATGAGTAGCAGGTGCGTGAGCAGGTGGCGCCGCTGATGAATGGCGCGGCGTGACAATCACTGTGGGCTTAAAGTGCAGACTCTCAGCTGTAATCTGAGAATATTCACATCCAAATTGGAGCAAGGGTTTAGGAATTACAGCTCTTTAATACGTAGCCGCCTCTTTTTCAAGGGACCAAAAGTAATTGGACAATTGACTCAGAAGGCTGCAAAAAAAAATAATAAGGCTGCATAGGCTCTTCCCTTGTTAACCTGTCATCAATTAAGCAGTTAAAAGGTCTGGAGTTGATTCCAGGTGTGGCGTTTGCATTTGGAAGCTGTTGCTGTGAGCACACAACATGTGGTCAAAGGAGCTCTCAATGGAGGTGAAACAGACCATCCTGAGGCTAAAAAAAAGAAGAAATCCATCAGAGAGATAGCAGAAATGTTAGGAGTGGCCAAATCAACAGTTTGGTACATTCTGAGGAAAAAAGAGTGCACTGGTGAGCTTGGGAACTCAAAAAGGCCTGGATGTCCACGGAAGACAACAGTGGTGGATGATCACAGAATCCTTTCCATGGTGAAGAACAACCCCTTCACAACATCCACTCAAGTGAAGAACACTCTCCAGGAAGTAGGTGTATCAGTATCTAAGTCTACCATAAAGAGAAGACTTCATGAGAGTAAATACAAAGGATTCACCACAAGGTGCAAACCATGAATCAGCCTCAAAAATAGAAAGGCCAGAATTGACTTTGCCAAAAAACACCTAAAGAAGCCAGCCCAGTTCTGGAACAGCATTCTTTGGACAGATGAGACTAAGATCAACCTGTACCAGAATGATGGGAAGAAGAAAGTTTGGAGAAGAATTGGAACAGCTCATGATCCAAAGCACTACATCTTCTGTAAAACGTGGTGGAGGCAGTGTGATGGCATGGGCATGCATGGCTTCCAGTGGCACTGGGTCACTTGTGTTTATTGATGATGTGACAAAAGACAGAAGCAGCTGGATGAATTCTGAAGTGTATAGGGGTATACTTTCTGCTCAGATTCAGCCAAATGCAGCAAAGTTGATTGGACGGCGCTTCACCAATGATCCAAAACATACTGCAGAAGCAACCCAGGAGTTTTTTAAAGCAACAAAGTGGAATATTCTGCAATGGCCAAGTCAATCACTAGATCTCAACCCAACTGAGCATGCATTTCACTTGCTCAAGACAAAACTTAAGGCAGAAAGACCCACAAACAAGCAACAACTGAAGACAGCTGCAGTAAAGGCCTGGCAAAGCATCACAAAGGAGGAAACCCAGCGTTTGGTGATGTCCATGGGTTCCAGACTTCAGGCAGTCATTGCCTGCAAAGGATTCTCAACAAAATATTGAAAAGTAACATTTTACTTGGGTTTATGTTTATTTGTCCAATTACTTTTGAGCCCCTGAAATGAGGAGCGTTTGTATAAAAATAGCTACAATTCCTACATGTTTAATCATATATTTTTGTTCAACCCCTTGAATTAAACCTTGAAGTCTGCATTTCAATTCCATTGTAGTTGTTTCATTTCAAATCCAATGTGGTGGCATGCAGAGCCCAAATCATGAAGATTGTGTCACTGTCCAAATATTTCTGGGCCTAACTGTAAATAAAGGCTTAAGGTCCTAAAGAGATGTGGCTGTGGAGGAGTGGAGGTGTTCTGCCCTACTTTTGAAGGCTATAAAGCCACACCAAAATCATTTCACTCCAGAATGTTAACAGACTAACTGAAAACTCTAAAATCAGTCATATATGCTGAACAATTCCCATTCTTAAGACAGTTTTTAACTCAACAAACTGTCCCTTTTGATGACTAAAAGTGAGCCACTTCCCCTCACATTCTGAGCTTTGGAGTGGGCAGAGAAAGGGAAGGAGAAAACAAAGGCCTGGTTACTCTCAGGTTTTGAAGTAGACCCCCCACACCACACCACACCACCCCCCAGGCAAGTTGCCAAGTTAGGCCAACACACATCCTCACATTCAGGGGTCAGCCTGAACCCTGGGGTCCCCTGGGTGACAGCCTCTGACTGCCTCTGCATTCACACATTGGATAGACTCCAACAGGCAGAAGCACAGAAACTGACATTCCAATTTAGAAAATAAAGCAAAATAATCTGAAAAATGATGTGGAAAAATAAAGCTGACAAAAGGGGAGGAAAATTGTCAGTAGAAAACAACCCAGAGGCAGCGGTGCTCACATTCTGCGTGGATACAGAGTGGACCAGATCTGGCAGGATTTCCCCCCTCACCACAGCCTCGGCAAGGTTATGGTTGTTGTCAGCCATGCGGCCCAGGGCCAAGGCTGCTGTCTGTCGGATGCCGGGGACCACATCCAGGATCAGGGGCTGCAGCAGGGAAATCACACCTGTGGGCCGAGGTCAGTTCAGATAAGAAAGGAGAATGGAGGAATTTACCGTACCAAAGTCAAGTCAGCTGGATTCAAGTATTTTTTAAATTTGAACCATCCATCCAAATGATTTAATCAGTCATGTGCAGACGGATGTTAAGACACATGGAGCGTATTCACAAGAATAGAACAGGACAGTTACCACAGTTACCATAGACAGCACTGAGTGGCAAGTTATATGAAGCAAAGCATGAAAAACACACAATATTGAGTCACAGCAGTACATGGAGTGCCTTTATTTGGGTGTGGGTAAAGAACAAATAGCACATGTACTGTTGTAGACTTTGTACCGTTTGTGATTTACTGGTGGTTAAAGATGAAATGCATTTTGTCTTTTATTGTCCTTTTCATAACATGTCAAGATCCATTTAATTCCATAATCAACGATGACATTAATTATTTCCTAACAGATGATGATGCAAGCTTAAGACCTTGTTTGAAAGAAATATATTTTCACTCGCAGATTTTCTTGATACTGGCTGGAACTTGAGAAAACAAATTATGTTTAGGTGATTTTTTTTTCTCCTCACATGCGCAAGTCTCTAAATGTAAGTTTGGAACCAGATATGATGTGATTTGTTGCTGTATCTTGTAACTCTAGTGGACTGGGCCCTCAGACATGGACATAAATAAAAACAACTGAACAGGGCCCTGTTCCAGAAAGCAGGTTTAGTGGCTTACCTGAGTAAGTTAACTCAGAGTTTGTGGTAACTCTGAGTTTTTGGTTCCAAAAAGTCAGAGTATGTTTGTAGCCATGGTTACAAAGGCTGTGAACATAACCTGCTCCCGAGTAGGTTACGTTCAGGTTATGTTGGGGGTTTAGAGAGTGTAAAGTCAAGAGGAACCACATCCACAACCAGAAATGTGATGTCAGAGAATGAGAGTATTAATCACTCAAAATCACTTTTAATAAAAAACACCATCACTAATCTGTTTTTAACATCACTTCTTTATTGCTTGAACAAACATCATTTTCCCTTTATTTTTATAAACACATATTTCAGACAACACAGGACACCTTATATATTGAATAAAATTGATCCTAATAAATCACCATTATGTCTTAAATGTAAACTGACGAAGGGGACATAAATACATTGTTTTTGGTCTTGTCCAAAAATCACTACGTTTTGGATGTATGTATCTAAAGAAATCAGTGCTATATTAAAGCATAAGATATGTAAAGATCTGGGTCAGTTTCTATTGGGGCTGCCGACTAAAGAAAGAAGTATGAATGCCAAACAAACTAAGCTACTAAACAAACTCCTAGGTTTAGCTAGAAAATGTATACTGTTTAATTGGATCCATGATAAACCACCTACTGTAACTCAATGGGACAAAGAAATACTTAGAGTGTTACCAATGGAAAGGCTTAGTGCCAAACTAAAAGGAAACGACAACGTTTTTATGCGTATTTGGCAGCCCTTAATAGAATACTTGCCCGTAGACCTACGTGAAATTATCATGAAGGGCAAGGATATACTGGATGTGAATACCTTATGTTGACTTTATATCGTACAGATGGAGTTCTGTTGTGCAGATGAAATGGAGTGATGCCCTCAGAATGTGCTTATTTGAACTGTGGAAGGATGTTTAGAGCACAGATGCATTTGTAATAAGTATTTGTGATTTTTTTTTCTCCCCTTTTTGTTTAACTAATTATTAGTATGGCCAGCTGGTCATAATTCTGTGTTTGTATTAATAATTCTATTATTAATTATTTTAACTCAGGCTTGTGTGTTGTGTTTGTTTGTTTGTTGCTATGTGTTGTATAAGAAAGCAAAATAAAATGTGTTTGATAACAAACACATATTTCATCTCCAAATCTATGTTCTGATTTTTTTTTCTATTGAGATAGATTTACAGATCATTTGCTGGCAACTACAATGAAATTCTTAAAATTTAGTGATCGCATATATAAAATATTCAGTTCTGTTTAGCAGTAATATGTCTCACATTAAGATAAAAAAAAAATCAGTTTCTTACATTGCCAAATTGCTGCACAGACTGTGGAGGAGGATCCACTCCACTGCCCTGTTCAGTCTCTTATGGAACAACAATAAGTTCTGCTGCAAATCCTACAGTCTTCAAACACCACAGTCACATATTGGATGCTTGGCATATATTGTCCATATAGCTTAGTGGACCCCCTGGACCCTCCATGTCCACTTCTGTCACAGCTGATGCAGTCTCCTCTTTGGCCTTTGGCCTAATGAAGGATAGTTTGTCAAAAAGGGGGGGAGGGGGGACTATATTTAGTTCTTGGACTGTGGAAGTGATAAAATTGTAAAAAAAAAAAAAAAAAAGTTCAAATAAAAGCCCAAACTCATTCAATAAACAGATGGGCTCGTGAGGGAAATGGGTTAAATAGAAAAAACCCTTAAAAAGCTTTGTATAGATTAACATTACAAGCTTTATTGTAATTGAAATATGGGAAAAATATTAAAAATGTATAGTGTATAACCTGATTATCTAGGTATGTGGGGAAAGTTTAAAAGTTTTAACAAAGCTTTACAAACTAAACAATGAAGGATCGACTCATCAGACTCATTTTGTCAGTAACCAAAATATTCTCTTATCTGGATATCTGTGCATGACAGTGGTATTCTTTTTTTTTTTTTTTTTTAGAAAAAAGGTATTTGGATATTTGCTCTTTCACCCACACTGCTCAATTTTAATAATGCTAATTCTGATTTACTAGATTAAAAAAAAAGTTGCAAAATTACATGAAGAAATTTAGAAATATATAAAGAAAAAGTTCAAATTCATGTTACAAAAACTGCACATTTCTGAACAAAAAAAATTATATTTACAAAGAAATCTGCAAAAAAAATATTTGGGAAATGATTTCAAATTACATGGAAAAATTGCATATTTACTATAAGAAAAATAGCAAAATTATAAGAAAAAAGACTGAATTTACTCAAAAAGCTGCAAATTTATGAAAAAAGTACAAATTTACATGAAAAAAAAAATTCTTCTTCATAGGAAAAGCCATTACATCTGAATGTCATGACAAAGGTTGTAAAATACTGCCTTGCAATGCACTTGATTAATAACATCACGTTACTCTGAATACTTCTTTTTTACGTAAAATAAATGGAACAGGCAGTGAAGTGCATTTGGTGGCATCCATCTGGGATCCAAACTCACAACCTCCCACATCAGAGTCCAGCACTCTGCTCGTGTCAGAGGCTTGACCCACTTCAAGCCAAGTTGTTTGTATTGACTTAACTCCATATAGACCGTCCACTGCTGGAGAATCCCAGAAACTCACTTCAGGCAGTGCAGCTTTTTTGCAGGTCAGCTGCTTGTATCTTTGACTGATGTCCCTGTTTTTTCCTTGTTGAGTAACCTTTGGCAGGTTCACTTAACCTCGGCTGAGTTCAGGGTTTATTTCAGGCTGTGCTAACCATGCTTTCTGGAATACGCCCCTGTTCTGCCACACAATAAGATAAGATATCCCTTTATTAGTCCCACAAAGGGGAAATTCCACAATAATACCTTACCTGCTTCTTGAAGGCTTTTTATATTTTGTTGACTGCTAGCAAAGTCGGCAACCTCCTGCACAAACTGCATCTTTGACTTCCGAAACTGCTCACAAGCTGCACAACACGGAAGATTAAAAAAAAATGTGAAATACTATTTACTTACTTACTTATCCTCTTCAGTCTTTGTAGGTCGTAGGCCTATTGCTGATGTTCACTTATTACATTTCACTAGCTAACATAAAGAAGAGAGCTATAAACTGAAATGCTATAAGCTTTCTCGTTTAAGTGTAAACACCGAACAAAATTCACCTTGAATTATTTGTCGCTGACTCATCTTCTCAAGCTTTTCTTCGAGTCCTCCAAAACTGCGCTGCACTTAATCGCCAATCAAATCTAAAAGAAGAAGAAGAACTTTACGGTTAGCTAGTGTTGTTTAATGTTGCCGTGGCAACGGACAGGAACTGCGCGTTCTGAGGTAAATGCTAAAGATCGTCTAATTAAAAGATGATGCTCTGCGCCGTTTAGCCACATGGCCTCTTCGGGATTAGAATCTGTGTTGTTCAGAAATGTATCAAAGTGAGAGCTCTTGTCCTATGTTCAGCACCCTTTATTAAGCATCATAACGTTGTCCTTGACTAGGGAGGAGCTGTAGGCTAGGTGAACAAAAAAAAAATCGAAGACTGTGAAAGAGGTGATGTTAGTAGGCTACTGAGTTGTGTTTTTTCAAGATGAAGGTACTGATATTGGAAGGTGCAAACTGCAAATCAAGGAGCTTTTATTTAAAAGCGGCTATAAATAACCTGCTGGATGGACTCATCTCATGATAGCCGAAATTCTCTCTGCAGTTGGACAATTTAAATGGGATAAATTATATGCTATTAGAGTTTTTAAAATAGGAAGAATCTAAACACGGGAGGAAAAAAAGGAAAATATAGCCTACAGGAGTTATGAAATGATAAGATAAACGTCGTTGGTGCTGCTAAATAATCTCAGTCTAAAAAAAGGAAGGCAACTGTACAAAACGTTTTATTGGCCTATTATTACAAAAAAGAATAGCACTGCATCAGTTTGTTGCAAATGAATAAAAAACAGAGTCCATTTAAAGTGATTAAATGGTTCAAAAATATTACCCGACGGCCTTTAATTAATTTATTTAGGCTGCTATTTCTAGCCATTAAAATTTGCTGCATAGCAGGAACATAGGAAAGGAATTTTAAATCTAGGTCATTAAAAAAAACATCAGCTCGGCCTTTGTGTAAATATCGATTTTTTTCTCTTTACCTAAATATACGGCGAGTTAACTTAAAGTCTTATTTCCAACCAGTTAAAATCGAAAATATACACGTTTTTATTAAATATGAATAAGCTAATAAATTCCTTTCATGTTATGACAAAACTAAGCCGCCAATTAATAAAATTAAATTAAACCTTTAAGGTTTTCCTGATCACTCTAAAATGTGATTTATTCTCAGAAAAACATTGTTAAATAATTTAATACATTGTGCTACTCTTAATGGTTTAACACATCTAACATGGAAATCCGTTTTTCAGACCCATTTTCTCCAGGTAGTGAATTTTTGAATTCTTTTTTTAATACAAAAACTTGCATTCGATTGTTTTAAAAACACACTGAAACATTCAGGATTCATATGTTTATGTTAGACTTAATTTCGTACATTTCTTAAGAGGAAAAAAACAGCGAATGCACAAAAAAATCGTTTTGCAACGACTTAAAAGTTAAAAGTAATGTTACAGGGAATGTGCTAAATTCAAAGAAACATGCGTGTGAACAAGACTTTATAACGAACAAAATTAATCTATATTTTACACCCTATGGTGTAAATACAACAAATAAAGAATATAAAGATCCGAATTTTATCTTTCAGATTATATTGACATTGTAACTTCGGCCTGACAACTATAATTTTTGCCTGTTTTTCAACCCCCACTCCCACCAAAAAAAAAAAAAAATAGAATAAAACCAAGTCATTTCTTCCATAAGTGTAAAATGTTTTCTTTCGATCTTTTATTCTGTGCAACAGTAACAATACAATAAGTTGTCCATACAATCGAGCGATACAAATACAGAAAACGAAGACATCAAAACATCTGTCATTGAGCATGAAATGAAGCTGAACAGGAGCCCACCGGACAAAGGGGATGGGGGGGGGGGGGGCAGAAATAACTTTGATGCTGATTAAATATTTTGTTTCTATTTACACACGGATTCTCTAAAACGGCGCATAAACGGGTTAAATCAGATTCTTCTGCAGCTACAAGACAGTTTGTTTCCCAGCAAAAAGGCAAAGTCGATTCTTCATCCTAACAAACTGTCCCAACTGGGCCAGCTGAACAAGCATCCTCCCAAAATGACATTTGTTGGGGGAGGGGGGGACAAGCTCAGCACATTTTTTTGAGGAAAAAAAGGCGTTATGAGCATGCAAGATGTCCCCACACACATGAAATAGTTATGTTAAACACATTTCAATCGAAAGACAAAAAAGCAACAAAAACACCTTCAGTCATTTCTGTAAAATAAAGACAGCTTTAAAAGGGGTTGTACTTTTTCCTCTATTTCCCCTCCTCAACATCCCCTTTTATGTCACTCATCTTGTGTGATTCCTTTATTCTGAAATGTCTCTGAATCCATGAACTTAGAGGTGAGGCCAGTGATGTTCAGAACAACAAATGCAGAAAGAGATATATTATAACATTATTGTCTACAGGGTGGGACTAGGTTGGCATTGGAAACGGC
This sequence comes from Pholidichthys leucotaenia, assembly GCA_020510985.1. NCBI lineage: Eukaryota > Metazoa > Chordata > Actinopteri > Cichliformes > Pholidichthyidae > Pholidichthys > Pholidichthys leucotaenia. The sequence continues at coordinate 144,139,162 of CM035844.1, forward strand.
ATCAGCTGAGCACGTGTCTGGTGTTGGCTTGGCCCAATTAGGTCCCGGTTCGGGGGTCTGGGTCATCCGGATGTGGTGGAGGAGCCGTTCAGGGAGACCTTCCGGGGTTTGACAGTTGCCCCGGGGCTGGTGCAAAACTGGCTGAAGGGCCGGTTGGTGGTCGGGGTGGAGGCTGCTGCGGTCCCGTTCACGTTGTTGGACCCGTGTGTGTGCTGAGGGTGCGGGGACTGTGCGGGAGTACCGGGGCTGGGAAGAGAGGAAGACGTGGATGGGGCCCCGGCTGGACTCCCGGCTTTGTCGCTGGCCGAGTCGCTCTCTGGACCAGATCTGCTGGCGTTGTTCTGGCCATCCTGCTGTGAGTGGCTCACCTTCATCTTCTTACAGTTGGGCCGGACCCGGTACTTCAGGGGCAATGGGCCGTTCTGACAAAGAAAATACAGAAATATCAAACGATCTTCAAGAGGAACGTGTTTTACATAGTCTTCTGGAGCTAGTTAAAAATAAAACAAGTCTGCAACTGTTTGACCCACAAACACCAACATGGCTTTGACTAAAACTACAGACTTGCAAGAGTTGCATATTTAAGAGAGAACAAGTCTCCAACACAGGGGCGCCCCCCAGGGAGGCCATGCCCCCCCCACACACACACACACAGACGTGACCACTTGGGCCCCCCCAGTGGCCACCCCTGGTCCCTGCCACTGGACAGTCTAACTTAATTTTATAACTTGTTTTTCTATGTCATATTTTACATGTAGTTGATGTTTAAAAATAATTGATGTGTGCTGTATATTATAAACAAATATTAACAAAATACAGCAAAGTAGAACAGATCACACTGTCAAGGTGCGTTCAGACCAAATGCGAATAGGCACGCAGCATGATTACATTTTGAATTGATTTTCAGTGGCCCCCCATAAAAAAAATTTCTGAAGGTGCCCCTGCTCCAACAAGAGAAAAAAAAAACAAAACTCAAACTTAAAAGAAAAAAGTTGCAAATTTGAGAGAAGGACCTAAAACATTTAATAAAAAGGCTGGAAACTTATAAAATAAAAATGTTACAAATTTATAAGAAACTCATAAGCTAAATAAGTCAAATATGAGAAAAGTTTGGGAATTCAAGGAAAATAATGATGCAAATTTAAGAGAGAATGCAGCATCAAAAGTAAACTTACAAGAAACAAAGTTTTAAATTGAAGTTTTATTTCTCAGAAACAGAGGAAGAGCTCCTTGGCAAATTTAAGGGAAACTAAATTTATGAGAATAACAACCTTGTAATTTTAAGAGGAAAAAAACATACCAATATTCAAGAAAAGGGATGCATACTTAAGAGTAAACACATTCTAAAACTTAAAAGAAAAAAGTTGGAAATTTAAGAAACCGACCTAAAACATTAATGAGAAATTTTTAAACTTGCAAGAAAAAAGTTGCAAATGTGTTATATACACGAGTTAAATGGCATCACAAATTAGAGAAATGAGAATTTTAAAAAGTTGCAAATGTAAGTTTGTTTGGCAAATGTAAGCTAGAACAAAGTCTCAAATTTACAAGAAAAAAGTTTATAAAATTTTTAAGTTTAAAAAAAAAAAGCATTCAGCTTAAGAAACTGTCCTAACATTTACACGAAAAAAGCTGTAAGTTTTTAAGTTACTCTAAATTTATAAGAACAGGAGACCAAATTTGGATAGAAGTTATCAAAATCTTAAGGAAAATGTTGCAAATGTAAGATGTTGCAAATTTAAGAGAGAATAAACTATCAAAACAATAATAAAATTCTCAGAAGTTAAGATTCTTGCAAAAAAATAAAACATTGCAAATTCAAGAAAAAAAAGGAAATTCTCAAGAAAAAGAGTGGCAATTTAAAAGAACCTAACAAAAAAACAAGGTGCAAATTTATAAGAAATTGAACATTTGAAAATAAACTTACACATTTTAGTGAAAAGTTGAGAAATGCTCAAGAAAATGTTGAAAATTTAAGATAGAAGTAAGTCTCAAACTTAGAACAAGTTGCTAATTTTAAATGAATAATTAAATTACAAGATTTTACAAACTTAAGTGAGAAAAGTTCCAAATGTACAAGAGCAGTCTTAAATTTATTATATATACAAGTTTGTTAGAAGGTTTGTGGACCTTAATGACATCACATTACATACATTAGCTGAATCACAATGAAATATAGCACAAATGTTTATGTGTCTACAGGAAAAATTCTGAGTGAATATATAAAGTTACACATTGTAAAGAAAGCCTAATAAATACAAGATAGAATAATATGAGCAAACTTATAAGAAAAGTAGTAGTTAATGAGAAAAAAAAGTTTGGAGGAAAAACGTGAGAAAAGTTGCGTGTTTAGGTGGACAAACCTGGCTCTTATGAATATTCCAACTCATAACTTGGCTGTTTTACCTCCATTTCAAGAATCACATATGTTTCTGGATCCAGGCAGTCAACCCCCACCCCCACACACACAAAAATTGTTCAAAAAAAAAAAAATTTTTTTTTTTCCCCCTGTAGTTGAGGTTGTGACCCCTGACCAACAACGACTAATTCTCTGGAGCCCAGAGTCATCAGGGGCTCATGTCCAAAGAATTTTTAGTATTACAATATTTTGTAAATCAGTCAGTAAGATAACAATTCTGCAGTCTAACTGGCATTCTGGGATTAGAAATACTGTACTTAATTTGAAATTACCAGTTTTTCCCAATTAAAACGTATTTGACTCTATAAGAAGCAAAAGAATTATATAAAAATATAACAAGATGGCAGTGAATTGAAATACCAAAATATTTTTTATACAAACTCAGTTGAGGTAAAAAAAAAAAAAAAACAAAAAAAAAAAACACACACACAAGTCCAGGGTCCTCCTCATGATGGAGATGCATACATGTATTTAGACCAAAACTTAAGGAGACAACATGCAATTCTGGTGTTAATTTTGACATAAATATGAATCATATTTACAGCAACTTTTAACAAATTGAACATCAACTTAACCTCTCTCCTTTTAGTGTTACTAATTCAAATAGCTAATAATCTCTACCTTTTTTAACACCAGCACACTGGAAACACATGAACAAGCTCATTTGTTGGGCATACAAATTAAGTCTGTCATGATATCTGATTTTCGTCACACGATTTGTAGTTGTAGTTTATAATATACACTACCGTTCAAAAGTTTGGGGTCACTTAGAAATTTCCTTATTTTTGAAAGAAAAGCACTGTTTTTTTCAATGAAGATAACTTTAAACTAATCAGAAACACACTCTAATATCTAATATACATTGCTAATGTGGTAAATGACTATTCTAGCTGCAAATGTCTGGTTTTTGGTGCAACATCTACATGGGTGTATAGAGGCCCATTTCCAGCAACTATCACTCCAGTGTTCTAATGGTACAGTGTGTTTGCTCATTGCATCAGAAGGCTAATGGATGATTAGAAAACCCTTGTGCAATCATGTTAGCACAGCTGAAAACAGTTTAGCTGGTTAGAGAAGCTATAAAACTGACCTTCCTTTGAGCAGGTTGAGTATCTGGAAAAAAATTATTATTTCAAATACAAATCATTATTTCTAACCTTGTCAATGTCTTGACTATATTTTCTATTCATTTTACCACTCATGGTGGTAAATAAGTGTGACTTTTCATGGAAAACACAAAATAATTGTCTGGGTGACCCCAAACTTTTGAACGGTAGTGTATATAGAGTTATTTAGGCAATTTTACGTTTTCTAGGTAATTCATTTTTCTATTTTCTTTACTACTCTATTATGCTGTGTGTAGTTCTGCGGGCTTGGTCGTTTTACGGTCATGCTGCCTGTACACCGATCAATAAAGTACATCTATCTGTTATCTGGGCGTGACAGAGTGTAAACGATACTGCTGTGCCAGCTGTAATGAGTGTAAAAACGTGCAATAACACTAGAAAAAAATGATGCTCAGCTGTGTTTGTGTGTTTTTTAAGCTGAATGTATAAAAGTACCAACTTGCACAAAAGCAAACAATTACTTTTAATGGATTGTGAAAAAGCAGCCAGATAAACATGATGTGCTGTGCATGCATCATTAACAAGATCAATTACCACCATTTTAAATGTTGCAGTTATTGTCAATATTGCAAGCATCCCTAATTAAAATCTATTAGAGATGCATGATATTAGATTTTTTTTTCCTTTTCTTGCCAATAACCAATATGCTAATATTTTGACAAGTTTTTTGCAATTGCATACTGATATATGCACATATCTTTTTACCACCCTGTTACATCTCTTTTGTCTTACAGTAGAAATTCCACAAGGAAAATAAGACGACTGCCTCAACTTAATATAAGAATGCAGATTTTTTTTTTGCAACATTCAACAGAACTGTAAACTTCAACCTTTTAATGGGCTTGGAGGAAACTGCTCCTGCATGTCAAAAATTATTTTGCCGATGGTCATCTTATTATTTTTGTTTGTTTCAGTACCTGTTAAGAAATATGCATCATTTTTAAAAGAAACTGAACTACTTTAAAATGGTCTCTGATGTTTCCTGGATTTGCAGCTGTAGTCTAGTGCTGCCTGTTTCAGGGTGAAACAACTGGGACACACCAGAAAGACACTGGCTCTGCCATCATCTTATTTGCTGATAGCTCATATCCTCAATACGGTAAATATCTGCTAGTACCAATCTTAGGCAAATATATCGGTGCATCCCTAAAATCTAGCCCATCTAGGCTTTTTTTTTTTGTATAGTACAATAAAAAGTAGTATATAAAAAATAGCATGAGGAATCGTAATCAGCTTCAAATTATTGCTGTCAAAAAGTGACCTTTTAAAGCTGCTTTAATTTTCAACATCCTTTGTAATGTTTTGCTTTGTGATTGACAGGCAAAATTAGGACATTTAGAATTGATGAAAATTATTTCAACCAATTTTTGTATATTTGTCTTACCCTTCTCCAGGTATAGATATAGGCTATATCCATTAATGTGTAGTAATCTTTCAGAGGTTCATCTTCATACATGACATCAACCTGGAGAGAAAACAATTAAGCCCTTAAAGCAATCACTTTATGAACATATGAACTGTTAATACAGGATTCCTCAATGCTTATTTAACGAAGAGCTAAATGACCTGGTAGGTGTTGGGGATGTCCATTTTGCTGCGTAGAAACTTCCTTAGATGCATGACTGTCATGGCTGCTGGACACTGCAAGTACCTCTTATTGGTCACCTGCAGCATCACAAAAATGACACAAAAAAAAAAAAGGTAATAATCGACCATGTGGTGCCACACCTAAAATGTCAGTGAGATGTGCCAGTCCACCTTAAAAACAGAGGGCAAATATTTACTTATCAAAACCAAGAGGGTTTTATGATATTGTGCTGCTGTGTGGTGATAGATTTTAAATATTGTGAATTTGTATGTTTAAAGGTGATAATAGAATAAATAAAAATGTAATAGAGCAGCAGAGAAAGATACCTGATCTTTGGACTGTTTGTCCTCTCCTCCACATCCAAGTCTGTGCAAAAAATAAGAAGAAAAACACATGGTGGGGGGAAAAAAAAAATCAATAATCGATATACATAAATATTGAACAAACAATTAAAAAGCAAGCAAAAATGATCTGAGTGTAAACCAAGTGCAGTGTCAGCATCAAGTAGAGCAGATTGCACACAATTGAATAAAATAAAAATGATGCAAAAAGAAATCGCTTAAAATTTTTTCATAAAGGTTGTATATGAAGATGAAACATGGCAAACATTAAAATACTTAATATGCTGTGAGTACAAGTCTATTATCTACTGATCCAGCATAAAAGATGGACTCAAACGATCATCATTTAACCCTATATAATAGGTGACATAAAGCTCCTCTGCAGTACCTGTTCATCTACAGGTATATTAAAAACAGTCTATTGTTCTAAAATTGAAGACATGTCATTTCCCCCCCTCGGATGACATGAACAAGACTTTCCAAATCAACACAAATTTGGACACACTGAAGAACAAGCTGACCTGCTCTGATCAAAGAACTCAATAGAGAGGCTGATAATCTCATCATCTGTGATTATCCTCTTGTCCTCATCGGCCACCTCCCCTCGGTCCTCGTTTGAGCCATTTGAAGCTTCAAGAAAAGGATAAATACATGCAAGTTAATGTAAAGGGACCCGTTTCTGCAGCACTGGGTTTCATTTTCAGTGCCACTGAGATTAAAAATACCAACAGAATACTACTTGCATCTTGACTCACCATCTACTGGGTGCTCTGCATAAAAATCTCTTCTCCTCTTCATTTCATCTGAAACATTGGAAGGTGGATCTGTTCACTTCCACATCTTACAAATATGAGATGACTATGCTGAGTATGATTTTTTTTTTAAATTCTATCTTTATATTTAGTGTCTTCTTTAAGCTGCTGCACATGCATGCGTTTGTGTCTGACAGTACACTCAAAATAGACTTCAGTATGCCATTTCCTTATTATTTTCTAGCTCACAGGAAGATAGTGTATCTTTTTTTTTTTTTTTAATTCAACTTGGCTCATATAACTAAGTGGAGAAAAATAATCTGATGCAACAGGATGCAATGCACATTGACACATTTAAAACAGTGTTCAAGTCTACCACCACGGCTCTACTTCACCGTGTCTGTACACAACATTTAATAGTGACTAAAGAATCTCCTCTTTTAATCTGCAGATTGCTCACAGAAGGTCCAGTTCTTCTCAGGCAACCTTAAATCAAAGAAACAGCTGCAAACACTCAGGCTCTTACTTTTGAAGAGGCCAGGGACCAGCTTGTACACAATGTCCTGTAAGGTCTTGTCAGACCTACAAAAAAAAAAAAAAAAAAAAAAAAAACAGAGCAAGAGAGGTCAGGTCACAGTGATGAGGCACAGCTCAAATTCACAGCTGAAACTGATGCAAGTACTAAAATCTGGTGGGTTGTTGGTTCTTTTTAGGACAATCTGGACGTTGGATTCCTCACCAAGATTTACCAAGAATTCATAATTATCTCTAAACAGTGTCTTCTGTGTCTGCATGAGTGGTGAGCCTGCACAGCGTTACGACTGGACAATATTACATTAGAAATAATCAGACAACTCCACCATAATAGCCAGATGCATAAGAGCAACTATGACGTTTACGTTAAAGAGAGGAAAGCCACAGATCGTTATCCGTCAGCACAGGTCTCACCTAATGTTGAGCAGCGGTTTGGTTTTGTGTACTTGAACGTCACATATGGGACAGTATTTGCTGGTCTCCAGGTAACGCACGATGCACATTTTGCAAACTGTAAAAAAAAAAAAAAAAAAAAGGCAACAAATGTGACATTAGAAAGCCACGCAATCCCTGCAGAATGGGGGGGGGGGGGATGTTTGTGACTTACATGAGTGCAGACATTCGATGATTGTGGTGGCGTCGATGAAGTATCCTCCGCACAGGACGCACATGAGGTGAGGGTTGAGCTCTGTGATCTTTATCCTGGTTGTGCGGTGCATGCTGGCAGAAAATAACAACGATCCCTGCGGGGGAAAGAGGGGCGACGAGTCAAAACAATGGAAGGAGGCATGGCAGTGCGCCATTTGGAAGAGAGAGAAAAAAAAGAAAAAAAAGGCTGCTGTTTGCTTGACTGCGTTAAAGCAACATCGTGTTTCATTCTAAAAGCCAAAGGGAAAGTGGTGGTGGTGGCAGCCTGACGGGCAGCAGAACCGCGGTGGTTCCACCTACAGGCGCGCCGGGATCCACGGAAACCTGCACCCACCTCTAGCTTCTGCCTAAACATCAACCGCGCCCGTACACGCACGTTTTATTCCACAATATTAACACATTCATTGAAAAAAAAAAAATAAGTGCGCTAAGGTTGCCCAACTGAACCGGCTGGAAGATTTTTTTTATTTATTTTTTTTTTAAATGCATGCGCCTTGCAATTTTGAGGAAAACACCGGCGCAAACTTTGCTGATTATTTGAGGAACGCGTTGAAGGACACGAAACAACAAATGTAGCTTTTAAACATCTATAAATTAAAAACAACAACACCAACAACTAAAGTAAGCATATAATGGCTGTTGATGGTTTAATATCACACATTCTGCAGAAATTCTCGTTTTTTGCTTCTGGCGCAAGTGACGGTGGGAAAAAAAAAAAAAAAAGATGGGGATAAATAAGAGGCACCCACTCACTGCGTCAGGTGTGCCACGCAGCGAGTGGGGGAAACCTGAGCGTTTCTATGGCAACTCCCTTTGCTCCCCCCCCCCCCCCCACACACACACACACACACACACACGGCCGGTAGCCAGTGACCAGAACAAGGCAGGATGTCAAGCCGAAAACGGCACCGAGGTCCGGACGGTGCGCGCAGAGGGAGGACGGGGGGGGGGGGGGGAGCGAGCCTCCGCGTCCCCTCCGCGCTCACGCAGACAGCCGCTGGACTGCGCGGCTGCCGACTGCATGGCTGCCATTTTGTGCAGGAAAAAAAAGAGAGAGAGAGAGAGCCCGTATCGGTTCAAGCGACCGCGGGGTTTCCTGCCAAATAGAGGAAAATAAAGCTTGGATCAGACGCGTTTGCGCGATCTTTACACGTCTGTGAGTGTGAGAAAAAGGAGCACGGCGTTATCCCGCTTTGTGTGTGTGTGTGTGTTTCCTTTCTTCGGCTGCGGTAATCAACAGCGCCAACATGGCCAGACAGCAGCGACTGCGCCGAAGTTGAAGCGCACACTGGATCGGAGCCTATTTATTCTGCGTCATATCGAGGCAGAGCAGCGTCCCTACGACACAGTCTGCGCCTAAACGTCAAACACAGCCTTTAAGTTGACCTCCACTGCAACGGAAAACAAAGGCTCAACGCGCAGTCAGGACTTGATCTGGATCTCTTTTCCTTTTTTGTTTTGTTTTGTTTTTTTTTAAGTCAAACTTGTAGTGGTGAGCACGCAGCAATCTCAGCATAAACTGGATTATGGAAACTGTTAAAAACAAACAAAACCAGGCGCTTGATAAAGGTCCAGAGACCGTAAAGGCGCCTGTCCGGGAACAGCGCGCACCAGGCTGGCTTCAGCCCACCAGCTCCATCTCTGAACTGACCACAGCCGACAAGTCCGGACAGCGAGTCGCTTCAAAGGACGTGGATGGTGATGGATAACATATATGCGGGGAGCCTGTTGCGCCATTAATCGATTTGCTGGTGTTTGGACAACTGCTGAGGGAGCTGCGCCCTCGGCTTACAAAACTTTAAGAGTCAATCACGGGGCAAAATGCAAATAAAACTAATTCACTCAACGGTCAGAGCAGCACGACTGCAGCGTGAGCAAACAAGACGAGCTCGTCCAGGTCTTCCATCAGCCACAATTTATTCCAATCAGCTGCTAAACTCTGATTTTCTCAAAAGTGCGCCATCAAATTAAGTTCCCCCCCCGTAGGTAGAGGTGACCATTGCAAGCTGTGCCCACCTCAGTTCCTGCATATCTCCACCCCAGTTCCATGGACAACTCAATTAAAATCCACAATAGGAGAACAAAAAAAAAAACAACACATGAGCTGGTTTCTCATTGGGCTGCAAGTTAAAGGAAAACCTTGAATTAAATAAGCTAAAGATTCCCAAGTCGAAGTTAAAGTCTGTGTCAGTTTCCTCAGTGCAGTCCATGCAAACATTTACAAGCTTCACAGCGCCAGACAGAGCAAAGGCAAATACATCCATTTTAATAACTAGAATCCAAAAAAAAAAAAAAAAAAACAGCATCATGGGTGAAACTTAAATTTTCTGACTCCCTACAGAGGAAATCGCGCCTCTAAACTGAGTCACAGAACGTCAGCAAACGCGTGAATTAAGGTGAAAATGCTGAAATGCGAAGAGAGCCTAAATGTCAACCAGACAGTCCACAACTGCTGTTAATTTAAGAGGTTAACTGGAGAGGCTGAGCCAGGCTCGTATCCCAACCATGTCGCGTACATGCTAAAAGAAATTAACACAAAAAAAATATTTTAAAAAGTCACCTTCACGACTATAGTTACACACCGATACGTAATGAACCAACGTGCCTGTCCACCCCAGCCTGGCGTTAACCGAAGCAGCTGTCAGGAAACGTCCACACAATTGAATTGGGTTTGCCTCCCCATATGTCAAAACCGAGAGAGCCGTCCAAGTTAAGTTAATAAATCCGATAATCGGTCACAGCCAGCACAAACCAGCACCCCACCGTGTCCCCCACACCCTAGGCATCCCAACTCTATAATATGAGGAGCCTGCGTGGAAAGGCGGGCACGCCAGGGGCGTTGGGAGCACTTGGTGCCGCGATCGCGCCGCGTCCGAGCCGACCTGCCTCCTCGGCTCTCCCACTTCGCAGAAATCCGAAGCAGCCAGCACGAGCCCCGACCGGGATCCGCTCGCACGGGCGAGGAGCCGAACGTGAGGCGACGCGGGAGGCGACGAGCCCGGGTCTTAATTAGCGTTTTTAGAGGAGCGGGGGACATCTTTTGCCTAAAAAAAAAAAAGAGAGAGAGAAAGGAAAAAAAAAAAAAAAAGTGGTGCGCAGACACACACACACGAAGCTCCACGTCGGTGCTCGCTGCAGCCGCCGCTCGGAGCTCCACATCCACCGCTGGATCGGTGCGTGGGCAGGAAAGCGGCCGGCCCCAACGTCCTCCCCCGACCCCGTTAGTTAGAGACGATATCGAAGGAGACGTACCTGGAAGCTGGAGCGGCGGGTCTGGTCGCGGCTAGACAATGAAAGTTGGGAGACGATCAGCAGAAAACGCAGAGCAGCCGAGCCGCCATCTTGAAGCAGGCTGCAGACGCTGTCAGTGGCGGAGAGCGCACGGCGGCGGACCCGAGTGCATTTCAGACGAGCGAAGAGAAACTCCCCTGCTCGCTCGCTGCCCGCGTGCCGTGCGCGTATCCCGATCGGCGGCTTCCAAGTGCCCACGGCTGCGGGGTCGGTGAGATCTTCCCCCCCCTGCGACCACGGCAAGTTTGCCTCCAAAATATCCGCTTCGCCCCCAGTAAAACGTAGCAGCGTGTGTGCGTGCGCAGTGGAAACTGACACCGTACCCAAAATGGCTTGTAGTTCGACCGCCCCGCTTCGGTCACGTGGTCTGGTTGCTTAAGGGTGCCTAGGAATTACGGTCTGTGTACGTCGCTTCTCCTAATCTAGTTAGGATTCAAAAATAGCCGCACCGGGAACGCTTACACGGGCTGCACGGTGGCGCAGTGGTTAGCACTGCGGCAGCACAGTTTATCCTTGGCCGGGGGATTGTGGGGATCATGGGATCGTGGGTTCGATCCCAGCCCCCGACCAACAGTGATCTGTGTGGAGTTTGCATGTTCTCCCCGTGTTGCGTGGGTTTACTCCGGGATTTCTCCGGTTTCCTCCCACATGCCAAAAACATGCATGTTAGGTTAATTGGCTGTTCTAAATTGTCCCTAGATATTTGTTTCCTATAGGCCCTTAGAATAGAGGGTTAGTATTAATGAAAGCGCTTTGAGTGGTCTTTGTGACTAGAAAAGCGCTATATAAGTGCAGGTTAGTTAGTTAGTTAGTTAGTTACACGCACGGGAGGGTATCTACATCTTTATAAGCATGTGAGCTGGTTGGGCGTCACGCAGCTGCGTTACGACGCTGCCGCTCTGTCCCTGTGCGCCACGCATGATTTTAAAAATTACATTCGATTTTGAAGCACTTTTCAACAACATTGTCTACAATACCTATGACTGAGTATGTAAAAGGGCTTTGAGGCTGGGGAAAGTGGGCTAGTGGCGTGCCCTCCTCCTCTATCTGGAGTTAAAAATAACCGCAGCACGCGGGTTCCCACACGCCTTCTAGGAGATCTGTCAGAAAAGCCTCAGTTTCCTCCGTTTGGGCTCCAGCACCGAGTTTCACAGCGTAGGGCAGCTGCCTTATCAGTCCCCATTGGTTGCTTTGAAGGCTGACGCGCTTAGTTAAAATGCGCTCATATGACAAATGGCTGTGGCGTCAAAACTTTGTCACGGCCTCTCCTGACATCCGCCAAAAGCAAAGGAAAAAAAAAAAGAAATGCGCCACAACTTTCCACGCGATGAATTGGAGCCTTTGTCCCTCGGCCAGTGGCGCTGAGAACGAAGACGTCTGGGATGTTTACGGGAAAGAACTTCCAGCCGAAGGAGGTGGGCGACAGTGGTCTTTTAATAAAATAATCCTCCATGAAGAAAAAAAAAAGGCATAGGCTGGTGCAACAAATGCATGGGATAAAACACACCGCTGCCGTGCAGCTGTCATTGCACTTTAATAATTAAATCAAGGATTCAAATCTCTCACACAAACCATCAGTCAAGTTTATTAAAACAAGAACATTTCATACAAATGCAACCTCTTGTTGCGCGGGACACATCTGGAATTACAAGGGCAGAGCAGGTTTTATTTTGGGGGGCAAATCAGAACCTGCATTGTAGCTGCGGTTTAGCTGCAACTCTGACAGAAAATAAAGGTGATGAAGGGAGGACCTGGAGCACCGGCAGCGTCACCCCTGACTGGCTTTCTCCACGCTCTTGGCTGCGTCCTTTAATTTCCCCACCAGATCCTGCAAAACAAGCAAACGCCGATCAAACAGAAGCGTGGCAATCCGCGGACGGGCTCATTTAGTGTGCGCTCAGAATTTTTTTTTGGGGGGGGGCTTCATTTGGAGAGGTTTTACGCAGTGAATCTGATTATCATGCGCTCGTCTGGGGCTCGGGAAGACGAAAGAAGACGCCGGGTTTAATGTGTCGAGTTTTAACGCTGCACACAGTCCAAAAATGGTGACAGAACAACGATCACAAGCTCGTCTTTCTGTTTTCTGTGGGGAGTGCGCCGCACGGTCACAAACCAGCCACTTTCTGTAATCTGACGGATGATGGCATTTACCAAATGAGCGGGTGTTCTACCTGTAGTTGTTCCATAGTGCAAGTGAAGCTGATGTCTTGCGAGGATCCCTCATTCTAATGACAAAGAAACAAAAGGCCATCAGTGCAACGCGCCATACGTGCATGAGCTTGCAGAAGAACAGAGAACTGTTACCTCAGTGTTCAGGGATATCAAGTAGAAAGGATCATTGACCTTATCGACCTGTCCATTCTGTGGGAGAAGCAACGTACAATGTGTGACATCACGGTCCATTTTACACACGAGACAAGAAAAAAATCTGATGGGTTTACCTTCACGTGGTACTGGAGACGCCAGGAAACGTCACTGATATGAGCTGGACGCCTGCCAATGCTATAAGGGAAGGACAGAGTCTATAAATTGAGTGAGCAAGATTATATAGCAAGAAAAAAAAATAATAATGAAGGTGCACACAGATTTCTGTTTTAATCAGTTTGCAGACACTGTTGCTTATTCACACAGAGTTCAATTTGCATCAATACAACACTGGAATATGATGCAAAATGTGCTATAATTCACCAAGTCCACAGCTGGCGTCCCCACATTTACCAACCTCTCCACATCTGTAAACACCCTTACCTCGCTAATAGTTGCTCCAACTCTTTTTTGTTCTTCTGCAAATCCAAACAGACTTTTATTTAGCTGGACAGGAGCAACACCAACAATCACAGGCACGGGTGGTTCTGCTTTACCTTATAGGAGTCATAAAATATTTCTATTCTGTCTGCTTTGAATGTGAGCTCCTCAAGGCTGGAGCTGCATGAAAGAAATAACAGTTTATCAGCCAATTCTGCAGCCTAGCACAAAACAATCAAACATGTTTTCTAATGTAGCTTCTAGTCAAGTACAGGGACTTGCACAGACATTTTGAGGGGCTGTTGCTCTACCTGGAAAAGGGCAAAATTACAAGAAAAAAAAACCTGAATTTATGAGACAAATTTGTGAAAAATTTTTTTTACAAATGTATGAGCAAAAAAGTCAGGTGTACAATAAGAATCACTGAAAATGTATAAGAAAATAGGAAATGTATTTTTGAGGAAAAGGTTGTATGTTTTTGAGAAATGGTCACAAGAGAAAAGAAAAACATTTAAAAGGAGAAAAAAAAGTGCACATTTACAAGTAGAGTGACACATTGAAGAGGAAAAATTTACAGTCTCTGTTTTGGAAAGAAAACCCCCAAATTTGACAAAGAAAATTTGCAACTTGTTAAATTAATTAGAGAAAACTTGCATATTTTTAAAAGGGAAAAAAACTAACCCATTTCAGGCCTAAAAGTTTGGGTTATGTGATAACTGATTTTGGTTATAATATCAGCAGCTATAACACCAAGATATAATAGTTTGGTTTTTTAATTACTATTATTTCCCTCTAGAGGAGCTGATCAGACAAAGACAGCAAATGGGCTGTTGCCTAGGCAACAATAGCCCACACCTGTGCACGTCCCTGACCTGTAGAAGACAGTCCTGGAAGTGAGATTTGAGGTTAGACAGATTCAAACTGAAATGTTTTTAAAGAAAACACATGGAATCAATGATTTATTGGGGGGGGTAGCTTTAGACTGACTTGTTTCACACTTTTAAAGTGATTTCAGAGTTCTAACTTTGGGTTTTACAACCAATTCTTATCAACACCAGACTTATAACTTAAAAATGAATAAAAAAATATGGAGAAATTCAATAAACATTTAAACAACAGTGTGTGGGTACCTTTTCCAGGAAACTTGGAGGAATCTAAACATGCTGTTGGGTTGCAAGAAAATCCACATGCAACACAATTTGTGATATTTTTCTTTTCTATCCATTTTTCTTTTAAATTGGGATGCACCAATTATAAAATTTTGGACCAATACAATGCTGATGCTCCAAATATGCCAATAAGTTGGCTAATCATCCAACAGACTATACTGATTGTTTCTCCAGTTTTTGTTTTGGTCTGTTCCATCTTTAAAACATGAAACATCTGGGGCTGATCTTGGTTCAGTCCCAGATGTTTTTTGAATTAACAGCTGCAGTCTACTGTTGTCCATTTCCAAGTCAAATCAATTCCTCACAACAGGGACACATCGGATAGATATCGGCCGCTCCCATCGGTGAATCTTATTCAACAACAGGCCGATATCAGTCAACAAGGTAGCCATCAGTCGATATATTGGTGCATCCTTAATTCTAAGGCGATAGCTAGAGATAGGAGTTTGCTCTTGAGTAATGCACTAGAAGAAAGGGTGCAAGAAGACAAAGTAGTAATTTTTTTGTGCAAACTATAGTCTGGAATAATGTTAATGATGCAAATGCATGCATATACTTTATGCAAACACGTCTCGTGGATTCTGCAGAGGAATGACCAGAGTGAGCAGAATACTTTTCCTCCCCTTTCTCAAGCTTTGGCTTTAAGCTGTGCTGAGCAACAAAATTTTCATGTCGAAAAGCGAAACATCAGTAACACAAAACCTCACAGGGCTTAAAAAGAAAATAAGCAACTGCGTTTGATTAAAACGCACAGAAACTGGTTGAGTTTCAGGTCAAGTGCTTGGGGGAGGAAAGTGCGAAAAAAAAATGCGCAAAGGTGACATCCCTTGCGCCATCTTCTCACACCAGGCGGACACGTCACCTGCTCATTCCCATCCTCCACGACCGCGCACGCATGTCATGTTGCGTCTGAAAGCGCTACCTGATGGTTGACCTGTCCGCGTCCTGCCTGACAGCCTCCAGGATGAGGGTGGTCGCCGCCGTGTGAACACTCTTCAGCAGGATCTGATCGACCCGCCTCAGCTCGGGGACGTCTGTAATGACAGGAAACAAACACCCGATGAGCCGGAGGATGAGGTCGCGATGGGGCGACGGCATCCTGCGCGGGACAGCAGACGCCGGGCTGGCTGCTGAATCTGCGCAGGTCTCCCATCCGCACTTGGGTTTCCCCACACCGACGCGCAAGATGGAAATCAATGCCGATTTGCATGTGAATGGGCCCCTCGGCTCTTTTGTTTCGTCTACAGAACGCTTCGCTTTCTACATATTTCTGCCTGACGACTGCGCAGGAACAATCAGAGACGTGCACACGTTGTGCGGGCACTCTCCTGGCTTCGTGGATAGCTCGGATCGACGGCCACCAAACAAATGGTTCTGCGGCCATGATCGCCCAGTGTGTCCGTGTGTAGGTGTGACTGCTGCTGGAAGCCAAACAGAAATGGCTGATCGGCTTCTGCTCCGCTCCGGAACGTCTCCCCCCCGTTTAAATTTCTTTGTATAAACACGAAGAATCCACCCCCCCCTCCCCTCCCAACAAAGCCCCCTCAACTGTCGGCCAGGCTGATCCGCCGCACACAAACACAAACTCGAGCAGGGAAACCGGAAGAGACGGCGGAGACAAAAGCTTCCTGGCGGGGGCACGCAGCAGCTCACCGAGCACGGCGGCGTCGCCGTGAGAGGACGTCAGGCTCCGGAAAGAGGCGTCCACCAGCGCCTGGAAGCTGCCGTGGTCGAAGGAGGACGGATCGGCGAGAGCCTGCAGTGCCCTCTGCACAGACTCGCTCAACTCCATCTTGCAAGCCCGGACCACGTGACCAATCAGCTGACGCATGGCGTGGGGGAAGCGAAAGGGGCTGAGAGGGAAGACGCGAGAGCTCAGTGGCGGCGCAAGTCAAGACTAATGGCAGAATAAAGGTGCACAGACATTAGGAAATGGATTTGCTTATGAGGCTGTTGCTGCTTCCGTTTGGCTCCTGTTGCGTAAATGTGATCCGTGCTGCTTTACTGACTTGTATTAACCGAAATTCACGACCATAGGTGTTTTTAACAGCTGCAGACACAGAGGTTTAGTCAATCAAACAGTCGATTTTATTCGTCATTCTCGGCACCTCTGTAGCCCACAAGAGTGGACCTAAATTGTGCTCCTCAGTCCCAGTGCTGTAGGGAATGACTGAAAGCAGCAGTGAGACAAAATAAAAGACAAGCCATATGCTAAAATGTGCAATCAAATCCAGTGGAAAATCTGAATTACTGTACTTTTATTTGAGTTTGTGATTTGAATGCAGTTGATCTTGTCACAACTGCCCCTGATGTCCCATGTCACTGGGCCCTCATTTACAAGCATATAAGCTATTTCACCAACGTACTAATTTCATTCAAATAAAATTTAGACATGAGCCATCCGGTGTTATTCAGTTAGGTAGTCATGTATAAACAATAAGGGTTAATAATACCCCACTGACTCGTGAAAAAAAGACATCAGCTTTTTGTAACTGGGAAAACTGGAGTGTGCAACATCTTATGGAATAGAATAGAATACATAATTGGGGAATTAATGACAGCATATTTCCTCTCAGACTCATCCCAGTGTTTAAAAGTGTTCCTTGAGTTCTTAAAACTATGCAGCTTGAACTTGGACCATGCTGTCCACTCCTAAATACAAAAAAAGAATTTTTAATAAAACTGCAACTCCGTCCTAGCCAGTCAAACTCTAATTGTCCACTTAATGGACCGATAAACATAACTCCAACTTAAAAAAAATTATATATATGTTGAACAACGATCACTAACAGGACCGATGAGAAGTTATGTTTGGGCATTTTTGACCTTTGTTATTTTTTGCACCAGCACGTGATGTCAAGTCAGAAATGACCAAGTTATAGTTTTTATTATGTGCCCTACGGTTTTTGTGTTGGGGTCTTCCATAGCAGAGCCTCGGGATGGGCATCAAATTTAAAAAATTTTCCTCTGCGCCGGATAAAATGTGGGCAATCGGTGCGCAAAAAGTCCGGTCTGCACCAAAGGGAAACTCCCTTTCCCACTGAGAAGCACAGCAGAGGATTCAGCTGCATGCAGTAAAACCTGCACCCTCACCGTCAGGAAAGGCCACAGGTTCATCCAAGAAACCAGCGGGGAAATGACAGCGTCTGCGCTCACTGTCCAGCGGCAGAAATGGTGCCGCAGTGAACTCTGCGTCACTCCCATCGACTGCCGCTCGTTTATTGTGCGGGAATATCGGCGCTGCCGTCCTCTGCGCCACACCGCAGATATGGGACTGACCTCTGACTCCGCGCTTTGTCCAGAGTCCACTGTGGCTCCTGGTCCGGGTTTGAGAGACGAGATCAGCCTCCTTTCTCCCAGCCTGTTTTTTTTTTTTTTTTTTCATTTCCTGTAAAATGTCAATGGATGTGCATTAATTATGACTATATATATATATACATATATTGTTTTTTTTGGGTTTTTTTTTTCAGCGTCGAGCATCCCACGCAAAAACACAGCTCCCATTTACGCGTACAGTACAGGCCCACGGTTTAATATTCTGGTCGTGTGCTGTCACGTGGGACAGTCCTCTGAAGAGCTCGGGTGGCAGACGGGTCGAGCAACCGGGCGCGTGACTTCTAAACATGACGTGTAGTTCTGGTTTCCAGCAAACTGTGCAGTGGAGCTCCACGCGCGACCCCCACAGCTAGGGTTTCGTTTGGGTTTCGGGTGTGTGCCGCCTGCTTTATGAAACTGTAGTGACTAAAAAAAATAAAGGCGATGCATCCGGCATCACAAATGAGCACTTCTGTGGTCTTGCACGACCCATGACGTCATGTATTTTCAGTACATGACAGTTGAGTAAAGAGTGAACGGTTTGAAACAAAAATCTAAATTACTCATTTTTATCTGGCAAGCAGTGCTATTTGTTCAATAGATCGTTTTGATGCAAGATCCAGTGTTTCAGACATTTTCTATAGAAAGATCCTCTTTTCTTTGATGTCATGAAGCCAGTTTGCACTAGGATGAAATCAGTTTGTTAAAATGGGTCAAATGGGGATTTGTTTCTTGAGTTCTGCAATTGTTCTCAAGAAACAAAAAAAAAAAAAACATATTACTGACTATTGCTACAAATGTTCTACACAGAACAACCATTCTGAGTATAAGGGGATGGGCAGAGCAAAGATCCAAAAGAGGACTGTGGGGTCTGGATTTTTCCCTTTTGGTAACAGGAGTATTGAAGCTTAAACTAAAGATACACCAACAAAACTGGTTCTCACATGTTGTTTGGCATTTTATTTCCATCATTTTCAAAATGGCTTCTACTTTTTGTGGGAAATTGTTTTAATTTCAGCTAAAATTGGACAATTTCTGAAGTGAAAATTGCTTCTTTCTACATGGCCACATACAGAAAAATAAAAGTGATCACTGGGAGCCAAAAGGTTCTCCTGAGTCAGTCCATAATCATTCTGAGCTCCATGTAGTGTTTTTCAACCAGGGTTCCCTGGAACGTTCAGGTTTGTGTGTGACATTTTCTAATTTCACTTCTTAATTGGTCAAAAAAAAAAAAAATCAAATAATTTGCCTTGATTGTGCATGTGTTCTGCAAGCACCCATGCACAACAATGGCAAATTATTTTTAATCTTTTTGGACCAATTAATAAGTGAAATAAGATAATTTCCAACAGAAGCCTGAATGTGCCAGGGCACCCTGGTTGAAAAACGCTGCCACGTAGAACCTTTGTAGAGCAAAGGTTCTTCAAAGAACCTTCTTCAGAAATGCCTCAATACAACTTCAGTAGAAATTAACAACTAAGTTCTTTTAAGAACCATAGAAGATGTGCAACCATCCTCTAAATAAAGAGGTTCTTCAGTAATAGCTCTCTGAAGAACAATTTAAGAACCATTATTTTTCTGTGTGTAAGTACCATAAAATAATGAATACCTGGAGACCAGGACAAGTTGTTGCACTGTTCATTTCTCCAAAACTAGAGGTGCTATAAAGAGCCATTTTATGTGCAAACATGTTCTGTTGTCAACTCTGATCAGAGACATTCTAACCTGAGCTAAGAACTATTTTTGTATTTTTCATCACCAAAAGTCAAGAAAACAAATGACATATACTTTATTTAATAAAACTTTGTTTAGTAACATTGTTAAAAATGATGCTTTTCTACTAAGCAGAAGATATAACTGTCTTACTTTAGCTGCAGTCATGCAGCTGATTTTGAGATTCAGCTCACAATAGCACATGTGCTAATTTGGGGAAAGTTGCCACATTGTCCCATTAGAGCACAATTAAAACAGTAGTGAAACTGTGATATTTTGAATGAAGGAACAATCCCCAGAGAAGGAAAGAAGTCCAAAAAGACAACATGAAGTGTAGTAAAGGGCCTATGATCCCTGCACCCCCTGCTCAAGCAGTTATGAATGAATCTTTATTTCGGATAGATTAAAAGTACAGGTTAAAAGAAACTGAATAATATAACAAAGGGGGAAAGAAAATCCAACAAGGTCAAATTAGACAGTAACTCCTCTGATTATACAGTTCAACTTAAGTTATCCGAAATGGGTGATGGCTGAAGCCGCAGCTTATATTGTCCACCCATATTCCATCCAAGAATCCAAAAGAAAAACAAAACAAGAGCAATTACAATTCAGAACAAAGCTAAGACAAAATGTGACAAAAAACTAAGCTACAACACAACGCAGGCTGGATATGACAATCCTTATGTGATTTTACATGTCATCTTGTGTATATATTTGGAGTATTTCTTCCTTTAGTTTTTGTTTAAATTGTCCAAGCGTTGTACATGATTTTAATTCAGGTCCAAAATCGTTCCACAATCTGACTCCTTGCACTGAGACACAGTGTTGCTTGGTGGTAGTTCTCACTGAAGGTTTTTGAAATATACATGTTCCTCTGAAATGATATTGTTTCTCCCTTATTTGGAACAACTTTTGGATATTTGCGGGCAGTGATAGATTCTTAGCTTTAAACATTATTACTGCAGTTTTAAAGTCAACCAGATCTTTCAACCTGAGAGCTTTTAATTTAAGAAAAAGTGGGTTTGTTGGTTCCCTGTAAGCAGCTTTGTTTATTATTCTAATAGCTCTCTTCTGAAGCATAAAGACTGGATATATGTTTGTTTTATATGTATTTCCCCATACTTCAGTACAATATGTCATGTATGGGAGTATTAATGAATGATACAAGGTATATAGTGTGGGTTGATTCAGCAAATATTTCACTCTGTGTAGTATTGCAATTGATTTGGATATTTTACCTTTAATATAATTAATATGTGACTTCCAACACAGTTTATTATCAATTACTACTCCAAGAAATTTAGTTTTGGATACCCTTTCAATCTCTACACCATTTACACTGAGTTTAGATACTAAGTTGTTGTGATGGTTGTTAAAGACTATAAATTTTGTCTTACTTAAATTGAGCGTTAATTTGTTTGACTCAAACCACAGTTTAAGCTTTCCTAATTCCTTTCCAAGTGTATCCAAAAGTTGTTCCAAATTGCTTCCACTGCATAATAGATTAGTGTTATCGGCAAACAATATTAAGTCCATTTTTTCTGAAACTTTGCATATATCATTTATATACATATTGAATAACAATGGCCCCAAAACTGAACCCTGTGGGACTCCACAAGTAACCTTCAGTAACTGTGAGTTTTTGTTGCCAGCACATACATACTGATATCTATTCTTTAAGTAAGTACATAACCAGGACAGTGCTACCCCTCTAATACCACAATTTTGTAGTTTCTTTAATAATAAATTATGATCCACTGTATCAAATGCTTTTTTAAGATCCAGGAATACCCCAACTGAATAGTCTTTTATTTTCAATGGCTGTTGATATTTTTTCTATAAATTCCATTAGGGCATATGCAGTTGTCCTCTTGTGTCTGAACCCATATTGCTGCTCACACAATAAATTATTCTTCAGTATGAAGTTGTCAATTCTCTCATAGAATATTTTTTCAAGTATCTTGGAAAATTGTGGCAATAGTGAAATTGGTCTATAGTTTTGTATATCGGAATTACTTTAGCTATTTTCATTGCATTGGGAAATATACCTGTTTGGAGAGACAGGTTACAGATATATGTCAGTGGTTTCACTAAGCATTCAATAATAGTTTTGACTAAGAGCATGTCAATACCATCACAGTCCGTAGATGTTTTACTTTTAAACGATTAAACAGTTTCAATGACCTCTCTCTCGTCTGTGTTGTTTATGAAAATGGAGTCTTTTATAGCAGTGTTTTTGCTTATTGTATCACCTGTAGGCGCCGAAAATGGGTATTTCTCGAGCCAAATTAGTTAATTTCTGATGATGAGTTTGATGATTATGTTGTTAGTTTTTATTTCCTGATGATTGTTTGTTGTTCAGAGCTATTTATTGGTGCTGAATTTGGTTTATAATTTGCTATAAAAGTAAACTCAAATAAAGAATTAATACTGACAGTTAAGCAGCTGTGTTTTTATTTGTTATGGATTAAAGTGGACACACTGTGTTTAACCATCTCCAACTTTGTACTAAAATGAGATATGAAGATGTGATGAATGCAAAATATGTCCATAAGACTTGTATCTTTCATGTGGTTTCACATTCATAGCACTGTGATGTATTAAGCCCAGCCAATGTAAGAAAGAGTATAAAGTGTGACAACACGCCCCAGTCTATGGGATACATTGTATAGAAAATGTCTTTATATTTGTCACTTAAAAACATAGTGATGATAAACTGTGTCAGATGCTAGCCACGATTAGCCAGGTAGCATGTCAGAAACACGTTCACATGAGTGCTTATACAAACAAATGTGTACATAGAGTGGCAGCATTTGTACATGTACAGTTCTGGGGAAAAAAAAAAAAAAAGAAACCAAAGAGACCGCTGCAAAATTATCACTTTACCTGGTTTTACTATTTATAGATATGTTTGAGTAAAATGAACAATTTTGTTTTATTCTCTAACCTACTAAAATAACAAAAAATGTTGCTTAGATGTGCTTTTAGATCAAATAATGCAAGGAAAACAAGTTCATGTTCATTGTTTCCCGGTCTCAGCAACTTCAGTATAATTTAAGAATGCTTTAATTTCTTCGTCTTCTTCTTTTAGATTTGATTGGCGGTTGGCATCCAGTTTACAGGTGCATCACTGCCATATACTTCACTCTGTATCATCACTCTATATATCTTGGGGAATTAGCGTGTGAGTTGGGTTTAAAATGCTTAAATTTAATTTAATGGTTAAGATAAGATAAGATAAGATTAGAGCAGACTAGATAGGATACGATAAGCCTTTATTAGTCCCACAATGGCAAAGCTTTAACTTAGGAAGAAGTCAGAAATCTGTATTTGTGTAATAACTGTTTTTTATTCACAGCTTTCATGCTTCTTATCATGCACAGATGATCACCTAATCAGTACCTGCTTAAGTAGATTAAGGTGTCCTTCTGCTGGAATTCAACAGATGCTCAAAGTGAATGGCTGGGATGCTAATGTTTTAGGGAAGCTTTTGCAGTGGTCTCTACTTCTGCCCAGTCTCTCCTGCTCTCACTGCTCATGCACACATCCTGGGACGACAGATAAAAATGACTGATTTCGTCTTAATAAAATGAGACAGCTGACATTTCTTTGGGTGTCAAATATTCAAAAAAAAATATTTTACAATGGAAAATATTTTCTTTATAGAAATATAGTCACAAGGAATGATAAAAGTAACACTGAAGGTGGTATTTATTTAATTTTGTAATATATTAAAAAGTGCACTCCTTTGTAGAAATAATATCTTTGCTGCACAAGTGATATTATTTTACAGTTTTTTTTAAACTGTTTTCTAAGTGCAATAAACGAGAGAAATGACAAAAGTCTCGATATAAGATCTCAGCCAAGGGTAGCCTATAGTTTCTGAAACTTCACAATCATCTCTGTGGATTATTTTTGTGCTGCTGAGTTTATAGTGGAAATACAGCCTTTTCCCCTTCTCCCCCCCCCCCCCCCATTGTCATTATTTTTGAGCACTTGAGTTGAGCAGGTGGCATACAGCTCCAAAACGAGATGACCCAGCCAGACACCACCAATTCAGAAATACAGCTGCACTCCAGAGGCGAAGTGTTGATTCCTCTTTGATTTTTTTTTTTTTTTTTTTTTTTTTTTTACTACTTAAACCCCTTGCTCAGTGCTGATCTGTATGTTTGTTGACCCCGTTTGTGTTTCCAGCGGCTGGCTGGGAAAAACACAGCATAACTGTCAGTTTTACATAATAGCAAAGTGTAAACATCCCCTTTAAGAAGATGCTGTAACATGAGCCCAGAGAATGTTTGGCTTTCAACAAGACCTTTTCACAAAACCAGCTTTATAGGCAGTGGTGTTGGTTTGGAGGGCCAGTTTTAGCAGGACAGTATAACTGCAGTGCAACATGATTGTATGTATAGCTCTTTGTGTGTATATAGAGAGAGTATACAAGGTTACAAGGACACAACTAGAGCAAAAAAAAAAAAAAAATGTAACAACACATGTTATATCAGTGTTATTATAGCAGCCTGTCTCTCATCACCCGTATCTTAATGTAATTGTGGAATGAGTCAATCATCCCCTAATCGTCTTCTCTTCAGTCACAGTGGGTGAAACCTTGGCACACCTTTTGTTTTGATTTTGAATTCTGTCCTCGCGGTGTCCCACCGACAACTTCTCTGGGATCACGTGCAGACTGGCCTCTTCTGTTGTCTATATATATATGAGTTAGAAGATGTGCAGATTTGATGGAAGCTGTTGAGTCTGCAGCTGCAGAAAGACAAACGACAGCAGAGGTTTATCATAGCCTTTGGGGAAGACTTTGTCAGAGAAAGTGAAAGTGAAAAAAGTTCACACAAGTCTGATGAAACTGCCTCACAAAGGAAGTAAAATGCATGAATTAATTACTAGCTGTTACATTTGCTGATATGTGTGTTAAAGTCTGGGTAAACACCACACTGTAGAAGCTGATGAGTTAGTTCAACTCAAAGTGTTTGAGTACACTGATTGTCGTGAATCATTTGACTTTGTTAACTCAAACCATTCAGGCACATCTACTCTTTTCAGCTTAGTAAACTGAGTTCTATAAAAAGAATTAACCTAAATGTATCTTCTTTACATTAAACTGCCATTCAAGTTTTTCTTACTGTGTTATTTCTATTAAGTTTTACCACCACATTCAAGTGATGACAACTTACATTTGGCATAGCCACTTCCTCCATAGAGCAGTGGAAACGTATGGACCCCTCGTGATTGAGGGGTCTCCCAATCACGGGGGCAGGGGGCAACTGCTGTGGCAGTTTGTATCACTACCATACCAGTTTCACTCATGGTGCCAAACACAAAAGCTATCTAAAACTCAAATATCCCAGCAACAAAAGCTTCAACATGTAACACAGCAAACTGACAGCCCACCTAAGGAGATAATACTTATTTTGCAACTTTTAACATTTCCCATCAGCCCTTTCAGCTGCATTATTCTTGAGAGATTTAAAACTACCTATCTTCATTTGATGATTATGGTTAAAAAAAAGTACAAATCATAGTATTCAGATTTAGTGAGAGGTAGTATTATAGGTTTAAACTGCTGGAGTCAACATAAGATCTTTAGTCTGGATTTTATATCTACAAAGCTAGCCTGTTTTCCTCTTAAAGTGTACCAGACTGAGGCACTGAAGCATCTTCCTTTGTTTTACAAAAAAGGGGGGGCCCCAAACGCAATCTTGCACACACCCCAAGCAGGAAATGACTCTGTTTCTTGGTTTTCAGAACATTAGAATATAATTTTAAAAACACTGGTCACTTAAGAACTCATGGCAATCCTATCAAATGTTATGTCCCTCCATAATTTAAAAAAAAAAAGGAAATTTGGTCTTTGTGACTAGAAAAGCGCTATATAAGTGCAGGTTAGTTAGTTAGTTAGTTAGTTAGTTATTTTTTATCAAAATGATTGCTTCATTTTTTGTGCTGATTAAACAAGGATTACAAGACTGCAAGTCTTTGAAGTTATTAACACTAAGTGTAAATGAACATAAAACTATCTGGATTATTGGTTTATTGGAGCATACAGCCTGATGATTTCAAACCCCAAATTAAAACATGTCAGCAGTCATTTTTTCAATATATATTTTATTCAGTTTTTTTGAAAATAAGACAGAACAATAAACAATAAACACTGCCAGTGCTCAAGAAAATACACAAAGAAATAAGTGATTGTTACACAAAGCCCATATAACTACAAAAGTGTAAGCAGTCCATGCTAAGCAAGTTTCATGATACAATCCTTTCATGTTACAGGCTGAGTCTTCTTTTTCTTAATGTGATCCATAAATGGTCCCCAAATTTTAGTAAACATATCTTGAGTGTTAGACAAATGATATCGAATCTCTTCAAGGTACAAGCAGGATGCCAAATCATTAAGCCAGTTAATATAACTGGGCGGCGTATTGGCCTTCCATTCTTTCAGAATGACCGTCTTCGCAACAATCATGCCAAACCTAATAGCATGCTGAAGTGACTGTGAGCAGAGCAAAGTTTGATCTGAACAACCAAGTATTACTGTTAAGACATCAGGTATTATGACTTTTTTATATATGACACTGTACAAATTAAAAATCTGAGACCAAAAATTTTTAAGCGAGGGGCAGGAGAAGAATAAATGACATAAAGTACCGTCACTTATTTTACACTTGTCACATAGTGGTGAAATGGTCGGAAAAAGTCTATTAAGGCGAGTCTTAGAGTAATGTAATCGATGTATTACTTTAAATTGTATTAGCTGAAGTCTGGCATTTACTGAACATGAATGAATACCAACTAAGGCTCTTTCCCATAGATCATTTGAGATCTCTATACCTGCATCCCTCGTCCATGCCTCCTTGACATGGGTTGAAGACGTTGGCCAAGAGAAAAGATTAACGAATTCTGAAACTAAATGCTTGGAGGTTGGGTGTTTTCTCAAAACCTCATAGAAATCATGTTGTACAGGAAGTTTGACAAAATGGGTTAAAGACTGTTGTACAAAATGTCTAATCTGCAGGTACCTGAAAAAATGATCAGGTGGGAGATTGAACTTCATTTGTAATTGTGTAAAAGATGCAAAGTCCTTGTTGATATACAGGTCCTTTATTAAAAGAATACCTTTATTTGACCATTGCCTGAACACAGGATCTGATAAAGCTGGTTTGAAGGCAGGGTTTTGGCATATAGGTGCATATATAGAAAGGTCAGGAAGATGCAATATCTTCTTAGCAGTCATTTTTATAGCAATATTGAAGTTCACTCAGATGA
The DNA here is from genome assembly GCA_020510985.1 of Pholidichthys leucotaenia. NCBI lineage: Eukaryota > Metazoa > Chordata > Actinopteri > Cichliformes > Pholidichthyidae > Pholidichthys > Pholidichthys leucotaenia. The sequence goes on from CM035844.1 coordinate 144,166,082, forward strand.
AATGAGTAAAAGCAACAAACTGAAATTATGTCACCAACACTTAAAATGCCCCAAAAAGGAAGTACACTCACAGAAACTGAGTATACTACAAACATGTACTTTTGAGTAAGGTAAAATTTGTAGAAGTGACTATTTTTTGAAGGATTAAGTTTATTTACTTCTTTTATTAAGAAGTACTGTTAGGTTTATAGTGCAAGGTCTTGATTTGGCCATGTCCCCAGTTATTTAAAAAAAAAATGTTATGATTCACCATCTTCAAACAGGATTTGGAAATGGCAAATTCAATGCAACTTCGCTTGTGTGCATTTTTTTTTTGCAGCCTTTATTTGTTTTATAAAACATAAAAATAATGATTATGACTAAATCCTTATACATCTCAAACACAGCAGCAATGTGGTGAAGCCAAGAATGACATTCATTCATTCATTTATTCATTCAGTCAGTCAGTCAGTCATTCTCTCCTAGTAAAACATCCTTTCTTAAGTCACTAAGTTGCCTTTGTCTTTTTAAAGTAAAAATCACATTATCCATTTGAATGCAGCATTTCCAACATCTACTGATGTAAACTTAATCTGATCTCAGTATAACAGCTTTTACACATTGTAGCCTTCTCTCTTTATGTCCCACAAACTTAGACAAACTGTTAGACAGCTGTTGTCCTGTCTGGTAAATTTCTGTAATTCGGCATTAAGGGTTAGACAGTTTCAAATGTCAGACTTCATCCATTTGGCTGATAAATGTCTTACAACACTGTTAAAAAAAGTTATCTCAACTTAAAAAAGTTAGTGTCTGGGCTGCCTTAAAATTTTAAGTTGACTGAACTTGAGAAGATAAGTGGTAAAATTTAAAACAAACTCAAATTCAATCAAGTTAAAAATTTTAAGGCAGCCTGGAAACTAACTTTTTTTTAAAAGTAGGAATACCCTAGTTATTTTTTACAGTGTAATTTGTCTGAGTCGGTTAAAAGTGGAGCAAATTTTACTTCTAAAATAAAGAAGATTTACTAAATAATATAAACAGGCGACTACAATGAACATAATCACTAAGTGGTACTTAATAAATGTTAATAAACAAATCCATTTAAGTCATTCCTCTAAATATTGCACAGCAGTTCAAGAATGTGGCTCATTTGTGACATCCTTAATCACAATGCAGCACACATTGGCGGAAGGAAGAAAAAAAAAACGTTGCGTGTTCCGGTGTTAATTTAATTTTCTAACACTTCAACGGAATAAAGATAAGATAAATTCTGACGACGCAAAATCATAAAATAATGAGAAAATAATATAGCGTGGCAATATAACATCTATCCACGCTTGTTCCTTCCCATTTTGCCCCGAAAAGAGACAGATTTGAATTTAATTATAACTTCATTAAGCATGGAAGAGAGTGTGACCACAGCTCCCAAACTATGGGCCCCGGGGTCAGGACCTTGGTGCAAAGATGTCCAGAGGATGAAAAAGATGAACCAATTTTGCCGTGATTCATATCTCTTAGTTATTGCTGTAGTAAACCGGTGCCAGACACCAACATGAAATGGCTCAATCCCAGCTCCCGGCGGGAATTAAAAATAAGTTCTGATGGAGCGTTTGTTGCTTCTTGCACTGCTACAGTAATATTTTCAGCGTCACTTTCCATCCCGGAACACACAGCCTAAATAATATTTAGAATCGAGTTCGAATGCGAGCTGCTAAACAAGCGAGCAGATGCATAGCGGGCTCCGAGTTAAAGGTGTTTCCCCGCACATGGGCATGAGATGCGCAATCCTCGGAGAAGACAAATAAAGAAAGAAAACAGACGCCGAGCCGCTGCCTCCTGGGCGCGGGAGCCGGCGCGCACGTGGTTACGTGACAAAGAGGGAGAGCAGACGCGAACGTTCAGGAACTGGAGGCTTGTGCAGAGTGACTCTGCCCCCTGTTGGAGCAAAACTCCCCCCTTCCCCCCCCCCCCCTCTGTCTGCACTGCCCGCTCGATTGACAAAATCTAAATTACCGATAATAGATATATAAACAAATTTCGCTTCGTTCCAGTAGATCATAGCAGCGAATTAAATGCCAGATGATTGATGAATCTCACTTATAGGAGCTGCATGGGACGAAACGATGCCCTGCAGGGGGAAATGCAGCACCATATAGAATCTGTAATTAACGTTTCCCCGTTAAGCACCTCATTAAGTGGGTTATATACGGAGCTAATTCAATTATTGTCATGCGGAGCCTATAGTCTCCTCCTTATTGAATCAGGCTGAAGTGCAATCCGTCAGATCTGCTGCTGAAAAGAACAGAGAGACAGAGAGACAGAGAGACGGGGGGGGGGGGGGTGCGTCCTCCTGATGATAATATGATCATCTCTGGAGGACAGACCACCTCCTCCTCCTCCTCCTCCTCCTCCTTCTCCTCTCGCCACCCTGCTCTCTCTCGGGTGGAGGTGGGAGGATCCAGAGGTCAGCATGGGGTCAGTGTCTTGCTCAAGGACACTTCGGCAGCGCCTCGAGCCGTGCTTATGAAACGAGAAGGCTTTAAGGCTTTTTTTTTTTTTTTTTTTTTTTTTATAGATGAGCATGGTTGTAAAATGTCACCAGAAACGCACGGGACTCCTTTTCCTCTCCAAATACACGTTGGTGTTTTTTTTTTTTTCTAACAAAGAGCACGCGCTCACAGTGGCACGCGCCTCGACGGCCGCTTGGTGGCAGTGGTGGTGTGGTTTCTCTCTCTCTCTGGCTCTCTCTCTCTCTCTCTCTCTCTCTCTCTCTCTCTCTCTCTCTCTCTCTCTCTGGGGATCTTATTTGGGAGGGGGGGTCATCGGAGTGGGAACAAAGACCGGAGGGAGAGGGGGAGGCGCTGTGTGTGTGTGTGTGATCATGGTGGCGAGTTGGAAGGTTCGTGCGTAAAGGAAGAGGCTGGGGGGAAGAGGAGGGGTCTCCCTTGTGACAGGGCATATATGGAGATTTGAAAAGTGCACACTGGCCACATTCGCCATGTCCGGCCGCCGCCACCGCAGCGGTCATCAGGACTGTGGCTGCAAAAACCAGTGCCAGCCCTGAAAGGCGTTTATACGGCGCGCAATGCCAATCCGGCCGGGCTAGCAACATTTGGCAATTTAAGCTCAACAAGACTGCAGTTAAATTTGCGATATAGAAGATTTTCATGAAAGCATAGATTTAAAAAAAAAAAAAAACATCAACAAAGCGTTTAGAAACGTGCACAATGTAAGTCTTAATGTGCTTCTAAAAATGAATGAATCTTCTTTATTTCGGATAGATTAAATGTAAAGATTAAAAGAAAGGAACAGAATAATGATTAGTATAGTAATATAGTAAAATTATATTACTAGTAAAATTATAAACAGTTTTACTATATAATTTCCAATATACTAATTTTAAATAGTAAAATTAGCATATTGATGAAAAAAAATATTTTGTAATTTTTGGCGGACTGACAATAATATAAATACTTACATCCAGCAGCTGGAGTAAGACAAACACGGAAGTTCAGTGAGGATGTCACAGCCAATAGCATCGCTAGCTTGATGTTATGTGCCACGTCTTGTTTTGGGGGTTGTTGGGTTGCCAAGTAGTGGATTATTCAGCTAAATACCTGAGTCTCAAGGCAAACGTCAGTTTCCCAATCGTTCTCAAGTATGGCGTGACAAAGGAACAGGATAACGATGGGTTCTGCTTTTGATGGCTAATGTCTGCTGAAGAGTCTGAAAGGGCTGAAAAGTCACGCAAAGGTGACCATTTTTCTTCTGACTGGTGAGCTAACCAGTGCTAGCTATGATGCTAGCTAGCTAGCTCATTCATCTTCTGCTAATCTGGTAGTTAGGGGAGTGGTGGGCAGCAGTCTAAAGTCTATGTACCCAACTAAATTTTATTTCTGACATGTTCACATTATGATTATGAGTGTGTAATAATATCAGCCAATATACAGCTTGGAATACACCCCACTAACTGCTCCTTATCAAGCTGATACATATGCCAGATTCATGATATGATCAACATTTGCATCTATGAATGTAAGGGCACATACTAATTGTGCAGCAGTCATGCTTTACATAAATTGTTTTTTTAATTGTCAGCTTTGATGTTCTAATAATTTGGTGTACAGTGAAAAAAGGTTAGCTGTTTTTTGTTGTTACAGATTAATTTAATCACCCTTATTGTCATTCAACCATACAACCAATCATGTACAGCAGAACAAGATTGTGCTTTACCTATCTACAGTGTAAATCAGACACACCCCAAGTGCAGAATCAGAGGGCCGCTGCCATGCAAGGCGCCGCCACAGAGTTCCCTCCTCCATTCCATTTATTGCTGAGCACCAAGCTGGATGGCAGGAAGTTCCACTTTTATATGGTCTTCGGCATGACCCGGCCAGGATTTGAACCCCTGCCTCCCGGGTGTGGGGCGGATGCTCTACCAACTGAGCCACCACTCCGGTATGTAAAACTTTGTTGATCACCACGGTGGAAATTGAGGTTAAAAATAGTTAAAGTTCTAACAGCAGAATAAATAGGTCTTAATTTATTTTCTTACTAACTAATGTTACTGCACAGCATTAGCCACGGGATTTCTTGAGTCCCAGAAGTAGCTGTAATTATGTATGTAGAAATTTTTGTCAGATTTTTGACTATCCAAGTAATAAACCATAACATTTTTCCTACCCTCTGTAAGGACTGCCTCCATCATGAGGTGAATAAGTACAGATGGGTGTCTGGACAATGTCATCATGATACAGCAGAGAAGAACTCCACCAAACAGTGATGGAGAGAGGGTCAACAGCTTCTGAAGCCCTCACTGATGTGATGGACCAGTGGGGGTTAAGGACAGAACATCAATATCTGACCTTTAGGTGAGTATGATGCAAAGTTTTACATGTAAAAAGTCACATAAAAGGACTATTAATATGACTGTGTTCTCATAGCTCAGCATTTAAAAACCACATTCTGATGACGTCAGAAGCAGCTTCTCCTCTGCCCCACCTGTGTATGGGGCCTGGACTCTGGACTCCATTAGCAGCTGAGGACAGCAACCACCAGAGGGATCGTCCAGTGAGGAAGACAGTCAGCGTCACACCAATGTAAGTTTAGTCTTATCAAAACATTTTACACACAGTAATGTATAAAGCCAAATCCATCCATCCAGCCATCTTCTTCCGCTTAATCCTTTTCGTGTCGCGGGGGGGCTGGAGCCTATCCCAGCACTTTGGGCGAGAGGCAGGGTACACCCTGGACAGATCGCCAGTCCATCGCAGAGCCAACACAGAGAGACAACCATTCACTCTTGCAGTCATACCTAAGGACAATTTAGAATCCCAAGTTTGATGCCAATTAATATAGGTAAAGCCAAATCCTTTATTTTGAATTTTTAAATGTGTTTGTTTAGATTTTTTAACTGTTTTTGAAATGTTAAGAAGTGTTATATATATATATATATATACATTTAGTGAGTAACCTGGTCAAACTAATCATATTTATGGATTATTTTGCCAAAAGTAGATGCAACAAATATTTGTTTCTTTTTTTTTGAATAACTTCTCAAAACAAAAGTCAAATTTTGGCAACTGAAATGTCTTGGACTTTTCATTTTTATTAAAACCACAACCTGCCTGTGCACTTGGTGTTCCAAGAATGTGGAATTAGAAAAAATGTTGTTCCTCTTCTTTAATCAGGTCCAGTCCTGCAGCAGGAATGAATATACAACACAGCCATCCATCCATCTTCTACGGCTTTTCTGGGGGTCCAGGTTGGGGAGGGAGCAGTCTAATCAGAGAAGCCCAAATTTCCCTCTTCCCAGCCACCTCCTCCAGCACTTCAGAGAGGACACCAAGCCGTTCCCAGACCAGCGCGGTGACATAGTCTCTCCAACATGTCCTGGGTCTGCCCCGGGGTCTCCTCTCTCCTCCCACACCACACACATAAAAAGTAATTCAATTTCTGTACTTGCTCTTTCCTTCACTGACAGTATATTGTCATTCACGTTATGTAGACCAAGCAACCTCATTGCATCACTGCTGTAGTCGTAAAACTGTCTAGTAGTTCACATCCTGTCATGTTTTAATGCTGTTAGTCTGTGATGACACTTTCTTAGAGACTGTCCTTTTTTACATCAACAAACTGTACCTGACTATAGTAACAAAGGTCAACACTGACTATGGGGACAACAGCAGCTTTCCAGAGTGTCCTAATCCTGATTTAATTAATTTCTCTATTGCTCTCCCAGATCTGACTCGTGGGCCCTGCATCTGGACTGTTTATTTTTTTAATAAATATTTGCCTCAAAATAAATTCCTGTTTGTTATACGTTGACTGACTTGATTTGAGGTTGATTTTCTTTTACATTCTACTCATCCACCTCCAAAAGTTGAATATTGTGGTGAATTTGTTTTTAGAAATAACTCAAATCTAAAAAGTAAAACTTTAATATTTTACAGTAATCCCATATAAATTTAGCCATTTTAAGATTCAATTTGGATGAATATGTCTGAGCTGTTTGATATAGATTTGAATGGTGATGTCCGTGTTTTTGGAGGTGCAGTGCTGTTTTTACACAATATTATTTGAAAAAAGATTATTGTTCCACCATAAATTATTTCCAACTTCACTAAGGATTATTGAATACAATGTTATGTATATATCTAATATGTACAGTGTATTTTAGGTTCTTGTTTATCACTACATTATAAAAAGGTTGAAAATGCTTTAGTTTTGCAGAGGTGAGGTAAACCATTACTTTGTGAATCTGTCACACTGAACAAACAATAGCTGTGGTCTTCTACAGTAACTGAAAGGGCACAAATGAATTCAGGCATCCACCGTCTCACAACATTTATTTATATATTTTAAAACAATAAAAACAAAACACATTTACAACCTAAAATTAACTGGAACTGACATAACTGCTGGAGCTTAGTAACAGCTGTTTTTTTTTTTGTTGTTTTTTTAATCATGCATAGCTAAAACGGATGAACTTAAACGGACCATAAAAGTGATTCAGCATATTTACAAAAACCACAGAACAACTAACAGCAGTCAAAGTCCTTACAATCTGATCTAAAGTGTTGTCATAATTACGTTGTCAAAACTAGAGCTATCTGCTTTGATCACAGCTGTGCTGCATTAGCATTACTGTCTAACACTATACCATATAGTTATTTAAAAAAGGTTTACCGGAGATGCGCATCAGAGAGGATTATGTTAAATAAACAATTCTATAGCACAAGAGTCCTGGCTTGACATGCTCTCTGGCTCATAATAACCAAAAGTCTAAGATGTTAGCAGTCTGCAGTGTTAGCCTCTAGGAAATGCTGTTTATTGCTACCTGGCAACCGGTACAAGATTTATAGTGAGTCAACAGTGCGTGCGACACCTACTGGCCAGGAGGTCACAATTCCTTTATATTGCACCTTTAAAGTAGGGCAGACTATGCAACGTGTGCTTGAAGGCTATTCAATTCAAACCTCCTAAAAAGCCTTTAACTTAAAGATTATAGTAGCCTACTGGTTCAAAGTGTATTCAAATATATGGAAATAATGGTCCCACAACTACCCCCAATAATAATAATAATAATAAATAATTAATAATAATAATTATTATTATTATTATAATTATTATTATTGCCTCTTTTGTTGATGCTGTAATTCAGTCGTGTTTTATGGTTGTAGGCTACACAGCCCATTTTCTAAAACAGAAAAGAAAAGAAATGGCATGAAAAGAAAAAAAAAGAAAAGAAGTGTCCACGTTTTTGTTTCCAAAACTGAGCCTGCCCTATTCTTTATGTAGCCTATATAACCTAATAGAATTTTAACCACATCTAATTCGCAGTTTTGCGAGTAAGCGGACGGGAGCCGGTAGGGGCAGCTGTTCCTCCCTCTGTCTGCCCGGGGAAAAGCAGCTTCCTGGCGGCGGCTGCTTCTGCAGCTCTGGCCGCCGTCGGCAGCTCTGTTTCTGGCCACATCGTGTTCGGCTCCCCGGCAGCGGCGGCGGCGGCGGCGGCGGCAGACGGCTGCGGACTGAGACTGACAATAACAGGCAAGGCGCACAAACCGAGGAAGTAGTTTGACGATTATGTCTATTGTCTCACTGTGAATTTATAGTTTGCCAAGTGAAAGAAATAGCCACACACACACACACACAGAGCGGCTGCTGCTTTTCACACGGATTTCTACCGTAGATCCGCCGCCATTTTTCTTATTTCATTATTATTATAAAGGGCAGCAGGCTGCTGGGGTTGGTGTCAGTTTTGCATTTGATGCACACAACAGTGTAGTTAAAAATAAAGTAAATAATTCATTGTGTTGCAGGGAAGTTTGTTGCATAAATGTTTCTTATCCAAAACAAATATATATTTTTAGCATTTGGGACATAATGAAGTTTATCACCTCTGCCTGTTATTAGGTGTGTATTTTAATTTTAATTTTTTTAGATTGCAGCTCCATGACAGACTACACCCATCAGAAGGGACTGCCAGTACCCCCATCTGAGCGCTGCTGCAGCTCAATGCCTTACTGGAGGCTGGGCTCGCGTCGGGCGCTTTTTAACCGGTCCACACGATAAGGCCTCAATCAGAGGCAGGGGGGGGGGGGGGGGGGGCCGGATCAAAGTGAGTTAAGCGAGTGATTGAACTTTGTGGTTAGAAAGGTTTGGGGTTGACATGTTGCCAGAAAATTCTGCGGGCTCCCCCATAGTCTGCAGCTCCCACAGGTTGACTGGCTTGTGTGTGTGTGTGTGGCTTTGCAGCAGTGCAGAAGACAGGAGGCAAATGCTGGGACAGAGAGGAAACATTTATTATGCATATTCCTCCTTTCACCTGCTCTGTGCATGGATTTCATTCTCCTGGTTGGCTGTGTTGTGTTGGAATTAAAAAAAAAAAAAAAGGCAAGGGGGCAGGATTTGAAGCCCTGTGAAAATGAGTCGCACAAGCACACAAGAGTGCAATTTGTGGGAAATGCAGATGTTGAGAGCCAAGGTCGGTCCGATAGCTGCTGCAGAAGACAGATGATAAACATGAATGCATTGGATTTGTGTTAGGACTCTGTGAACATAGTCTGTGGTCTTTTATGACACAAACGAAAGCTTTGTTCAGGCGTATCCATATTAACATGTAAGCCCTACCATATAACAACCTTGTAGTTTCAATGACGAGTTGAATTGTTCAAGTAATTCTATGTGTATGCGCTCCAAAAGTTCCTGATACTTACTGGGTTCTGGGCAGTCTTCTTCAGTTATTTTGATTGTTTGTAATTTCCCCAAATTTACAAATTAGTTTTGGGGTAATTGCAACATTAGAACACTGTAAGCAGTATGCAGTTTCAGGGGGGATGGCATCCCCCTTGTTAGCAAAATGACTCCAAACCATTCCCCTTGTTAACCCTCCATCCACTCATCCCCATCCCCACAACGAGTGCCTATCAGTGGGAGTACAGCTGCAAACGTACAAGAAAATGTCGAAAATTTAAGAGAGAAAAGGTGCAAATTTACAATTAAAAAGGTAGAAAATTCAAGAGGAAAAAATTTACAAGAAAAAAGTCACAAATTTATGAAAAAAAGTTGCAACTTTGCAAGAAAAAAGGTAGAAAATTCAAGAAGAAAAAGTCACAAATTCACAAAAAAAAGTTGCAAATTTAAAAGACAAAAGTTGCAGATTTATGAGTATACATTTCAAAGTTGTGTGGAAAAAGGGTTACAAATTTATAACAAAAAGTGGCAATTTTATGGGAAAGACTAAATTTATTAGAAAGAACTAACAAACTTGCTAGGAAAAAGTTACTGCATTTAAAAAAGTTACGAGAAAAATCTCACAAATTAGTGTGAAAATGAAAAATGTATTGGTATAAAAGTAAAAAATGTATACAAATGTGCAGCTGTTCTTGTAAATTGCTCTTTTTAAGGACAGTGCAGGTTGATGAACATCAATATCAATCAATGTCACCTTGCCAGATTGTAGCCATGTGGCTGATTTCCATCTGTTGTCCACGGGCTACAACTTTAAAATTAAAACAAAACAAAATTTTAAAAAATGTTCTCGTAAATTTGTAACATTTTTCTTCTAAATTTGGGACCTGCCTATAGTAAATTTGGGAGTTTTGTATCTAGCATCTTTTGTCATATTTTTGCACCTATGTTCATGGAAATTTGTAATAAATTTACATTTATACATTTGTAGCTTATGGTAAATTTGTCAATACCCGTACCATCCCCCTGTTTAAAAATAACAAATCACCTACTGACAGTAAGTACTGAATAATTTCAGAGCAATTACATCTGAGCCATAACTGAAGAATACAGCCTGGAACCCACCGGGTAATTTTGAGCTAGTTAAGATGAACCATAAAAATCATCTGGAGCATGGAAACTACAGGGTTCTTGACTGCCCGCATGGTACAGGGTAGTACATGAAAAGTACATTGTGCTTAAATAGTAAAAGAGTACTTTATGGTAATGAAAACGAGGGTTGTTGCCCTGATCTTCTTATGCTGTTTGACACTGGTAGCTACACTAGAAAGTACACAGTATTTTCATAGTACTTCACAGCCTGTGACGTACAAGTGTTACCTTGGACTTTATGAAATAGTGTGCACATAAGCTTTAGTATAATTATTGATTTGCTAAACAATAGTTAAAGATTTAAAAGGGAAGTGCATACATGATTTCACACAGTGGTCTGAGGCTCTTGCAGACAGGGTCCGGCCAGTCAGATGGGGGCTGGCACATGGCCACTGCAGCCCAAATTAAAACACTTTACAATCAGGCAGGGCGAAGGACGGCCCTGGGGCTTTTCAGCTTCCTTGTGCAGGGGGTCTTATCTGCAGGGATCAACTTTCATGCAAGCGCTCCCTCAGAAGGATGGCTCTTTGTTCTATAAAGACCAGGCTGCCCAGCGATTCTGTGCCTTTCCTTTTCTCTGTTTTTGAGTTGTGAGGAAATGAGGAAATCTAATAATGAAGGACAGAACACAAATCCAGAAAAGCGCCAACAAAGTTCGTCCTATGCAGACAGGCTGCAGACTGTACCCGGGGTGGTGACCCTGACTGTGAAGAGAGGCATTCTGGGCAATTTTTTGCCAAAAAAGAAAAAAAAAAAAAAAGTGGCACGGAGGCACAAAACACATTTGAGCCAAATATTGCCAACGTTAGCAATAAGCAATATGAAACTTTACTCTTGTGAATTTATGACTTTTCTTTTAAAATTCTGTTGTATAATTTGCTGTATTGTCATATAAATTTATGATATATTTTTTCTCTTTGAATTGAGACTTTTTCTTATAAATTTGCAAAGTTTTCATATAAATGTACGACATTTGCAGCTTTCAAAAAATTACATTTTTTGGTTCTTAAAAAAATAATATTTGAAACCTTTCCTGTAAATTCAAGGATTTTTTTTCTCATAAATTTTGAGACTTGTGAATTTCTGGTAAATTTGAAACTTTATTATCATAAATATCAAGGCTGCAACTAATGACTTTTTTAGTAGTCGACTAATCTGTTGTCTGTTTTTTCGAACAGTCGACTAATTCTAATTATTTCTGTCATGTCTGCCATCTCTGCTTGCTGTTGGGACGACTCCTGTTTGGGGCTCCAGTGTATGTTTGACCTCACTTGTTTAAGTTTGCTCTCCTGAGAATATCACCTTGTTCTCAGTCTCTGCCTTTAATATAACGTTTTATAAAAGGTATTTTATAAAATAATGATTCATCAAACAGGAGTTTGAATCTTAAACTTGATAGCTTAATCAAAAGTGCTGCTAGCAACACAATTATCAGACGATACAAAACCATTATTTATTTCACTCATAATGCACAAACAAGAAAAGTGGAACTTTTTTCATGTTTTAGAGTCTGAAACATTTTTAGAATTTTTTTTTTTTCCTGGAAAAGGGTGCACAGGCGATTAGTTGATCAAATTAGTTGTCGATTAATTTTCTGACAATCGACTAGTTGATTAGTCGATTTATTGTTGCAGGATTACTAAATATGCACATTTTTCTCTTTATATAACAACTTTTACTTATAAATTAAATACATTTTTGGCAAATTTGAAACTTTTTCTGTTAAATTTGTGCCTTTATTCACATAATCCTTGAGATTTTTTTCCCCATACATTCATGACTTTTGTTCTATAAACTTGTGGGGGTTTGAGTGATTTCTAAAGGACGGAGCCGCATGAGGCTCCAGAGCTGCTGCACAACGCGGCAGAGCAGAATTGATTACGGACATCCCTGCAGTTCCTCATTTCATAAAGCAACAGTGTGGACTGCCTCTCAAAGTCCACTGGCTGCACAATAAATAGAAAATATTTACTCTTCTGTTTCTCTTCTTTCCACTCACATCCCCCCCCCCCCCCACAGAAATGGTGGCTTAATTGAAGATGGTAATCACTCATTCAGTGCTTGGTGATGCAAATTGTAGCTGATGTGCGCAGAAATGTGCTCTCCGAGAGGCCACCGTTGTTGGTTGGTGTGGAATGAGCACAATGCAGGACACAAAAGGAGCCCAGCAGAATGAAAAGTGTCAATCTCCACCTGACTTGGAGCCCCATTACAGGGTGAGAGAAGAGACGTGTGTGTGTGTGTGTGTGTGTGTGTGTGTGTGTGTGTGTGTGTGTGTGTGTGTGCTGGGAGAGACGACCCAAAAAGGTGTGCAGTGTGCACGCATCCATTCACTGTCATGATTAGCAGCTATTATCAACGGCCCGAGCTGGTTGCCAGTCAGACTGAATTATTCTGCAGTGAATCGACTAGCAGCCAGTTGACCAATGACTCTTCCCTCCTCGCACAACACTACCTCTGCTCCGTCGGGTTTCATCTCCTACCTTTTCTGTCACTCCCGCTCATTGATTGGCTCCGGTAGAACCTCTCTTCTATCAAACCCACCCTGCTCTATTGGTGCTGCTGCTTTTTCCTTTGCCCACATCACATCCAGTTTGTCCTTTTTTTTTAATTTGCATGTGTGTTTTTTTTTTTTAGTTAAGCAGTGATGAAATCGCAGCGTAGACCCTGCTGTGCGTGCATGCGTGCGTGTGTATGTAAATGCGTGTAGTTTTTGGGGCAGGGCAGTGCAGGCGGCAGCCTGATCCATACTAATGTTCATTGATAGGAAAATCAATGGTGCATTGATCCAGAGACTCGGCTCCAAGGGAGGGAGGGAAGGGAAGAGCAACAGAAAAGAGGAGGATGTGGGGAATGGGGAGCGTAGGAGGGGAAAAAATTAAGCAGATGGGGAGAAAAGTGGGAGCAAGGTCTCCGAGACAGGAGCCCTGCTGCCTGCTGTTGGCGATGAGGGACTATATATATGTGTGAACAACCTGTCATGGCCTACTCTTCTCTTTTCTGTGGCTGCTTTGCAGAACTGCTCTTAAGAGTGGATGAACGAGCCTCAAATGGAACCTGAGAAGCAAAAAAAAAAGAGGAGAAATGGTAGAGGAGCGGAGGAGGGGAGGGAGAAAATCAATTTTCTCAGGCAGAGGCAGGCTGGTCTAATGGAGGTCTAAAAGAAGAAGAGGAGGAGGAGGAGGAGAGGACGTATTTTCCTCTGATTACCTCCTGTAGCCTTCCTGGCAAACCTTCAAAGCTAGCATTGCTAGAACGGCCTCCCTCATCCGACCTTTTCGTAGAAGGTATGGAGTCTTCTTTCACTCAGCTGCAGTCGGGCTTTGAAGTGGACAGGACATGCAGTTAGAGAACATCCCAACATAGAGGATAAAGGGCAAGCAAACACAGAGAGCTTAAAAATGCTTTTTCATGAGCAGAAAGTAGCAAATGTTTCATAATTGGTGGAACATTTTAAAACCATGTTGTCAAATTCTTCTTTTGTACAACTTATGTAAGCGGTTACGTCTCTGAGAGAAAACGAGCTGAGCTAGAATGGATGAAGTTTTCCATTTGGCTAAGATGAATCATTTATAAAGCATAAAGGAAGGGAATTTGTCTTTAGTCTTTCTGTCCAATGAAGGAAGAAATCTGGAGTAGCTACCCCAGTTCTGCTTGCTCAGATGGCCTATGACCAGGCTGCTATGTTCCAATTTCCTGCAACAGGCTGGGTTGTTATGAATCGGCGAGTGAAGTGGACAGTCGGTGCTGTGCAGAAATTGGAAGGAGTGATTTGTTCCATCCCCAGCTAAGTGAATTTGAAATATTGGTTATGGTTTTCCAAATAAAAATTTCTTCCATGGTGATCAAATCCAGAAAAGAAGAAACCAATGAAAATGTAGGTAAGAGTGCCTGAGTTTCTGGTAAATTACAGTGCTGTGGAAAAGTATTTACCCCCTTCCTGATTTCTTTTTTTATATATATATTTGTCAGACTTAAATGTTTCAGATCATCAAACAGATTTTAATATTAGACAAAGTTAGCCCAAGTAAATACAAAATGCAGTTTTTAAATGATAATTTCATTAAAGGGGAAAAAAGCTATCCAAATCTACATGGCCCTATGTGGAAAAAAATAAGTGCCCCCTAAACCTAATAACTGGTTGTGCCACCCTTGACGGCAACAATTGCAATCAAGCATTTGCGATAACTGGCAATGAGTCTTTTACATCGCTGTTGAGGAATTTTGGCCCACTCTTCTTTTCAGAATTGTCTTAATTCAGCCACATTGGAGGGCTTGAGCTTGAAGTCACAAGCTGATGGCCAGACATTCTCCTTCAGGATTTTCTGGTAGAGAGCAGAATTCATGGTTCCATCAATTATGGCAAGTCGTCCAGGTCCTGAAGCAGCAAAGCAGCCCCAGACCATCACACTACCACCACCATGTTTGACTGTTGGTATGATGTTCTCTTTATGAAATGCTGCATCAGTTTTACGCCAGATGTAACGGGATGCACATCCTCCAAAAAGGTTAACTTTTGTTTCATCAGTCCACAGAATATTTTCCCAGAAGTCCTGGGGATCATCAAGATGTTTTTTGGCATATGTGAGATGACCCTTTGTGTTCTTTTTGGTCAGCAGTGGGTTTTCACCTTGGAAATCTCACATGGATGCCATTTTTGCACAGTCTCTTTGTTATTGTTGAATCAGTGTCCAAACTGAGGCCTGCAGTTCTTTAGATGTTGTTCTGGGTTTTTTTCTCACCTGTTCTTGATTTTCTTTAGATCGTGGCACGATGTGTTGTGTTTTGAGATCTTTTAGCTTGCTTCATTTTGCCAGACAGGTTCTATTTATGTGATTTCTTGATTCAACAGGCCTAGCAGTAATCAGGCCCAGGTCTCGATAGTGAAATTGAACTCAGCTTTCCAAAAAATGTGGTTAATCACAGTTAATTCATGATGGAACAGGATGGGGGGGTGTACGTCTTCACATAGGACCGGGTAGGTTTGAATAACTTTTTTTCCCTTAATAAATAAAATCAACATTTAAAAATTGCATTTTGTATTTACCCGGGTTGTCTTTGTCTAATATTGCAATTTGTTTGATGATCTGAAACATTCAAATGTGACAAATATGTAAAAATATAATAAATCAGGAAGGGGGAAAATACTTTTTCACAGCGGTGTGTAATAACAAATGCATTGAATATGCAGAGTTTTAATCCAAGAAGCCTTCTGAAGTTAGTGACCTGCGGTAAAACCACTGGAGAACATGAAGAAGTAAAGCAGGGACAGATGTGGCCTCCAAAACTCCCCAATAACGCCTGCTCTGTCTGCTCCGACAGCTTTGTGCTGTTGCTCATTAAAACGGTGAATGTTCCACCAGCTATTAAACACTCTTTCACCGAACTTTTCCCTTCCTTTGAAACATTTACTGTACAAATACAGTGTGTCTTCACTGGGGTGGAGAAACTAGAGTGGGAAAAAAGCTCAAGGTTTCGAGAGAAAAAGCTATTAACTGTTGTTGAAGCAGAGCTTGTAAGCTCAGTCTGTCTGTCTGTCTGTCTGTCTGTTACCGTTTTTTTTTCCCGTCGCTCCCTCCCTGCCTCGTTGGCTCTTTGTGGGGTTTTTTTCTTTCTTTCTCTCAGCCTGTGAGGTGAAAGTGGCTTCCATGGTAACGACACACTCTGTTTATGCCACGACGTCTCACTTCATCACAAGCTGTTGATGGCTTTGATTTGCATGCGTGCCTACGTGTGCGTGTTCCCTCCATTTCTGAGAACTACTACCCCCCCCCCTTAAAACACACATCATACAGGTGTTTGTGAGACGAGCAGGACAGCTTTAAATGATTAGACGCTCAGTGGATCACATTCCTCCATTAGATATAGAAAACGTTCAGTTTTGTGTGTTCTAAAGCAAAATATCAAACTCTGCCAAACAAAACTGATCAACTTCTCGACACACTTTTTAATAAAACTTTGAAAAAGAAATCATTCAACAAACCCATAAAACGGATACGGCCACTTCACCTGTTAAAGCTGAAAAATGCCAATTTAATCACACTCATTTCCTCGTTGGGCATGCTGATCCTATACACTTAACCACTTAAATTACCAGCAGAAACAATGATTATGACTTCTTTTCACCAAAACCAGTCGCTCCCAATTAGTGGGGCCGGGTGGGGGGGGGGGGGGTGAGGAGGGGAGAGAGGGAGGGAGAGGCCTGGCGAGCCGGACCCCCTGCAGGGCAGAGAGGAGGAGGTGGGGGTGGTGGTGGTGGCAAAAATGGATTCCATACTAGGAAATCCATTAGGGCAGGGGGACGGCGTGGAGCTGGCGGCTCAGAGTGGCCGCTGTGTTTTTAAAAATTCCTCATTAGGTGTAATTTCTAAATTACAATCAGCACGGTTAGAATGGGGAGGCGAGGATCTGACCAACTCATCAGGATAATCAGGGTAATCGCATGATCCGGCATGAGTGTGTGTTGCAGAAGAGAGGCAGATGAAAACTAAAGAGAGCTGAGGAGGATGGGGGCTGAATTTTAATGATGCTGCTGCTGCTGGACACTGACTTCTATTTGTCTGTCCGCTTTGTTTACTTTTAATGACTTTTTTTGGACAACTAATTGATCTACAGATGATTGCTGCAGGGATGGAGCGGGTGATTGAAGTAACAAGCAAACTGGCAGCAGAGATCTCTAGAAGCCGAAATCTTGGGAGGCAAAAATCTCTGTAGGTGTCTCTGTGGTGGAATCACCCACCACCTCCAAATGAGACAGAGATGGGCGGGGGGGAAACTGGTGAAAGCGGAGCAAAAGAGTGGAAAAGGAGAAAGCGGAGGGACAGAAACATGGGTGGGAAGCAGGAGAGGGAGTCGAGGGGCCTCTGTCAGGGAGAGAGAAAGAAAAGTGAGAGAGAGAGAGAGAGAGAGAGGAGTGGAAATGGCAGGAAGGGAGGGAGGAGAAGAGGTTAATTTGCACATATTAGAGAGGGCAGGATTTTTCATTAAAAAGAGATTGAAGTTGATATATGCCTGTGCGCTCCTGACACACTGTACACTCTGATTGTGTTAAGTCCTTGACAGAACAAAGGATTGCCCCCCCCCCTCTCTCTCCCTCTCTCTCTCTCTCTCTAACAGCCCTTGCAGCTCTTGCATTCTGCAGCTTTCTGGAGCTGTTTCATGGTGAATCGAAGCTCAGACAGGGTGTCATAGCACCTCAGGACTCCCTCTTTAATGCATATGCATATACTTACCTTTCTTTCTGATGAAAATTCATACAGGAAAGAAAATGTTTTTCATGCCTCCCCCATGAATCTGGTGTCAAAGGGGGTTAGTTGGTATTCGTTCCCTGGCTGAAGGGAAGTATTTCATAAAGAGCTGCATTCAGTTCACTGTGACAGTACAGTTGCTCATTTAGCTGCTGGCATTTCGAAAAAGGTAGCTGGACAATAACATAGCCTCTAGTCCATTGTTCAAGGCCGACGTTCAGGTAAGCTGATCTTCCGCCTGAGCTGCCTCAGGCCATGTTAAACCTGGAAAAACATGGACAATCATAACAATTTTTTTCTGATCTGTTCACCGGGACACATGCAACTGATCTAACTATCTCTCTTCTTGCCTTTTTTTTTTCCCTCCTCACTCCTTTTCTTTTATCATGTTTTCCTCAGGCCACATCTGTCATTCCACACTGGAGGGTTATGTCTGATCTTTGACCTTAGTTAGCACAGCGCCCGAGACCCGCTTCACACAAACAAGCGCGCACACCACCGAGCCTGCACACACAAGAGCAGGAGGTATCGATTGGCAATAGATAGATAGATAGAGCAGGGTCGGCCTGATAAGGAGGCCATATTTGATGTTTGTTCTCGCAGCAGAGAGAGATTAAATCACAATGAGCAGCCTGCTCCGTCCTTGGCTCCATCCCCACTTGAGGCTTTACAGAAGTTTAGGGGTCGAGCTTAAAGAATGACGGGTGAGAGACTGTGGACAAGGGGCGCCAGGCCTGCTTAAATCCTCTGAGCTAAGAGCCATTGATTAACATGGCCTGTAATATTATTCAAGGGTGTTTTTTTTGCTCTCTCTCTTGTTCTACACAGTCCAAGGTTTTCAGCATTTCAAGTTGGCCAGTCCTTTGTCCTCCATGAGCTATGTTATGAACTGACTGGCACGCATCGATGCATGTCTCACAGTGGTGATGTGCTCAGTTTCTTTCAAACACAACATGTGGACACCCACTGCTGCCCTGCATGTGCCTAAATAGTCTTGGTCCATGTTCATTCTGCAAAAATTACAAAAAGTAGTCATGCAGACATGAAAACGGAGTGGTAGCCTAGTTGATAGAGCATCCACCCCATAACCGGCAGGTTGGGGGTTCAAGTCCTGGCCAGGTCATACCAAAGACCATATTAAAAAATGGTACTTCCCGCCTTCTAGCTTGGTGCTCAGCATAATAGAATGGAGGAAGGAGAAGTTGTTTGTAGTCGCAACTTGAATGGCAGCGACCCCTCTAATTCTATATGTGATTAACATTGTAGATAGAGAAACGTAATTTTGTTCTACTGTACATGACTGGCTGCATGGACTGAATTGACAATAGAGATGGTTTCTTCTAACTTACATTTCGAAGCAGATATTTAAAAACTTGTGCAGTGGTCAGATGGTAAAATTGTTGGTAAAATATAAGAAAATGACAGTGTAGAAGTAATGTGAATGTAAAAATAGTGCACAAGTCCAACTAGCAAACAAAACTTAGTTGAAAAAGTTAATTACAGCATACGAGTACACAGCTGCTATGACTTCAGTGTTTTATTGGCAAGAGAAATATTCTGTTATCCCGTTTTACTAAAATAGTCTAAGATGAACTTTAAACTTTATATATTCAGATAAAATTGCTGCAAATGTGGTCAACTTCCTCTAAAATTTTCTTTTCACTTTTTTTTTCCACAATATCTTTATTGAACCTTTTTTTTTTTTAACAAACATGATACAAACAATCAAACACTAACACTAAAGTACTACAAAAAAAAAAAAATGCACTAAAAACACCAACAACCACCAACAAAATCAAGTCTTCAACAATGCTCCTCTGTTTAGTCTAGACAATCCATTACATAAGTATACATATTATGTTCACCAGTTTGGAATTTACAAGGTCCACACACATCATTCACCTTCTTCTTCAAGAGTTATGTTTAAATTTTTTACATAATCAATAAAAGGTCTCCATATATTCTCAAACACAATTTCCTTTGATTTTAGTATATATGTTATTCTTTCTAATGGAAGGTTTGTTAACATCTGTCTTAACCACTGAGTCACATCTGGTCTATGAGTCTTTTTCCATAATAGTGCAATACATTTTTTGGCATTAAGCAAACTGAGGTCTATGAATGTTCTTTCACTTTTATTAAAATTATGCTTTTCTGGGTACAGACCCAACAAAAACAGTTTAGGATTCAATATGATTTGTTTTGAGATTATTTTTTCAATTGTTACCCTCACCTCTTCCCAAAACATTCTTATTAATCTACATTCCCATAAACAATGAAATAGGGTTCCTTTACTTTCCATGCATTTTGTGCATGTATCTGGTATATTTTTGTTATATCTATTTAACTCCTCCGGTGTAACATACATCCGCATTAACCATTTGAAATGTATCAATTTAAGGCGTGCATTTATTGATTTGGTTTGAGCTTCTGTACAAGCCAATTCCCATTGTTCCTCTGAAATTTCAATTTGCAGATCTTCTTTCCAGTAGTTTAATCTTTTCAGTGAATTTTCACTTGAAGATAGTGTCAATAAGTTATAAAACTCTGAAATAATACCCTTTCTTTTACTATCTTTCATCATCATTTTTTCCAAGGATGAATAAATAGGTCAAGTGAGAGCTTTATTTTGATTTGATCGAATAAAGTTTCTAAGTTGAAGATATTTAAAAAAATGTGTTCTATTGAGATTAAATTTGATCCTCAGCTCTTCAAAAGACATTATGTTGTCTGCACATGGCAAATATAAATCCTGAATCTTTTGTATCCCTTTTAAATTCCATACTTTAAATACAGTGTCCGCTCTCCCTGGTTTAAAATATTGATTACCCCATATTGGACTAAATTGTGACAATAACTGTGGTTCTTTTAAATAGTTTTTAGCTTCACACCATATTTTGATCATATGCTTTACAAATGGATTTTTAACTTGTTTTTGTAATTTTTTTGCCGAATCTGAGTATATGAATATAGGAAGAGGTAAAGGTAAATTGTATGATTCCATTTCAGTCCAGTGAGGGAGATCATTTGATGAAAAATAATATGTCATAGACCTCAGTTGTGCCGACCAATAATACAACATAAAATTTGGACATTTCAGACCTCCACGATCAAATGGTAAATATAATAAAGACAAACGTAATCTAGCCCTCCTGTTGTTCCATATAAATTCCACTAACTTTTTTTTTATTCTTGAGAATAGATCTAAAGGTGGTGATAAGGGAATGTATTGAAATAAATAAAGTATTTTAGGTAAAATATTACTTTTAAGTATATTGATTCTCCCGATCATCGACATTGGTAGTGACATCCATCTCTGAGTTAACTCATTGATATCTGTCATTAAGGCTTCATAGTTGACACTGGTGACTGATTCTAGCTTAGGCATAATTTGGATTCCTAAATATTTAAACTGATTTACAACATTGAATTGATTTACCTCAGGGGCAGGGTAATTTCTCTGGGTCTCATTTAGCATTAATATTGAAGATTTAGTTGTATTTATTTTATATCCTGATATTTCCCCAAAATTCTTTATTAAATTCAACAAGGTTGGAATTGATTTTTTTAGATTCGACATAAACAAAATTATATCATCGGCGTACAGGGAGATTTTATGTTCTGTTGGTCCAACTTTAATTCCATATATTTGTGAATGTAAACGTATCGCTATCGCTAAAGGTTCAATTGCCATAGTAAACAGTAAAGGTGAAAGTGGACAGCCTTGTCGACATCCTCTATTGATTTTTATTGGTTTTGAAATATTGTTATTTGTTAGGATTTCTGCTGTAGCATTATTGTATATTATTTGAACCCATTTTATGAAATTATTTCCAAGTCCAAACCTTTGTAGGACTTCAAAAAGAAAGGGCCATTCAACTCTATCAAAGGCCTTTTCGGCGTCCAATGATAGGAGAGCTGTATCCGGTGCTTCTTTATTAAAATAAATAATATTAAATAGTCTTCTTACATTATGGAAGCCTTGTCTACCCTTTATAAAGCCATTCTGATCTCGATTAATAATATTTGGTAAAATTTCTTGTATTCGTCTTGCTAAAATTTTACAGATTATCTTAAGGTCGGCGTTTAATAGGCTTATTGGTCTCATATTTTCACATTTATTAGAGGGCTTACCTGGTTTTGGCAGCAGTATAATTAAGGCATTATTTATGTATGATGGTAAATTATTATTTTGAAATGCTTCTAAAACCATTTCCAAAAAAGGTTTTATTAATTTATTCTTAAATTTTTTATAAAGGTCAACTGGAAGACCATCTGGTCCTGCACTTTTTCCTGATTTCATATTATCAATGGCTAGCCCAACTTCTTCTTGACTAATTTTAGACTCCAATATCTCCCTGTTTTCATTTGGAATACACGGTATAGATAGTTCGTTCAAAAACCCATTTAGTTTTGTTAAATCAGGTTCATTTTTGGTATCATATAATTTTTCATAGTAATCTCTAAAGGCTCTATTAATTTCTAAAGGATCTATAACTACCTGTCCATTACTTATAATACTGGTAATTGGTGTTTTAATTTCCAATTGTTTAATCTGCCATGCTAATAATTTTCCTGATTTTTCACCTTGTTCATAAAAAGATTGTTTCAATCTTAGAAGACTCGAGGCAGCTCTATTCGCTGATTTTTTGTCGTATTCAGCTCTCAAAATCAGTAATTCATTCTCCAACCTTGGGTCACTTCCTGCATACACTTTTTCCTGAAGATTTTTTATTTTATGTTCCAATTTAGCTCTCTCCTCTCGAGTCTTCTTAGATTTTGATCCTGTATAACTAATAATATGTCCCCTAATAAAAGCTTTGAAAGCCTCCCACTTTACACATGCTGATGTTTGTGTAGTATTGATGTCAAAGAACTCGTCTATCTGTTTTTCTATATACTTGACAAATTCCTCATCCTGAAGCCATTTATGCTGAAATTGCCATCTACCTGATTCCTTTGTCAATTTTTTATCTACATATATTAGACAACAGGGTGCATGATCAGAGATCACGATGTTATCATAAAAGCAGTTTTGAATCTTGGACCTTAATTCTGTGGAAATCAAAAAATAATCAATACGTGAGAATGTCTTGTAGGTACTGGAATAACAAGAATAGGCTTTAACTTGTGGTTTCATTTCTCTCCATATATCTAACAATCTCAATTCTTTCATAAAATGATTAATAGTCATCCTACATCCAATGTGCGTACAATCCAGTCCTGTTGATCTATCCACACCTGGATTCAATGTACAATTAAAATCCCCTGCTATTATATGTTGCCCTGTAAGTGATGATAAGATGAGAAATAAATTAGCAAAGAACTTCTGATCATCTATATTGGGACCATATAAGTTCACAAGATTTATATTTTCTAATAGCAAAGAACCTTGAATGATTACATATCTTCCAAATTTGTCTCCAATTACATTTTTCACTTGAAAAGGAACTGATTTATGTATGAGAGTCATAGCTCCCCTGGCTCGGGATGAAAATGAAGAGGTGAATACACTTCCCTGCCATCTACTCCTAATTCTTTTAACATCCTCCTCTATCAGATGAGTTTCTTGTAAAAACACAATTCTTGAACCCATGTCCTTTATTTTATTCATAACTTGTTTAAGTTTTTTTAAATTTTGTAGACCTCTGCAATTCCATGAAGTTAAATTAAGATTAACACTTTGGTCCATGATCAATAGAGAGTTTGGGATTACCTTGCAGTGTAAACATGCTCATACAGAGAAGCAAAAACATGAGTGGTTGAACATTCATCCTACAAACTACACACAAACAAATTTCCCCTTCCCACACTTGTGGCAAACCCCCCAAAATCAAAAGAAAAATTCTGTCTCCCGATATAGCCATCGACCGTTCCACACCCATGGGGAACAGCCTAAGCCACTCCTTCTTCATCCTCCCAATCACCCTAACTCTACTGCTTTTAATGACGTAACATTAACTCTCCTCTGTAGTTTTCCAACTTAACTCCAAAATTTTTAACAACTTTGTACATCATAGTTTTTTTTTTGTTTTGTTTGTTTTGTTTTTGTTTTGTTTTTTTAATATATAAT
Source organism: Pholidichthys leucotaenia (assembly GCA_020510985.1). Taxonomy (NCBI): domain Eukaryota; kingdom Metazoa; phylum Chordata; class Actinopteri; order Cichliformes; family Pholidichthyidae; genus Pholidichthys; species Pholidichthys leucotaenia. The sequence goes on from CM035844.1 coordinate 144,189,725, forward strand.
ACAATCTATATTTTGTAAACTTACTATTTACTTCAAGTCAGTCAGATGCCTGTGCAAATGCTTAATTATTCTACCTTATATTTTGTTCATGCTTAGCTCCCACCAGTCTCTTCTTCTTCTTTGATCTTCTTGATGAACTCCTGCGCCTCCTCTGGGGTCTTGAAGATGTGGGTTCTGCCCTCATACGTGGTCAGCAGTCTCGCAGGATAGATTACACCATGACGAATCCCAAGGTTGCGCAGCTCCTTACGTACGGGATCAAACTGCTTCCTCAATTGCTGGATTCCTGTGGCCAAATCTGGGTAGAACCGCACCTGCTGGTCCTGGTGTTTAATCTCTCCTTTAGCACGTGCAGCGTTGAAGATCTTCATCCTGTCTCTGTTGCTAAGAAACTTCATAATTAAGGTCCTCGGCGGTCCCTTATCTCTCCGTGGGCCAATACGATGTGCTTTTTCCAGAACCACTGCTGATTGCAACTCCTCGCTGCCCAGCACCTCCGGAATCCACTTTTCCAGAAAGGAACATACGTCCCGACCTTCTGATTCCTCTGGAAGACCCACCAGCCTCAAATTATTCTGTCTCGACCGAGATTCCAAATCCAAAATATTATCTTCCAGAGATTTATTTTTTTTTTCCAAAGTGCGCACCTTTAATTGAAGACGGGTGACGTCATCTTCAGCACTAGCGAGACGGAGCTCCATCTGCGCCGTTCGTTCTACACAGTCACCCAATTCCTTTCTTATTCCTTCCAACGCTGTCATAATCCCATCAAATCTAGAGGAAAAGTCCGCTCTCATTGAACTCATGGCAGCCATCAGCGCATCTGCGCCATTCCCCGCAGATATCGCACCGTTGCCAGCCTCCTCCGCCATATATGGAGTTTTGTTTGCTGCGTCACAGACCTGAAAGTCCGTTAATTTGGACTGTTTCGGCGGCTCGCTTTTTCCTTTTCCTGGTTTTCCAGCCTTAGGCTTCGCCGACATATCCTCGCCCAAATGCTGGGATACGTTCTGTCCCAAATGAGAGAGTTATTTGCCGATTTTTTTCCTCCAGGAGCAGAGCAGAGCGAGACACGTCCGTCCTACGTGGCAGCCATAACCGGAAGTCCTTTCTTTTCACTTTAGTTAAGTGTTATCCTAAATTACAAACAAGTCCAAAAATGATTTATTATTTATTATCGCCTTTCACCCGAAACGGGTATATCCACAGTTCCTTCCTTACTCCTCTCCGCTCTGCGTCGAGCCCGTCTTTTCTCGTGAGCCATCACTCTCTTTGTATTATGCGCCCTGCAAACTTTCCTCGTGAGGTTCTTCCATTCCGCTCTATCATGTACTACCAATTGCGATTGATCTAAAACATCGGCATACTTCAATGCATTTTTGCATGTGTCCTTAAAACGGAGTTTGGGTCGACCTACTTTGCGAGAACCATGAGCCAGCTCACAATACAGGAGTTCCTTCACCGGCCTATCATCATTCATTTGACAGACATGACCTAACCAGCGCATGCGACTCATTACAAGCTTGATCTCGGTGTCTTCGACGTGTGCCCGCCGCAGCACCTCCTCATTGCTGATGAAATCGTCCCACTTGATGTTTAGTATAAGGTGAAGGTGAAGCTGTTGGATTATGCGAAGCTGCCTGACTTCGTGCTGGTAAAGGGTCCAGGTTTCGCTGCCATACATCAGGAGGGGCATAAGGCAGTGATTGTAAACTGCGACTTTGGTAGAGACTGTGAGGTCATGCGAATCAAACACCCTCTTGCGCAGACGGCCAAAAGCACACAATGCTGCTTGGATGCGAGATGCAAGTTCCCCCTTCATAGAGCAGTCACTGCTGACATAACTGCCGAGATACTTGAAGCGAGTAACGTTGACCAATTTGATGTCGTCAATAAAGAACTCAGCTGTATTGCCAATACACGTGGTCTCTGTTTTGACTTTGTTGATGCAGAGACCCATTCTCTTAGCGACGTCATTGTAGGAGGATAATAACGTCTGCAGGCCCTCTGGTGTATCACTGAAGATCGCAATATCGTCAGCATACTGAGCTTCTCCAATATATTCTGTGAGGACTCTGGATTTCGCTTTTAATCTGCGGAGGTCAAAAAGATCGCCATCGTAACGCAGTCTGATCTGTACGCTGCAGGCGTGCTTGATTTCTTTGAAAACGAGCCAAAGTAGGACTGCTGCGTACATGCCAAAGAGTGTTGGAGCTAGTTTACACCCCTGCTTGACCCCACTGTTGTATTCAAGGGATTGGGTGAGTTCACCATTGATAGCAAGTCGGGCGTGCACGTCCGTGTATAGTCTCTTGATGATTCTTATAAACTTTGGAGGACAGCCAAGTTTGCCAAGGATGATGAAGAGGAGCTCGCGATTGACCGTGTCAAACGCCTTCACAAAATCCACGAAGGCTATGTACAAACATCTGCGCTGCTCTCTTGTTTTTTCCATCAGCTGGCGAAGGGTGAAAATCCCATCTATTGTGCTTCTACCATTTCGATACCTTTATATATTCAGATAAAATTGCTGCAAATGTGGTCAACTTCCTCTAAAATTTTCTTTTCACTTTAGTTAAGTGCTATCCTAAATTACAAACAAGTCCAAAAATGAATTTACTGTAATTTGGTAGTTTCAGCATTTACAGAATTATTCATTCCAAGACCTCTCAAATCACTACAGTCTCAGATGGGACCGTAAGTTCCGAATAACTTTACAATCCAAACAGAAAAGACCACTCAATCACAGATAACATGATCTTATCATATCGTAACATTATAGAAATTTTGCAGTAGTGCATTTATAAAAAAGTAATACATTTAACATAAAATGACCAATTTATCAGGAAAAAAATTACAATTTTACCAAAAGCAAGACACAAATTTATGATTTAAAACAATTCACAAATTCAACATAGACAAGACACAAATTTTTGAGAAAAAGGTTGAAAATTGTAAGAAAGAAAACCTCAAAATATGAGAAAAATAGCAAATATATGAAAGTTGCAAATTGTATGACAAAACATTTTGTGATGCAAAAAAATTGCAAGAGTAAAGTCACAAATTTGCAGGTGTAGATAAAACAAAACAAGTAAAAAGATACAAATGTACAAGTACGTTATGGCTTTGATGAAGATTCTGTCATCCAGGTGAGTAAAGTATACTGTATACTGTGACGTCAACTGGATACAAATATTTTTTTTTTAATTTTGAAAAGTTTCACTATTATCTCTACTTGACACCCATCTTCCCAGCCAGAACATCTACCAACCCTCAACCGTATATTTTACTCATATACGTTATTATATTATAGTTAAATTATGCACAGAATGTACAGATGTCTGTAAACAGACATACGCTACCAGTAACGACTTCCCTTCCTAAGAGATTCTGCATCCAACCAGGAGACACTTGTTGTGTGTGTGTGCGTGGGTGTGCATGTGTGTGTTTGAATATATAAAATATTCTGCGGTGTGGGTATGTATGTGGCAAACTTTTCCCCTCTACTAACTCAGAAGCCCCTTGACTGCGGGCTGTCCTCTCTTGCATGGCGATGCTACAATACCTGAAGCGGGACCTTGACATGGTTTCACTGACCGCTTGACCAAAAAAAAGAGGTCAAAGGTGTCTTTTTTAAATTGACCTTTACCGGTGGAGGTGTATGCCCGGGGAAGAATCAAGCGCACCTGACACAGTCGCCAGAATTTAGGATCTGCAGGTCTCTGTCCACAATATAGACATTGTGGACTGATGAAGAGATGAAGGCACAGGATCCCACTGGGTGGTGGGACACCAAAACTATATTTACATTTAATTATATTCACATTTATTTCTTTAATCTGCTCATATAACCCATATTGAGGTGTACGCTGGTGATAGAATTAGAGTTCACCCTGACTGTTTGTGTGTTGCTGCGTTACCAAAATGGCTCTCTGCTGTGTCCAGGAACTTCTCTTCAAATCATGAGCTGCAGCAGAGGAGAAAAAGACAAGATGTGACAAATCAGTGTGTACACCCACTGCCATCATCAAATTTAAGTGTATATAATTATTTGGGTTAGGATGAGTCATACAAATGTTCTGTGTGTACTAACTTCCTCAGTATTCTTTTGAATTCAGATGGTTGTTTATCCCACTTGCTTTGTAAGTGCGTGAAATGTGAAGGACACAATGGTCTCCCATTAAAAGTAATGTGTTTAAACAATATTAACAGCATACTGATAGAAACTGTGAATTACTGTGTATTAAAAATATTTGTAAAAACACCCAGGGAAATTTCTTTTTTGAACATCATCCATCATCAACCAAAACCTTAAAATGGACCAAAAAAAAAAAAAAAACAACCCTTCTCTTCCAACAAAAACATTAAAGAAATAAATTTGAATCATTGGCCAGGTCTGCAGAAAAAAATAAACCATTACATAGAAGAAAAATTTAACCAGCATCCCTATGAACATTGCAAATTTATATGAAAAAATAGCAGATTTATGAGGAAAAAATTGGTACATTTGACAAAGTTTTTAATTTACAGAAAGAAATGCTAGTTGGAGGGAAAAAAGTTTATCAAAGACCTTCAACTCGATAAAAATTTCAAATTTACAAGAAAAAGTCAAATTTGAGGAAAAATGTTGCACATTTATGACAGACACAAATGTAAATGGGGAAAGTCAAATTTTTGAGACAAAAGCAGCAAATTTACAAGAAAGAATAGGAAATTTCAGAAAAGAAATTAATTTCACTAATGTGAAACAGTTGTAAAAATTAAAGGACATATAAGAGTAAAACACTATATCATGACTGAAAAATAAAGTGATGCATTAACTAAATAAGGTAAATAAATGTAAATTATGCCCACATGCTATTATCATCCCATGGTGCATTTTAAGCCCCAGCGTGTGCGACTTATCAAAATTTCTCTAAAACGCAGGCGTATGCTGAACTAGCAATGGTTTTTGTTTTTGTTTTGTTTTTTTCAATTTTGGGCATATACATAACTTATTAGTAACTTACAGTATATAGAATGTTTTGATAACTTATAGATGACTTATACCAATGAATGCTTAGCGTGTTGCTGCCATTCACAACTTATACCCAATGATAGTCTAACTTATGCATTTTATTCACCTCTTCTCCTGGCTCTATTGGCACACAACTGGTATAGATCGTCTCAGCCTTGCTGGATCCTCCATCTCTCGGTTGGCATGGACATTTGCTCACCATATCAGTTCCCCTAAACACTGCCAATAATGCCATTTTATGGTAGCTGTAAGTTAGAAACATGTTCAGTAAGTTCTGTGGTCTTCCGGAACACATCAAATATGTCTACATACGTCAGTATGTGTTGGAGATGAGTTCGATGTAAGTTACACATAGGTTCAAAGCACATTACTCATAGGTTAGAAATAAGTTTTGGGTACGTTAGACATTATCTCGACGTATTTCAACTTATGGGTAACTTACAAGTACTGTGTGTGAACGTGTGTCAACGATCGCTGGCCCATGTATGCGGGATGTATGAGCAATACGCTGGCATATGTTGAAAATTTTATGCATGCGCAAAATTTTTCAACAACCTCGCCGTACTACGACGTATACCACCGTGCTTCAGCGTGCCCTTAACTTATACAAAACTTACCTATGACTTGTTCAATCTATGCCAGCGTATTCGCCAAATTTTTCATACATTTGGCATACGCTGGCTAAATCGTCAAGGTGTGACAGGGGCTTTACTTTATGCAATAAAAAACTTGTCATGTATCTGCTAGCAGCAGATGAGGGTGAAGAGAGGACTCAAGGGTACAGGCAGGGTGCAGTACAAAATGATTTATCAAAATAAACTTCAGGGCAAAGCAAAGGCAGCACATGGGCTGAGAACTCAAATTAAACATAGCATGGCAGACAATATTCAAGCAAAGCAAGGCTAAGATTACTCACAAGGAACATGGAACATGGCAGGGACATAGCTAGGGTGAAATGACGAATGACCTCTCAAAGAACAACGAACAGAGACTCATATAAAGGGGCAGGACAATCAGCAAGACACAGGACAGCTGAGAACAATCAAAGGCTGAGTAATGCACACGTGAGGAAGAGTGGCTATGGATATGGAAACATGAGGAGTTGAGGATACTAGGTGAACAGGTACACACACAACCATGAACTTAGACGGGATGACACAACATGATCAAAGACAGCAAGGACAGTAATATTAAACAGTAAAAATAAACCAAGATCATAGAATATAACTAAATACTAGGACTGTCACAGTAACCGCAGTTATGTAGTACTGCGCTATGGACAAGCCTACCGCAGAGGATAACGAGCAACCGCAGCAATCGCGGTGTTCACTTTTTTGTTTGTGTGGCTATATCTCGATGTTCACTTATGTGTCCCTATTGATTATTAAATAAATTGTTAAATGTTAAGTGTATTTTTATTGCCAACAGCCTGTTTGCACCCGGTACTGTGGAAGCTTCCACAGTGCGGTTGCTGGTGGCGGCACTGTGTGGGGCACTCTCTCTCCTGATGGACTCCAGCAGGCAGTTAGTGGCGGAAGCGTTTGGATGAATTGCTAAATACAGCCGTGACAGTGAGCACTGAAAGGGCACAAAGTGTGTTATTTCCTTCTGAGTGCAGTGTTTATGATCCTGATAATTGAGCTCTGAGAGCGAAACAACTACTGCGTAATGCATTGCTTGTTTGAACATGATTTTTAGGACAGCGCCAAAAATCCAAAAATCACAGAGATAAGAGCCACGCAGGGTCCTGTACAGAGGCTGTCCTGCTTAAATAAGCTGGATGTCGCTGCAGTATCCAGTCCACACACCCCGTAGTTGAAATACTGGTGTTACTACCACTGCTTTATGAAAATGATCTTTTTTTTTTTTTTTTTTAAACAGAATCAGCAGTCCATGCCTGTAGAAAGACTGGAGCGCCGCACAATTGTCACACACATACATAAAGATGAGAGCGGAGCTGCAGCGAGTTTCTTACAGCTTCCATCATTTGCCACATAAGTTCTGAACCCTGTTTAAGTTACGAGACCACAGGGTAGTAAAAAAAAATTGCAGTAATACCGCATATCGTGGTGTTGAGCTATCCACGTTCACCGCAAGGGAAGTTCCTCTGCTGCGACAGCCCTACCAAATACAAAAGACAACCAGAAAACACAGACAACAGGGGATGACATGACAATGATCAGAGAACACAGGGGCACGTATAATAATAATAATGATAATCATAATAATAATAATAATGATACTGTGAAAAAGCAAAGACTAAAATGAGCATAAAGTGTGGGCACAGTCCCTGGCCATGCCCTGATTATGCCAGAACTAATGAAAAAATTAATACATGCTTAATGCTTTATATACCCTTGAGAATGTAGGAATGCTGGAGCAATAAATCTTCCTGAATGCTACACAAAAACAACACATTACTGACATTTGGAAACATCAGCTTTTTTAAGTCACGCTGACACACGACACTATGTAATGCCAACATTGTCATATGTAGAGTGCTGTCTGGGAAAGGGACCAATTGTATGGAAGGCCATCCCATTCAAAACTTTGTCACGATGTGTTGTTACATTTCTGGAGAGACACGTCGGGTCAGCATAATTTATATATTCATTGCAGCCCAGCTGAACTCTGGGAGGAGCAGAGGTTGGTCAGCAGGTCTTTCATATCACTGTTGTAGTATCATCAGGACTAAAGACTGCATGTCTTATTCACCAGGTATTGCTGCTAGTGTATTTATATACTGTATATGTACACTTTTATTATTTTACAAATTTAAATATGCTTAATTTCTTTATTTTTTTCAAAGAATTTTGCTGCTTGTCATCATAGTTAACTAACTAACTAACTAACTAACCTGCACTTATATAGCGCTTTTCTAGTCACAAAGACCACTCAAAGCGCTTTCATTAATACTAACCCTCTATTCTAAGGGCCTATAGGAAACAGATATCTAGGGACAATTTAGAACAGCCAATTAACCTAACATGCATGTTTTTGGCATGTGGGAGGAAACCGGAGAAATCCCGGAGTAAACCCACGCAACACGGGGAGAACATGCAAACTCCACACAGATCACTGTTGGTCGGGGGCTGGGATCGAACCCACGATCCCCACAATCCCCCGGCCAAGGGTAAACTGTGCTGCCGCAGTGCTAACCACTGCGCCACCGTGCAGCCCAGCACTTACTGTTAGTAAATGTCTGTTTACGTCCTTCTGTGCATTCATTCCTGACTGATGGAGCCATTTCAATGAATGATGAAATGTTTCAGATTAAAAAAAAAACAACACACTGGAATCCAGTTGACTGAGCTGTCCTACAGTATATCTTGTGGCTAGTAAAATGGCTGATTGCCTTGTAACTGTGGAAAACTGCTAACCAGAGTGGCTGGTAAGAACAAAAACAAATGTGAAGCTCTGAACTCAAACCCTTGTATGATTCTGAACCACTAGTCTGTTTTATAGAAAAAATATATAAGTAATGGATCAAAATCTTGAGTTATTCAGCATCAAGCATTGAGGCTGAATCAACAAGAAACAACTGATTTACTCCTGTGAGCAATACTATTATAGTATTACATCATTGTACTAACTTTAATAGTGACTGACCACATCTTGTTTATTAATGGTTGCACATAAAGTCATTAGATCTCAGTTACATAGAACTCAATAATCTTTGCTGACACTCTATACACTGTTACGTAAGTCTAACAAAACTACAATGTGTATTCTCATATCTAGAATTTTTTCTAAATATAAACCTATATGTTGGAGTCATATACTCCATTAGTCGTCCTCATTCCAAACTGTTAACACCCATTAGAGGCACAGTTCTCAAAGATGTGGCCTAATCTTTTAAAAGTCCCAGGGTGATGTTGGAAATGGCCGGACGAGGAGAGGAGAGGGGGATGGAAGGGGGATAAAGGGAGGAAGGGGAGGAGAGAAACTCAATCTAAAGCACCAGGTGCACCTTTTGTCGACATAATCTCCCAGCCCTTGAGACCACGCACACACTGGCCAACATATACAGCTTTTCATACGTACACATGCTGCTTTCTTCCACTGGGGGATTTGGATATGCAGGGTTGGCTCTGGTCATATGTAGAAGGAACTCTTAGGTCACAGTACTGCCAGAGCGGGGTTGGTGCTTTCTGATTTTACCATGCTGCTAATGATCAATGGGAAAGAAGTTTTAGCTCTGAAACTTTGACATGGATCTGGTATTACTAGAGATGTTTACTGATTTTAAAGTCACCATAAGGATGTGAATTTAGACACTAAAATTAATTTGTGTACTGGTTATTATCATAGCAGTTTCTGTTCTTCTATATTTTTTACATTACCATTTGTATTATTCATGTACTCAAGCAGCAGTGTTGGGCAAGTTACTAAAAAATGATAACTAATTACAGTTACTAGTTACTTCGTTTCAAAAGTAATTGAGTTACTTTACCAATTACTGCATGATTAAAGTAACTAGTTACTTGGAAAAGTAACTTTTGTTACTTTTAAATGCGTACTTAAATCATGTTGCGCACATAGCAAGATAATTTAATTAACGGATTACATTATGGGCTTATTAATGTCAGGCTGAAAACAGACTGTTTCAGACAGAGCTTTTAGAACATGTTCAGTCTGCTTTATCCTGCCTTGAGAGCTCTGATTGTGGAAAAATCTGAAGAAAATCAATATGATATTGCCAGTAATTTCCTCATTTTGGAGTGAGCGTTGGCAACACTGCATAAAGCTATCCATGTTTATCTTACCTTTATGATATGGATTTAATCCTATGTGCCGTGATCCAAAGAAAATGTCCATTATCCACAGTCCAAATGTCTGCTGTGACAGACACATGATCCAGTCCCTCAAATTCCTTTTGGAGATCAAAATCCATTTTTGAATAATCTTTATCCAGGTAGCAAGTAAATGTGTTTTAACGTCAGTGGACCACAGTCCAGCTGTTTGATGGAAAGTGACTATTATCACATCTTCAATCTGTAACGACGTATCTGGCAATCAGGTTTAATTCTTGCTGGGTCACAAACTGTCCAGATGCATACCTATGCTTGAAATCCACCCGTGGCTGTTGAGACAAGAGTATTTCCACTTTACATCTAGCTGTGACTGTTCAGATAGCGTAGATTCACTGTTGTTAGTATAGCTAGCTGTTACTTAACACTAGCTTTGTTGGAGCTTTGTTGCTGTTCTCAGGTGCTTCTGAAGATTGCAGTAGGTCTCAACCGCACTTTAGCTTCCAAGCCACCAGTATGCGTTTGTCCTTAACCACGACAAAGGAAAATAATCTATTTCCACAAAAACAAAGTAGCTTCATCTATTCCTCCACTCAGTAGTGAAGACTCGGCTCTCTGCAACAGGTCACGCCAACTGATGGCTGTGTCAGCTATGGTAGGGTCAGTTTGTATATTCATTTATTTGCACTAAAAATATCTATCCATATTAATAAAACGATTAAGGGGTAACACATCTGATCAAATTTCAGTAACTGTAATGCATTACTGAGTTTTTAAACGGTTATTTCATTAGAGCATGTTACTGCAAAAGTAGTGGCACTACTACTTCCAACACTGTCAAGCAGTAACAGGTCAAAGGCACACTTTAATACAACATAATATAGTTTTAAAATAACAGGGAGGAACATTGTGTTTATAAATTAAATTAAATCACCCTTTATTGTCATTCAACTGTACAACCAATCATGTACAGTAGAACGAGATTATGTTTTACCTATCTACTGTGTTAATCACACACACCAAGTGTAGAATCAGAGGGCCGCTGCCATGCAAGGCGCCGCCACAAATTTCCCTCCTCCATTCCATTTTTTGCTGAGCACCAAGCTGGACGGCAGGAAGTTCCACTTTTATATGGTCTTCGGGATGACCCGGCCGGGATTTGAACCCCTGCCTCCCGGGTGTGGGGTGGATGCTCTACCAACTGGGCCACCACTCTGGTAAATTTGTCATCAGCTTCCATTTATTCAGGGACCGTGTGTTTGGGTGTGGTGGGGTGGGTGGGAGTTGAGTGTGTGGGTGTTGCTTTTCATGTCTAGCATTGCACAAAGCATGATAAGTTTTTTTTGGGGGGGGTGTAGGGGACTGTCGCATAAAAAAGAGCAGAGGATCACACTGTGCACGTTAATGCGGAGTGAACTGGGATGCACGAAAAAGCTTGGAGTGGAGGACTGCACCATGCACGTCTGTGTGGGCTGCACAGGGAGTCTGTAACGGGATGAACTGATGTGTCTCCCACAGCTTTTGTTCCAGGACAGGTTGGTGTCATATTGACAGCAGCCAGAGATGATCAGAGCCGCTGTAGACTTCAGGGGGATTGAATGAAGCGTGTTACTCTTAAAAAAAAACAAAAACAAAACTGTTCACTCTCAGCCACTGTGATATTTCTGTAACTCTGGCACACACAGTTGTCTGCCAGCCCCGTCTCACCTACAAAACGTACAATTGGATGATTTTTCCCCCTGAGAAAATGGGCATAGACAGGGAAAAAACATTTTTCACATGCAGTGGATATGTGGTGGTTGCACCAAAAAACATGCCTACTGGCACCATAATGTTTGTCTGCCACATTCTCTTTCTTTCTCTTTCATTCTCAATAACCATTAGAGGTGACACCTAACCAAAGCATTTTTCCTGACCTTAACCATTAGTAGAGTGAAAAATGTGGAAAAAATTACAGCTCAGTGTGGGTTGCATACTTGCAACTTGGTGGTTGAAACCGCAAGTAAGTAACCATCCGCCATCCCCCGCCCACCAGCCAAATGAGTGTTGAAAGCCTGGCTAAAACTGGTGTTGTTTTGCTCATGCGCAGTGAATACAGTGCGTTCTTTTCATGCATGCATTTGCGCACGTGAAGGCGTTACTCCATATATACTCTGTTTGTAATATGCATCCAGGTACGCTTTTTTTATGTACAAATGCAAGTTTTTTGAGGGGATGGAAAACATTAATTTAGTATGGGTTTTTTTTGTGAGATCTGGTTGTATCTGCTGCAGCTTCACAATATAATCTGTCAAAATAATGACGGACAGGCCTTCGGATTCCTTTCCTCTCTCTGTTGCTTTGCTGTGACTTGGTGATGGTGATACCTACTTCATTGTGCGCTTATCTGCATTGGCCTATTCAGATATCAGCCAAGCCGAGGCGAGGTAGACAACGGCCCACGTCTCTTGCAGAATCATTTAGCCTGGGTCAGGTTTGGACAACAGAGGGAACCTGAATCTTACTGGGTTTGGCTGGATTGCCAGGGTAGTTTAAAAGGGGCTTATATGACCAGTCACTCAGTTTCCTAGTCAAATAAAAAAAAAAAAAAGACAGACTAGGGATGTGCCATATCATATCGTTCATGATAATACCGGTATGAATTTTGATACTGGTGTAAAAATGAATATTGTGATATCTGGGGTCTGCTGCATGACGACTTCCCAGCGCCAGAGGAAGTGACGCACTACCATAGAAATGGCAAAGCAAACATAGCGCGGGAATCTGCAGCAACGAGGTGGGAGCATCTGCATCCAGTTGAGTGGAAATATTTAAGTTTTAAGGCCTTTTCAGACTGCTGCCATGTTTTAAAAAACAAAAAAACAAAAAACAAACAGTGCAGCAATGTGGATAATCTGCCTGCATTTTTCCGCACATTAATTCCAACAATGTGCCACTGGAAGTGTCTGTAGTTCTATTTTCATTCCGTTTTGGCTGCTTCATCTTGATTTTTTTCAACACCCCGAAGAGGGGAAAAAAAAATACCCGTTCAGTGTGACGAGCACAGGTATGAGTTTTCAGCAATTTAACCCCTTGCACTCTGGTCAGTTTCCCTAAAAACGCCAAAAAATAACGTACCCAAAGTAAATCAAAAGCTGTTCTTCAACCCCTTGCAGCATCTTCATGGGGTTGGTCTCATTTAAAAGAAAACACTTTGAATTTTTTGGCAAAACAGTCATAATCTCTCTAAGTGCTCCTGCCACTGAGTAACAGTCATCTAAACATACTGAACTTGAAGAAAATAAATTTCGCCTGGGTGTTATTTTGGATACAAATGCTTGCAAATAACACACAGCTTCAGATCCGGTCTGGAAAATGCAACAGAAATGTAGAACCAAGTGTTATCCAGCTGAGGTCAAAATTTTGTAACAATACCACAAAAAATGAATATATTACACAGCTTTGTTCTCAGGTAGTTCCCAGGCGTTTTTGAACTGTGCCAAATTGTGCCAAATGGCACAGTTTGGAAAAACGTCTGTAACTTTTGAATGATTCAATATAGAAGCTTCATCTTGGGCTCTAATGAAAGGTGAAGGGCTGTGTGTGTGTGTGTGTGTGTGTGTGTGTGTGTGTGTGTATGTGTGTGGGGGGTTGTTTATTCATGAATGAATGAATGAATGAACAAACAAGCCCCCACACACAAAGAAGCATGCCACGTAAAAAATGTGTGGCTTTTTTTTTTTTTTTTTTTTTACAAGAAAAAATAACCTACAGTGCACTAAAAATTATACTAGAATATTTGTAATGTAGAAGATAACAACCCCCCCCCCCCCCGCTACGGAGGACGGACATCGCCCATTGCTACATAACGGAAAGCGGTGACGGTGCGCCGCGGTCTACTATGCACAGTTGCACTAAAATATCTGCAATATATCTGCAATCCGCTACAGAAGAGTAGCGGGGGGGGGGGGCGTTCACAACATGATGGGGGGGGCCGTTTGCAACATGACGGACCCGGACCGGAGCGCCCTCGTGCACCCTAGGACGCAGAGACGTGTCCGCCCGCGGTACACCGAAGTGCAACAGGTTAATAATAAACAAAGGCACGGAGGCTGGAAAACACGAAACTAAGTGTAAGTACAAGAACAAAATTGAAAGTACAAACCAGACATCTGTGTGCTCTTAAGATGTAATGTAATGTACTTTATTTATATAGCCCTTTAAAACAACCCATAGGCGACCAAAGTGCTTTACAGAAAATTAAACAGTATTAAAAACACACACACAGCATTAAAAACAAATAACATAAACAAAGAACTAAGAATAAATACCTGAAAATAAAAATGAGAATAAAATAAAAACAAATGTCAAGATAAATATCACCACTACTGGGTAGTAAAAGCCATCCTAAACAAATATGTTTTAAGTTCTAATTTAAAAAGGACCAGGTCAGAGATAGCACGTAGGTCAGGGGGGAGATTATTCCAGAGCCTGGGGTGACATCAGAAAAGGCTCGGTCACCCCAGTGTTTATATCTTGACCTGGGCACATCCAGCAAAAGCTGATTGGATGATCTCAAAGCCCTGCCTTAGTCATGGACAGTCAAAATCTCAGACAGATAAACCGGAGAGAGGCCATTAAGAGCTTTAAAAACAAAAAGAAAAAGTTTAAAATTAATTCTGAAATGGACTGGAAGCCAGACTAATCGAGCCATCTGGTAGCTGATTTCTTCCGAAGTATCGCTTTGGAAACTGCTTACCAGTTCTGCTTACCAAAAGTGGCCCGCTGGGCAGCCCGCAAGATGTAATGGTTTATATTATTTTCTTGTAATATTTGATAGAGAACAAAAAAAGTTAAACTAAATCTAAGCTGCTGTTTATAAACTGTAGAAATAAGAGTTTTTGTTTTGTTTTTCCTGAATATTTCACAAAACAGTAGAGATTGGACCCAACTGCTGGACGTAAGTTTGACTGTGTTTAATTGGGAGCTTGTCACCCTGACATAGCTCAAGGGCTTAAAACAAACATAACTTCAGCTCGGAAACTGGAACAAAAAACTCACAAAAGCACGGCAAACAAGGCAGGATACAGACAAAGAACAGGAGCCTGTTGTTCACGCTGATATGACGAAAGAAACCAGGAACAGAACTTAAATAGACAAGGGGGCAATCAAGACAACACGGCACAAGTGGAGAGACCAGTCATGATTGACAATTGACAAATGAGGAAAACAGAGGTGACAGGACAGGCAGGGCTGCACACACAACCACAGACGAAGGATGCACAGAAACATGAACAGAGGATCGGTGGAGACAAGCCCATGACAATAATAATACTAATAATAATAATCAACAGAAAACCGGGCAGGGACAAATCCCACATGACATAAGAGGCATAATAAGTGACTATAATAACAAATAATAATAAATGCAGAAACTCCTAAGAAACAACCTCAAAGCAAGGACGTGGGCTGAGACCCCATGTTCAGTTGACAAGGAAAATCAGCAATAAATCAGAGTGAGTACCTGGGGCCCAGTCCATGGCCCGACAGTACTCCCCTCTTAAGGGGAGGCTTCCAGACGACCCACAAAGTTACAACAACAACCAACAAAAAAAGGGAGAAGCACCCTCCCAGGGTGGGTAGTGGGGTTTCAAGGCCGGGCGGGCCAAAGCAAACTCTTACCCCCCACAGAGTCCAAAATCAAACATAGCCGTGTGGTAAACGAAGTCCATGACTCCAAAGTTCAACACAAAACAGGTTGGGTGATCTATCCCGGACCAAACCACCAGGTGGGTCAGGGGGCCTACCTTAGTCCAAGGGCCCCTGAACCGGAGAACAAGGTGGATCTGGTGGCCTCCCAGAGTGCCTGAGCCACCAGATCATGGGACAAAATAGTTCAGGGGGTCTACACGAGTCCACCAGACCCCAAATCAGAGTACAAGGCGGGTCGGGTGGCCTACCAGAGTCTTCGGGCCACTTGACCGGAGGACAGGGTCTGTAGAGCTTAAGAGGCAGTTTAGAAATGGCTGATAGTGGCATGCTGCATTCAGAAGCACACGAAGGAGGCCCCCTGGCCTCTGGAACGACAGGTGGAGGTCCCCTGACCTCTGGAATGATGGGTTGAGGTCCCCTGACCTCTGGAACGATGGGTAGTACAGGAGTGTCGCCTGGAGAACCACCCCCACTGCAGTCACCTTGAACGGGGAAGGAGGGCAGGGTGAGGCATCACCAAAATCACCAGGAGCTAGGTAAGTCTTAACTAGTATTGATGTTGTAAAAGCAATGAAAGGAACTTGCCTGAGCTTCTGGTCCTTTGCTGCTGGGGTGACCTCCTCAGGATGAGCCGCAGGTGCTGGAGCATGTACCTCGGGCAGAGCAGGAACTGGAGCGTGCACTATGGGAACAGCTGGAGCTGTGCAGTACACCTCAGGAACAGTGGGAGCCATTATGTGCATCTCGGAGACAGCGGGAGCCATTGTGTGCACCTTGGAGACAGCGGGAGCTGTTGTATGCACCTCAGAGATCGCTGGAGATGTTGTGTGCACCTTGGAGACGGCTGGAACTGTTGTGTGCACCTTGGGGATGGCTGGAGCTGTTGTATGCACCTCAGGGACCACTGAAGCTGTTGTGTCCACCTCGGGATGGCTGGAGTTGTTGTATGCACCTTGGGGATGGCTAAAGCTGTTGTGTGCACTTCGGGGACGGCTGGAGCTGTGATGCACACCTCGCGAGCAGCTGAAGCTGTCTGGAGAAGAGCCGGAGCTGGTACTGGAGCTAGGAAGCGACGTGGTGCTGGTACTGGAGCTAGGGAGTGACATGAAGCAGGTACTGGGCGATCCCTCTGGACTCCAGACACAGGAACAGACACAGAAGAGGATGGGTGGATGGAAGCCGCAGCAGAAATGACAGCAGAGAAGGGTGGAGAGAGCTCAACAGTAGTAGGTGGCTGACGCTGATCCCCCTCACCAGGAACAGGACAAATCTTTTCATCTAATGGTGTTAAAAAATTAAAAGGTACTTGCCTCTGTTCTTGCTGTGCTGCTGGTGGAGAGTCAGACGATCCCTCCTGGGATATGATGGGGTTTGCCTGACAAGGAGCCGTAGCATGATGGCGTGATGCTGGTGTTGAGCAGAGGGAGGGGGACACAGAGGTCTGGCGTGCCTCCGTGGCAGAGGAAGAGCCGGGCGGCTGTGTCTGCCGACACCGGCTCGAGCTGTGTCTCCCGACAGCTCGATGTGGCTTCTGCTCCTCCCGGCCACCGGCGATGTCCCTCCCATCCCCCAGGACATCCACTGCAGGGATGAGACCAAATGCAGGAGTCTAGTGAGCTGGGGATAACGCTGCAGCGTGGGGACAGCCTCAATCACCTCCTCCGTAGCTCCGTGGAATTTCAGGGTTTTCTCTGGCATGTCTGCGGCATAGGCATCCTCGATGAGAGCCTTGATGCGGGACTCAGCCCAAACTTCCTCCTAATCAACGCCCATTTGGAAAAACTCACATTCAGCTGGGCCCATACCGTCGGGTTCCTACTGTCATGGAACAGTAGAGATTGGACTCAAACACCGCACGTGAGTTTGACTGTGTTTAACTGGGAGCTGGTCACCCTGAGGGCTTAAAACAAACATAACCTCAGCTCAGAAGCTGGAACAAAAAACTCACAAAAACATGGCAGACTAGGCAGGATACAGACAGGAACAGGAGTGTGTTGTTCACGCTGATATGATGAAAGGAACCTGAGCAGAACATAGGTGGAACAGAACTTAAATAGACAAGGGGGAAATGGAGACAACACTGCACAGGTGGGGAGACCAATAATGACTGACAACTGACAGATGAGGAAAACAGAGGTGACAGGACAGGCGGGGCTGCACACACAACCACAGACGGAGGATGCACAGAAACATCAACAGAGGATCGGGGGAGACAAGACCATGACAATAATAATACTAGTAATCAACAGAAAACCGGGCAGGGACAAATCCCACATGACATAAGAGGCATGATAAGTGACTGTAATAACAAATAATAATAAATGCAGAAACTCCTAAGAAACAACCTCAAAGTGAGGATGTGGGTTGGGACCCCATGTTCAGGGGACAAGGAAAATCAGCAATAAATCAGAGTGAGTACCTGGGGCCCAGTCCATGGCCTGAGAGAAGATGCTGAAGGTAAATAATGCTGGCCCGTGAATCTGTCCTTTTCGCATAAATTTAAAAGGAAAAAAACTCTGTAGTCTGTAATATCGTGGAAAATATCACTATTGTGAAAATTTACAGAAATATCATGATATAATTTTTTGGCAATATTGCCCACCCCTACCACTAAGATTAAAAAACTCTTTTTCAATAGTGATTGGACCAAGAGGTCAAAATAACAAATGTTACAACACTTTGGTGGAAGTCTTAACAGCTCATACATGACAAGGAGTCTCAGTTGGACAGTGTAACCCAAGAAAAAGAGGACCCTGCAGCCAATAAAAGCCCTTATATTTAAATGTATTGTTTTTTTTATAGGATTGTGTGAATATTTTATAAATTAGCTTATTAAATCACGAGTCAAATTTCAGCCATTAATTATTTAAAGCACATAGAGAAATTGTATACTCAGCAAATTCATAAAATTTAGGTTGAGAACAAGCATTTACAAATGCAGAGTAAGAGAAATGAAGTAAGAGATGCCAAGATTTCATAACTCTAATTTGAGCAAGTTGAACCTTCATGACTTGATCAATGGCTTTTTCCAAAGAATTCATTAGGTAGAATTTTTTTTTTTTTTTTTTTTTTGTTACTTATTTGTACCCGTAGGTAGACTTGGTTTGCAGTCTGGTGACAAGCCACTGGCTGCTGGTCGCTGCGTGCGCGAGCGCCCTAAACCTACATGTTTTTGGTGTGCGGGAGGAAACCGGAGAAATCCCGGAGTAAACCCGCGCAACACGGGGAGAACATGCAAACTCCACACAGCTCACTGTTGGTCGGGGGCTGGGATCGAACCCACGATCTCATGATCCCCGCGATCCCCCAGCCGAGGGTAAAACTGTGCTGCCACAGTGCTAAACCACTGCGCCACCGTGCAGCCCAATTTTAGGTAGCATATTAGGTAGCATATTTTTTTCTGAGGATTTATGTAGAAAATGTGTGTCTGACTCATACTGGAACATACACTGTAACATAGCATATACAGTAAAATGGTAACCAAGCCTAAGTTCTGTGTCATACACTTGTAGTTATGCCTCGGTGAAACTGAGAGGCATACAGTAATCAGTTAGTGCGTGTGTGTGTGTGTCTCTGTACGTCTGTCCGCCTCTCTGTTTCAGCTCGCCCGGTCAAAATTAATTACAACTAAAGGCTTATATCATTTTATCACCATACAGTATTTTGTTGACTTTTAATTTGCCAGAATTGCAAGATAAGGCTTTGTTTTCAAAATAAACACAAATTTAACTCACCATTTCTGTCAGTGCAGCCGCAACAAAAGGTATTGTAAAAGCTATACCGGGCCACTAGAGATGGCAGTGCGACTTTTTTTTTTTTTACAGCACGTGATGGACCACTTCCGTGGCATTACTAGGTTGGTTAGTAAGCTTAGTGCTCAAAGGTCTGCATTAGCTACTGTGGAGAGTTTTTACAAACACTAGGTTAATGGATGATTATTAGACCAAAACTAAAAACAGATGTAAGGGCAGTCATTATTATATTACCCCAACTGTAGTGGTATATTTTACGTGGTCAAAATGAGAAGAGATCGCCTGCTTTATTTTCTGACATCTTCAACAGCTAGCTGATGTCTGTATTGAAATGACAGCGCTGTGGCACCTGGGGAGAGCCTGATTGTGTACCATCTCAGACAGGAGACAGTGGGAACAAAGAGCAGGGGTTTCCTAGTGAGATAACAGGGAGGTGTTAAAGATGAGGGGGTTGAATGTAATGTGGCGCAAAGGTCATCTTTTGTGTGTTAGAAAATGCTAGAAGAATGCCATGATATTTAAGAGAGGAGTTTGTGCTGGAATGTCATTCTGTCTATGCTTGAGATGTGAGAGTGTGTAATAAATTGTCTGAGACAAATCTGCCTCTTCATTTACACGCTCCACACTGGTGACCCAAGACGTATCATGGAACACGAGACAAGATCCCCGGAGCCAACCTCGACGGGAACCTCCAGCCACACATGTGCGGTTGCAGTCAAGCTACCGGACTTCTGGCAGCACAACCCACGCTCTTGGTTCCACCTCATCGAGGCGCAGTTCGCCCTCCGGGGGATAACGGCAGATGACACCAAATTTTACTATGTGGTCACAGTGCTCGACGCCCGCACAGCTCAGCACGTAGCAAGCCTGCTCGATCAGCCACCAACCGGCAACCGATACGAGGCGCTCAAGGCTGCGCTCATCCAACGCTACACACTCTCGGACGGTGAGAAAGCAGAGAGGCTCCTGACTCGGCCCGAGTTAGGAGATGGTTCGGCCATAGACCTCATGGAGAAGATGCTGGGGTTAAGGGGCACGAACGACGACCATTTTCTGTTTGCCCACCTCTTCTTCCGGAACCTCCCGACAGCGGCGAGAGCGGCCCTGGCCAATTCGCCGTTGCTGGCCGCGCGGGACTTTCATGTGCTAGCCCAGGAGGCAGACCGGATCATCATCGCTACCAGGGCGTTCACAGTCATCGCGGCAGTGGCAGAGCCCAGCGAGACGACCAGAGGAGGCGAGGAGCCACCGATGGCAGCAGCAGCGGGGGCCAAGGAGCGCGAGGGAGACACGCTTTGTTTCTACCACTGCCGCTTCGGAGAGAAGGCACGCAGATGTACGCCACCATGCCAGTTCAAGCGCTCTGGAAATGCCAAGCCCGGGGGTCAGTAGCAGCTGCGACCCTCGGGGAGGAGAACAAGCTGCTCTACCTGACGGACGCACGCTCGGGGAGGCATTTCCTCGTAGACACTGGAGCCCAGAAGAGCTTCATCCGGCCGACCTACGCTGACCGGCTGACAAGATCTAGTGGCCCCGAGATGTTGGCGGCAAACGGCTTGGACATTAAGACCTTCGGTGAGAGGACTCTGCTCTTATCTCTACACGGCCGTACATATCAGTGGACTTTTGTCATAGCAGCACTGAATTACCATATACTGGGGGCTGATTTTCTGTGTGCACATGGTTTACTGGTTGATGTTGCTAACAGGCGCCTAGTTAATGCACTGTCCTTCGACTCTCTTCCCTGTATAGCTCGAGTGAC
Source organism: Pholidichthys leucotaenia (assembly GCA_020510985.1). Lineage (NCBI taxonomy): Eukaryota > Metazoa > Chordata > Actinopteri > Cichliformes > Pholidichthyidae > Pholidichthys > Pholidichthys leucotaenia. The sequence goes on from CM035844.1 coordinate 144,210,698, forward strand.
CCGGCCAACAGCACAAGCCAACGTCACAGCTACAGGCGGTAAGTTCCACACACTGCTCACTCAGTTCCCAGTACTCACGGTCCCGATGTTTTCGGCAGCCATCGCTAAGCACGGGGTGGAGCATTTTATCACCACCACCGGGCCGCCCGTTTTTGCACGACCTCGGCGCTTGGACACAGCTAAACTGGCCCTAGTGCGCGAGGAGTTCGCCAACCTGGAAAGGTTAGGCATCATCAGGCGCTCAAACAGCCCATGGGCATCCCCACTACACATGGTCCCTAAGGCTGCGGGATCGTGGCGACCGTGCGATGATTTCCGCAGTTTGAACAACGCCACGGCGCACGACTGTTACCCGATTCCCCACATACAGGATTTTTCCGTTCACCTCGCCGGGGCACGCATTTTTTCCAAAATAGACCTGGTCCGCGGTTACCACCAAGTTCCAGTGCGCGCCGAGGACGTGCCCAAACCAGCGGTAATAACTCCGTTTGGTCTATTCGAGTTCCTGTGCATGCCATTTGGGTTGAAAGGAGTGGCACAGACGTTCCAGCGCATGATGGATGCAGTGCTGCGCGATCTCCCGTTCGTGTTCGTCTACTTGGACGATATCCTGGTAGCCAGCGCGTCCGAACACGAAACTCACCTCACGATGGTTTTCCGGAGGTTGGCGGAGCACGGGTTAATAATCAACCCAGTGAAATGCCAGTTCGGCGTAACAGAGATTGATTTTTTTGGGGCACCGCGTCTCTCCAGAAGGAGCGGTCCCGCTGCCCGACAAGGTGCGCGCCGTGGTGGATTTTCCCCGGCCTCAAACGGTCAGGGCGCTACAAGAATTTTGGGGAATGGTGAACTTTTATAACCATTTCCTTCCCCACGCAGCGCAGCTCATGCAACCATTGTATGCCGCGCTTAAAAAACAGAAACCCGCGGATAGGGTCGAATGGACCCCGGAGCGAGAGCGGGCGTTCTTGGAAGTTAAAGCAGCCCTGGCAAACGCCGCATTGCTGGTACATCCAGACCCGACGGCCCGCATAGCGCTCACCACTGACGCTTCAGATGTGGCCATAGGGGCTGTCGTGGAGCAGCGCGTCGCCGGGGCTTGGCAGCCCCTCGCCTTTTTCAGCAGGACTTTGCGCGACAGTGAACGTAAATACAGCGCGTTCGACAGAGAGTTGCTGGCTCTCCACCTGGCCACTCGCCACTTCCAGTTCTGGCTGGAAGGGCGCAGTTTCACCGCATTCGTGGACCACAAGCCACTAACATTCGCGATGGCCAAGGTTTCAGAACCGTGGTCTGGCCGGCAGCAGAGGCAGCTGGCCGCGATCTCAGAATTTACTACCGATATTCAGCATGTGTCGGGTAAACTGAATGTAGTGGCGGACTGCCTCTCGTGCGCCGTGGTGGCCCCGGTCTGCGTGGGGATAGATTATGCAGCCATGGTCGCGGAGCAGATTAGCAATGCGGATGTGCGCGCGCTCCAGTCTGGACCAACAGGGTTAAGGCTGGAGAGCAGGGTGCCGCAAGACGGCATGCCCCCCCTAATCTGCAATGTCTCCACGGGTCGCCCATGTCCCGTGGTCCCGGCCGCGTGACGCCGCCGCGTGTTTGAGTCGGTTCACTCTTTGGCGCACCCAGGAGTGCGCGCGTCGGTCAAAATGGTAGGAGAGAAATTTATGTGGCCGAGCCTCCGCAAACAAGTGAAAGAGTGGGCTGCAGCCTGCGTGGCGTGCCAGCGAGCCAAAGTACACAGACACACGAAGGCTCCCTTGGAGCCGTTTCGTATTCCGGCTAAGAGGTTCGACCATGTTCACGTGGACCTCGTGGGCCCCCTCCCGCCATCACAGGGGTGCACGCACCTCCTGACTATGGTGGACTGCACCACACGCTGGCCAGAAGCGGTACCGCTGGCGGCAACCACATCCGAGGAGGTGGCGCGCGCTTTTTTAACAGCATGGGTGGTGCGTTTTGGAGTCCCGTCGGACATTACGTCCGACAGAGGCCCTCAATTTGTTTCCGAACTCTGGTCCACGATGGCCCACAGCCTGGGTATTACAATTCACCACACAACCGCGTACAACCCACAGGCTAATGGGTTATGTGAGCGTTTTCATAGATCATTGAAAGCGGCACTCAGGGCTTCATTGACGGATGCAAATTGGGTAGACAGGCTACCGTGGGTTTCATTGGGGTTGCGCTCCGCGCCTAAAGAGGATCTGGAAGCTTCCCCGGCAGAACTCGTGTTTGCGCAGCCACTTCGGCTGCCCGGGGAATTTCTGCCAGATAATCCCGCGCCGGGCAGCTGCCCGTCTCAGCTTTTGCAGCGTAGCGCAGACACAGGCATGATGCCGGGTCCTGCCCACCACAGTTTTCCGCGCATTTTTGTGCCTAAAACTTTGAAGAACGCGGAGTTCGTTTTTGTCAGACACGATGCCCACCGCCCTCCACTGCGCCCACCCTATGATGGACCGTTCAGAGTGCTGGAAACAGGGGATAAGCATTTTTTGCTAGACTTGGGGGGGGGTAGGAGGGAAAAAATTGGCATAGACAGACTCAAACCTGCTTTCGTTGTGGCGGATGAGCAAGTGCTGTTGGCGAGGGCCCCTCGGCGTGGAAGACCCCCACGGAGAGCTCACGATTCACCAGAGCAGCCACACGGACAGACAGAAGTGTTTTCCCCCCAAACAACAGCCCCCCATAGGCACGGCAGCACCGTTGAGGCGATGAATTCCGGTTACAGCAGATACGGGAGAAGACTGAAGCCCAAGCAGCATATGGACTGATGTTTAATTGTTCTATCACAGCATGTGGACTGTTATCCTATTGTCCTATCTAAGATGCTGGGGGTGGGGGTGGCACCTGGGGAGAGCCTGATTGTGTACCATCTCAGACAGGAGACAGTGGGAACAAAGAGCAGGGGTTTCCTAGTGAGATAACAGGGAGGTGTTAAGGATGAGGGGGTTGAATGTAATGTGACGCAAAGGTCATCTTTTGTGTGTTAGAAAATGCTAGAAGAATGCCATGATATTTAAGAGAGGAGTTTCTGCTGGAATGTCATTCTGTCTATGCTTGAGATGTGAGAGTGTGTAATAAATCGTCTGAGACAAATCTGCCTCTTCTTTTACATGCTCCACAGTGCTGCCATTAGCCGCTAGGCTAATGTGTGCGACAGTCTTTTATATTAACAGTGTGGTGGGGGGGGTGAGTCAGAGTGACTGATGGTTCATCAGATAAAGAGGTCTCAAGTCTGATCCTACTGTTCTCTGATTTTTTTCTCTGATAAAATCTGGTGTCCACAGATCACTGCGCAGTATGCTAAGGTCAGTTCAGTTCTTCAACTAAACTCTGGCTGAGCAGAAAGCACATCCTCAGTGGTGATTTATGCAAAATAGATCACCACTATTTTCTGTTCTTTTTAAATGTAATAATTAGCTCATGTATGTGCAACAACTCGTCAATTAATAAACAGCTTTCTTACCTTTGATGAGGACCCCTAATATCATTGCAGTCTTTAGGATTAAAAAAAATCTTTTTCTCCCTCTGGTAAAAAAAACTGATCATTTTAACAGAGGAATTTTACTTCCATCCAGATAAATGAATTAATTAAAAAAAATACTTCAATTTCATTGTGTATGGGAATGTAGAATAATTAGAATGTTTTGGGAAGAGGTGAGGGTAACAATTGAAAAAATAATCTCAAAACAAATCATATTGAATCCTAAACTGTTTTTGTTGGGTCTGTACCCAGAAAAGCATAACTTTAATAAAAGTGAAAGAACATTCATAGACCTCAGTTTGCTTAATGCCAAAAAATGTATTGCACTACAGTGGAAAAAGACTCATAGACCAGATGTGACTCAGTGGTTAAGACAGATGTTAACAAACCTTCCATTAGAAAGAATAACATACATACTGAAATCAAAGGAAATTGTGTTTGAGAATATATGGAGACCTTTTATTGATTATGTAAAAAATTTAAACATAACTCTTGAAGAAGAAGGTGAATGATGTGTGTGGACCTTGTAAATTCCAAACTGGTGAACATAATATGTATACTTATGTAATGGATTGTCTAGACTAAACAGAGGAGCATTGTTGAAGACTTGATTTTGTTGGTGGTTGTTGGTGTTTTTAGTGCATTTTTTTTGTAGTACTTTAGATAAGATAAGATAAGATAAGCCTTTATTAGTCCCACAACGGGGAAATTCCAGGATTGCAACAGCACAGGGATAGCAACACTCAGAGCAACAATCAGAAGGCAAGAAAAAAAAAAACAAGCAAGCAAGAGCAGCTAATATACGTACATATGTACATATTACTATAAAATATATATATACACACACACACACACAGACACACAGTGCAGAGCATTGTTGCTGGATGGAATAAATATATGAATATATGAACACACAGTGCAGAGCATTGTAGCTAGATGGAATAAATATGTAAATATATAAACACCCACAGTATGGAGCATTGCAGCTAGGTGGAATAAATATGCAAGTATATAAACACACACAGTGCGGAGCAATGTAGCTAGATGGAATAATATGTAGATATATAAAAACACAGTGCGGAGCATTGTAGCTAGATGGAATAAATATATAGATATATAAATATAAACACACCCAGTGCTGAGCATTGTAGCTAGATGGAATAAATATATAGATATATAAATATAAACACACCCAGTGCAGAGCATTGTAGCTAGATGGAATAAATATGTAAATATATAAACACACACAGTGCAGAGCATTGTTGCTAGGTGGGATGAAACAGCATAACCGTCTATTTAGTTATCCTACATGGTATGATTATGTGCCCATACATATTCTCACCCTCCATAGCGACCGGTATGTTCCTAGTTGTATGCCGGAGAGGACCATTGTGTAAGTCTATTGCATCTTTTGCATTCAAAAAAAACTATTAGTTTGTTACGTCTTTTTGCTATCTCTGCGAGCAGCCCTGCTTAGGTTGTACAGTCTGACAGCCGTTGGTAGGAAGGACCTACGAAACCTCTCGGTTGTGCACCTGGGATGATGTAGTCTGCTGCTAAATGAGCTCCTCAGTGCATCCAGTATGTCCTGCATAGGGTGGAACTCGGACTCCAGCAGAGATGACAGTTTAGCCACCGTCCTTCTCTCTCCTATCTCCTCCATCGGATCAAGGCGTTGCCCCAGGACAGAGCTAGCTTTCTTAATCAGTTTGTTCAGTCTCTTCCTATCGGCTGCAGTAATGCCACTGCCCCAGCAGACCACTCCAAAAGTGATGGCTGATGCCACCACCGTGTCATAGAATGTCTTCAGCAGCGCCCCTTGTACACCAAAAGACCTGAGTCTCCTCAGCAGGAACAGCCTGCGCTGTCCCTTCTTGTAGAGTGTGTCAGTATTGTGTGACCAGTCTAGTTTATTGTTCAGATGAATACCCAGGTACTTGTAGGATAGTGTTAGTGTTTGATTGTTTGTGTCATGTTTGTTAAAAAAAGGAAAAAAAGGTTCAATAAAGATATTGTGGAAAAAAAAAATACTTCAACTAAATCCCGATTACCAAGAAGATGAATCAGTTATTTTACTGATGTCTACAATTCAAAGACTACCCTGTCAGCAAGGGTAATGCGGCCCAGATTTGGGCCAAATCAGGCAACTCATGTGGGCCAAATCCGGCAACCACATGCGGACCAGACTCTTTTCGGTCCGCGGCCCAGTTGCGGCCCAGATGGTATGGGCCACATCTGGCAATACTGACATGGCCCACATGGCATCACACGCCTTTCCCAGATGTATTATTATTCTTAATTGTTACTTTATAAATATGAACTTTACAAAATACAGTTATGTTATATTTTTCATATAAACAAATACAAGATTAATTTATAAATTACATCCTTTATTGTGAATAAAATCGAAACCATCAAAAATTTAGATGTGTATACAGATCCATATACGTGTATTTGTGTATTACTACATCAGATACTGGTGTTCAGTTTCCTGAAGCCGCTTTCTTTTTGTTCGCCCTCTCCACCCTGCCTCCGTTGCGGTCTCCTGCTGTTTGGAGAAATGTTTTTACTTCTGCGCGGATCTCAGCGTCTATTGTTTTTGTTAAGGCATTCCTTCTCACCGCATCTTAAATCATAAAAGAGATACATAAATAATTGTTAAAAAAGAAGAAGTAAGTCTCAAGATATATTTGCACACAAATACCACAAATACTCCATTGACAGCCAATTGTACATTTCATTCATGTAGTAAAAACAGATGTACATTTCACAACTATTTCTGTGCATGGCAGATGTGGATATTTATGGGTATAATGGTATTTTATCTTAGAATCAGTACTTTGTCTTACTGGTTCTATAGCAATGGTTTTTAATCATAAGCACAGAGACAATTTTTGGTCATAAGTTCTTGAAAGATACTCACTGCAGATTACTTTCTTCAATTTCAGTTCATCATATTTTCTTTTTGTTTGGCTTCCCATCAGGACAAACTTTCTTTGTACTTCTGGTGCAAGACCTGCTGAAAGAATGCGTCTTGTTGTCTCTTTTACATCAGTTCCACCAATTAGGCCAAGATGGTTCTCCTGCAGTAAAAAAATCAAAAACATCATATACAATTTCTCAGTTCAGTAAACTTCTCACAACATTTGCGTTTTCTTGAAATTATAAAAACAACAAATTTTGCGGAGAAATCCACAAATTCTTACTCCACTATACACAATGCGCCCAGATGCTCATCATGAAAGTTTCATTAAAATTTAAAAGTGACGCAAGCGATCTGTGAGATCCATTATCAATCAGATTTTGTGACATATATGTATAATACATATAGGCTCACCTAAGCATTATACATCACTGTTTTGGAGTTCTGCTCCAGAAAAGAAAAAACAATTCTTTTTTTTTCAATTTGTCAGAAAAACTTTCTAAGATGCATCATTGAAAGTATCAAAAGGCACATCTGCACCACAGCAACTATATCTCTGTGACAATTCATGATTACATATTATGTCGTTTCTGAGATATGGCCCGGAAACGAAATCTCTACGCCCGCCCATCCGGACAAATGTGATTACCTGCTTGTCATATAAATATGGCTGAGGGTAAAAAGCATTCATCCAAACACCACCAAAGTCACACTTACCAAGACATTGACGAATGCTGAGTCTCGGCTGAGACGCTCCTCAAGCTCATCGACTTGCTCTACAGTAGTCAGGGGCAGGGTGATGTTGTCTGGCAGCTGCTCTACAGGTCTGATATTGCCGGCTACCAGGGAGTTAACCAGGTTGGTTAGTTGAACCAGTTGCTGCCTGTTCACTTCAGCTGCTCTCAGCAACATTTCCAGTCTCCTGACAGAATCTGAAACAAACACACACATCCACATGTACATACGTATATACAGACAAAAGTTTTGGGTATCCTTACAGCAAATTATCTCCAGATGTGGTCCAAGTACAAGTAGTCAACTTTTGAAGTGGAATAATTTTACAATAATCTGATAATGTCTCAAGACATCTTGCTGTAGGAATGGTCTTTGTATGCACTGTTTAATAACTACAGCTTTTCTCTTCTACAGACTACAGTTGCACCTTGCCGCAAAAATAATGCCAGATGATCATCAAGTCAGTCCAGTGAAGCATGATCATCTGCTGAGACATCAGTGAACAAAATTGTGCTGCAATACTATTGGCAGGTTGCTTTTGTTTAACATTTCTTACATAAAATTACTGACCCACTTCAAAAGTTGAATATTAAAGAATAGTTCCGGCAAATCTTTGGGAAATTATACTAAAAATACTACAAAATACACATGCAGACATCTATATCCCGAGTAATAGGAATCTCACCTGAATCTAGATCTCGAGAAGACTGGCTAGTGCTGGCCACAGGTGAGTCTAGCAAACTCCTGGCAAGTGGATGTGGAGTGCTGGATAAGTTACCAGCTGACTGCACACTGCTGGATGAATGTGGTGTCACAACGAGCGAGGGGAATCTGGGGGATGGCACAGGGCTCCTAACTGGTGAAGAAGGGCTCATGGGTGGTGGCATCGCTGGGGCAGATACCAAAGTAGTAGCAGTCTTCTGGACCTTTGCCCGGCTCGCTGCCAAGTCTGAAGCTGACCTTTTCCCTGACGTCTGCTTCTCAGAGGAGTCCTCCTCATCCCTTTGTTTCCAGGTTGGATGCCTACAAACAGAGAGAACATACTAAAAACTCTGATCATGGTCCTAATCACAGTCAATAGTAAAATGTAATTCATTAGCACTACAGCAAGACAACACACAAATTAACATTTTTAATTATCTTCTATTCAGTACTGGTAGAGCATAAAATGTTTTAAAAATTTAGAATCACTGAAACAATGGAAGTATAGCATTACATTTACAGCACTACAAGATCATAGTCACCCTCTTGCTCTTTTGGAAGACCTGACACCTGCGTCCTCTATCTCTGCTTCTGACGGACTCAGATGTGTACTCACTCTTAGCAAGTTTTGTTCTTGCGACATCATAAGACCCTGAAACAGATATGATTTATTAGGTGTTGCAACCTGAATGCACCAACAAATACAATGGTACTCATGTCTGAGGTTTGAATAATGAAGTAATTGCTGAAAACGACAGGTGTGTGTAAATGCCTGGATCACAATTCTACTTTCTGGAAAAGTTTGATATTGGCCAGAAGATTCCTAAAGCTTTACTAACCTGATGACCCTATCAGTCGTACATCTAGATCCACCCAGCCCTCCTCCAACTCCCCTGGTTCTTCACAGTTCTTCACTGCCCGATCCAGGCGTGCCTTGCCATAATTGGTTGGCCACCTGCACACCCCTCCCTGCACCCAGGAACATGAGACCATCGCCGTTGTGTTTTCCTCGACAAACACAACAACTTGGTACTGCTTGTCACCCTGGAGAAAAAACAGAACATCATTTGTCAACATTGGTTCCAACTATTCGTTAGTTTAGAAATATGGTAAAAGTGAAGATAGATTCCAGGAATATGAAAAACGCACATTACATCTTGCTTGTTAGTACTTACACCTACAGACTCTAACTCGTATAGAGTTAGGTGTGAAGCAGTGGACTAGCAGTAAATGATGGTGTAGTTTGAGGCAAGAGAACATGCTTGTGTTGACCTTTCGTCTCCTAACTGTGGTTTTGGGATGCAGGGGAGATGCATCTTCCTCCACGGTCAATTCCTGAGTAAATCTCACTCTTGTGGTGCACAGAAGCACAGGCCGTTTTGCTGAAGCGTTGGGGCTTTATTTATATACCGCACTGTTGTCAGAAACAAATTCTACCTGCTCTGGTTGCCTCGCTCTTTCTACTTATCCGCAAAAAATCACACAGCATTCGCCACACACACCGGGGGGGGGGGGCGCCTCTGCTGCGCAAACGCCATCACTCACTCACTCACTCACGTCTACGCACCGAGCTGGCCCATCCAAACACATGCACCACCCCACAACACTTGATAGAGCTGACATATGTATTAATCACGCTATGATAAAGTACAATATCGCGCAAAGCGCACAAGCGTGCGCTTTGCGCACCAGTGTTGCGGATGAAATAAGGGAACCCAGTGTTGAGGCACGGAATAAGTGCAGGCAGGACACGCGAACTGAAGTTTAAAAGGGTGTTTATTTCGGACTTCCGGGAAGATGGCGGAGAGACATAACGCTTAAACAGAGAGCTCTCCCTAGCCGGATTAAAAATCATCGGTAAATGGCCAACTCGACATAAGCGGATCAATAAACTAAGGGATGAAAACACGAAGGAGCCGGGCACAAGGACAAAAGCAGAGTAAAATTAAAGAATTCCTCTTCAACAACGCAGGAGAAACCGCTGAACACGGGGCCCAAAAAAACGAGGTGACTGCAGCAGAGAAAATGGAGGACACAAAACTCGATACCATGAACACTGGCATCGCCAGTTTGGGTAAAGAGTTGAGAGACTTCAAACGGCAGCTACAACAGGATTTAGCGGCTCTTAAGGAGGAGCTGAAAAAAGAGATTAAGGAGGAAATTATGGGCCTCCGAAGAGAAATGGAGCGCAAGCTAGCAGAAAACATGGAGGAGCTGCGCTCCCAGCGGGCGTGTATGACAGAAGCGCAGGCCCGAATATCAGAGCTGGAAGATTGGAATAGCGAGGCAAGCGAACAGCTGCAGACCCTGACGGCACAAATGCAGAGGATGCAGGAGAAAGTAACCGACTTGGAGAGCAGGTCCAGACGGGGCAATATACGCATCTTCGGGATCCCGGAGGGCATTGAAGGCAACTCGATGACGAAATTCATGGATCAGTTCTTAAAAAAAGAGCTGGAACTGCCCAGCGAAGCGGATCTGCAGATTCAACGAGCGCACAGAGCCTCGGCACAGAACCCGAACCCACGCTCTACACCCAGGTCAGTTGTGGTAAACTTTCTGAAATATGATGTAAAGGAAAGAATCCTGACACGAGTGTGGAAAAAAAAGATACGAATCGGCGACAAGCAGATATTCTTTGATCATGACTACCCGGCAGAAATTGTGCAGCAGCGGAAGAAATATGCCAACATTAAAAAAACGCTGAAAGAAAAAAAAATTAGATTCCAAACGCCGCTAACGAAGATGAGGATTCATTGGGAGAACGGCATGAGGACATACAACACAGCCAGAGAGGCAGCGCAGGACATGATGGAGCGGGGCCTTGAGGTGTACGTGCCGGAGGAAACGGTAGGAGCAGCGGCGGCCCTGAACGCATCACGACAGCCGGAGTGGAGGCGAGTGAACGGCAAAAGACGGGGGGAGACGTGGAGCAGTGGGCCCAGGAAAGACTACAAGGCTTTCAACTGAAAGCCTAGATTATAACAAAGATTAAGAAAGACACAGAAGAAATGAAGGCCAAGAAGACAAGGTAAAAGAGAAACAGACGGCTAGGAGAGGTTTAAGTGATATTTGTTGGACATTTCTAGACTAATGACTATTTCTTGGAAAGTAAATACAGGTCTAGGGAGGGCCCTACACTCGGTGAGGACATTCCCTCCACCCACCAACAGGGACCAATGGGCAGAAGAAAGGCCCAAAGTACGGAGGTCGAGATTTTTTAATGTGTTTTTATATAAATATGTGTTATTTTTGTTGTTAAAGGGGCTAGGAGCACAAGTTAAAAAAATGGAAAAACATGATTATGGGTAAAAATCTTAAGATAATGACATTAAACGTGAATGGTCTGAACTCACCTGTTAAAAGGGAAAGAATAATAAGAAAATTCAAGAAGGAAAAAGCCGAAATTATATTTATGCAAGAGACACATTTGAGCAAGACAGAACATGTGAAACTAAAGAGATTTGGCTATAAGAACTCCTACTACAGTTCATTTAAGGGAGGAACTAAAAGGGGGGTTATGATACTAATCTCAAATAAAATACAATTTGAATGTGAACAGGAAATCCAGGATAAAGAAGGCAGGTATGTAATAATACAGGGTAGAATAGATGGTATGCAGATCACATTAGTGAACATCTATGCCCCACCAGAAAGTGACAAAGGTTTTTTTCAACATCTGTTTGATCTCATAGCAACACACAGTGAAGGAGTCCTAATTTGTGGAGGAGACTTAAATGCTGTCATGGATCATGAAGTTGACACAACAAGTGTTAAGAAGACAAAAAAACATGTAACAAAGTTCATAAGAACCTCACTGGCAGAAATGGGTATGGTAGACATTTGGAGGGACCTGCACCCACTCGAAAAAGACTATACACATTATTCAGCAGCCCATAAAGTACACTCTAGAATAGATTACTTCCTTATGAATGAAGGTGACAGACACAGGGTGAGAAATTGTTGGATTGGAGGGGCAGAAATATCAGATCATAATCCTATATACATGGAAATAAATTTAAACAATAGAAAACGACAAACAACATGGAAACTTAATGTAGGACTGTTAAATGATGATAAAATGAAAGAAAGAATAAAAGTAAACATAAATGAATATATCCAAGAGAATGACAATGAAGAAGTGGACCCAACAATACTATGGGATGCACTAAAAGCCGTGTTAAGAGGTAAATTAATTGTTGAAACAGGAAAAGCAAATAAGACTAAACTGGAAGCATATGAACAAAGATGTGAGAGACTGAGGGAATTAGAACATAAACATCAAAGCACAAATGACCCAAAAATATATCAAGAAATTAAAGAAGAAAAAATAAAGATAAAAGAAATACAAATGGATGAAATTGAAAGGAAAAATAGATATCTAAAGCAAAAATATTATGAAACGGGACCAAAAGCCACAAAACTGCTGGCAAAACGGTTAAGAAAACAACAAACAATGAATAATGTATACAAGATTAAAGACCCCACCACAAATAAAACCACAGTTAACCCAGAAAACATCGAAGAAATATTCCGTAATTTCTACCAAGAACTATACTCGCAACCTGAAGAAACAAATACTAAAGATATTAAAAAATTTCTATGCACATTGGACTTGCCATCAATAGGAAATCAACAAAATGAAAAGCTAACAGCAGAAATAACAACACAAGAGATTAGAGATGTGATTAAGTCACTTAAAAAGGTAAATCACCAGGTAGTGATGGATACCCATCTGAGTTTTATAAACTGTTTATAGAAGAACTCACGCCACAGCTTTTAAAGTCATTTAATTGGACGTTGAACAACAACAAAATACCTCCATCATGGAACGAAGCCATTATTTCAGTCATTTTAAAGCCAGGGAAAGATAGGGAACAATGCGGAAACTATAGGCCAATCTCTTTATTAAATGTGGATTATAAAATATATACAACAATTATATGTAAACGAATAAAGACATTCTTGACGGAATTGATAGAAGATGATCAAACTGGTTTCATAGAGGGACGCCAAACACATGACAATATCAGGAGAACAATACATATAATTAATCAAATACATAAAGAAAAGAAAAGCGCAGTAATAATGAGTTTAGACGCAGAAAAAGCATTTGACAGGGTTACCTGGAAATTCCTATATAGTGTGCTGGAACGCTTTGGATTTAACGAAAAATCAGTACAATGCATAAGGACGCTGTATCAAGAACCTGTGGCAAGAATCAAGATAAACGGTAGCTTAACAGACAAAGTAAATATACAAAGATCAACTAGGCAGGGATGCTGCTTATCGCCCACCTTGTTTGCTCTGTTCATAGAGCCACTGGCTCAAGCGATACGACAAAATAAGAAATTAAAAGGTGTAACAATAAAGGGGGCGGAACACAAGATTGGGCTATTTGCAGACGATGTTATAGTTTACCTTGAACAACCAGATGAATCAATAATGGAAATGATGAACTTGATAGAAAATTTTGGAAAATTATCAGGATACAAGATAAACATAACAAAAACACAAATACTGACATTCCACTATAACCCTCTAAACCAGATAACTGATAAGATCAAACTAAACTGGAAACAAAAAGAAATAAAATACCTTGGAGTGAACATACCTAAAGATCTAAGCAAAATCTATAAAGCAAACTATGATAGGTTGGAACAAGAAATAAAAAAAGATATTGATAGATGGTCAATCTTAAATATGGATCTGAATTCAAAAATTGAGACAGTCAAAATCAGCATACAACCTAGATTACTTTACCTCTTCCAGGCTCTACCAACAGAGATTCCAGGTGCCCAGTTCTCAAAGTGGGACAGGATGATATCGAGATTTGTTTGGGGAGGTAAAAAACCAAGAGTGAAATATAAAACTCTCCAGTTACCAAAAGAGAAAGGAGGCATGGGCCTACCGAGTCTAAAAGAATATTACTACTTGGCACAAATAAGATATATCATATGTTGGTGCGACGAAGGATATGAGGCAAAATGGAAAGAAATGGAAAAGGAAATTGAGGGACTCCCAGTACAAAGCATAATAGGAGATAAAGATGCATATAAGCAAATCAAACAAATAGACCCAATCACTAAATTTACTTTAGAACTGTGGTATAAAATAGTACAAAAGTATAATATAAAGGAAGACATAAAACTATTGAAATGGGTAGCATTTGACAGTCAGTTTGAACCGGCAAAACAAGATAGGGGATACAAAAATCTGGTGAACAAGGGAATCACAGCATGGGGCAATATCGGAAAAAAAGATCTCGGGAGCTTTGTAAACATCAGGAGAAAATTTAAACTAGAAAGATCGGAATTCTTCAGATATCTGCAGATGAGAGACTATTATATGAAGAAGATTAGGCATAACCTCCAAACAGATGTGAGCGAGATTATACAATTCATTTTAAGCTCATATACAGGAAATAAAACAAGAATTATTTCAAAGCTATATCAGAAACTTATGGCAAACAATCATTCAAGTAACTATATAAAGGAGAAATGGGAGAAAGAGCTCAATTTAAACATAACAGAAGAAAGCTGGCAGGAAATATGGAAAACACAACACACATCAACAAATTCAAGAACATGGAGGGAATTTGGATGGAAAAACCTGATTCGCTTTTTCATTACACCACAGATTCAAGGAAAATATACAAATACCCAATCTTTATGCTGGAGGGGATGTGGGGCTCAAAATGCAGACCACTCACATATGTTTTGGAAATGCTGCAAAATCTCATCATTCTGGAAATCTATACATGTGACAATACAGAGGATATTAGGATATAATATACCAATGAACTGTAACCTGATCTACCTATGTGATCTTAAAAGAGACAATGTTATACAGGCTGAGGACAGATATCTAGTTAAAATCTTGTTGATTGCATGTAAAAAAAACAATCACAAAAAAATGGCGATCAGAAGTTCTTCCTGACCAAGAGCAATGGACTGACATTATTGAGGACATACGTATGATGGAAAAACTAACATATCGACAAAGAATGCAAGAAGGACTATGGGGAAAAAAATGGCGGAAATGGACACACTACAAAGTGCAACAACGAGACAGATATTGAAAGAATAACCAAAGACGCTGGAAAAACCAGAAGAATTAAGAGATGGAAACTAAAAACTTGATGCTCCAACATTTGTCCCCCCCCCCCTTTTTTTTTTTCTTTTTCTTTTTTACTCTAGCCCCTTTGTTTTTTTAAATGTAGACTGTGATCTGAATGCAATATATATAATGAAAAATGAATAAAAATCTTAAGTTACAAAAAAAAAAAGGGTGTTTATTTCATCCTCCAGCGCTGTGGAGCGAGCCCTTTTTTTATTATTATTTTGTACCCATTGGTAGATGTTTTGCAGTCTGGTGACAAGCCACCAGCTGCCAGTCGCTGCGTGCGCAAGCGCCCCTTAACTCCCTAACCTGCATGTTTTTGACATGTGGGAGGAAACTGGAGAAATCCCGGAGTAAACCCACGCAAACATGGGGAGAACATGCAAACTCCACAGATCACTGTTGGCCGGGGGCAGGGATCGAACCCATGATCTCTGCGATCCCCCGGCCAAGGGTAAACTGTGCTGCCCACTGCGCACTGTGGTTAGTACAAAATAAGTAATGAAAAAAAAGGGCTCCCTCCACAGCTCTGGAGTGAGCTTCGTGCTGGAGGATAAAATAAACACCCTTTTAAACTTCAGTTTGCAGTGTCCTGCCTGCACTTATTCCGTGCCTCAACACTGGGTTCCCTTATTTCATCTGCAACACTGGTGCGCAAATTTTGCGCGATGTACTTTATCATAGCGTGATTAATACATATGTCAGCTCTAAGTGTTGTGGGATGTCTGGTGCGTGTGTTTGGATGGGGCAGCTCGGTGCGTAGACGTGAGTGAGTGAGTGAGTGATGGCGTTTGCGCAGCAGAGGCGCCCCCCCCCCCCCCGGTGTGTGTGGCGAACGCTGTGTGATTTTTTGCGGATAAGTAGAAAGAGCGAGGCGACCGGAGCAGGTAGAATTTGTTGCTGACAACAGTGCGGCATATAAATAAAGCCCCAACGCTTCACCAAAACGGCCTGTGCTTCTGTGTACCACAAGAGTGAGATTTACTCGGGAATTAAACCGCGAAGGAAGATGCATCTCCCCTGCGTCCCAAAACCACAGTCAGGAGATGAACACAAGCGTGCGATCACAGACATGTCTGCCCGCGCTTTGAGCGATATTGTCACAGCGTGATTAATAAGCTTTATCAGGCATGCATTACAGCGCGCGATCACAGACTCAGAGTGAGGGAAATGTGGCTGCCAATCCGCGCCAGCAGCCTGTCCAGCCGCCACCGAGCATTTAAACATTTTTACACATTCATACAGTGTTATATGGGCACTGGAGGCAATGCGGGTGAAGTGTCTTGCCCAGGGACATGTTCATAAAAATTAAGCTATACATCAACAAGCCTTGACCAGAGTATTTTGTGTGTGCAGTGAAACACGTGGTTCGCCATTTGGTCTTTGTCGAGGCATTGTTTACATGAAATGAATCAACTACTGACTTGCAAAGCCACCCATTGTTTTTCAATGACAATAGTAATGAAATAAATGCAACTCACCATTCCGACACTGTTCTTCAACGTATAATATCGTGGAGATTCTGCACAGTGTACTCCTCGGCTGTTCACAATCTGTTCACGAAACTGGCGTGTTCCTGGCGCATGTTTTCCTGGCGCATGCGCGACAGCGCCCTCTGGTGGCGCCGCCGCCAATCACCCCCAGGGGTGGGGGAACATTGAGTTGGGCCACATCTGGGCTGAATGACGCAAACTGGATACTGTTGCCCGTAATGTGGCCCACCTCTGGCCCACATCAGACACCCCACATCCACACCTACCCCAGACATGCCATAGATAAACCAGATCTGGCCCACATCACCCTTGCTGACTGGGTAGCACATAAAAATTACAGGGCTGAATGTGACAATGGGAAGCTTAAAATATTTCAGGGTGAAAATCTGTGTAAACTATACAACAAATTTTTAAAAAAAAAAATTGAAGAAGCAAGTGAGATAAAATTATTAAAACCCATTATATTTGTCTTACAGGAGAGAAAAATATGTGCATTACTATTTGAATGACCACAGTTTGTTTAGCTTCAGTTATCAATTCAGATATAATAAACTGCAGTAGATTTGGGAAAAAGGACTTCCTGTAAGGTTTTATTAGTTATTTCTAGCACAACACTCATCCTCAGCCTGCGTGTAAATAAGAGGCTCAAATCATGAGTAAACTTGAGTAAACAGTTTAAACACCCTTTCAGTTTGTGTCTCGGTCTGGCAGAATTTTCACATACAGTTTTGTTATCAAAATACACTAATTCAACTCACCTTTACTGTCACTGCAGCTGGGAAAAAGGTATTGTAATAACTATGCCAGGCCAGTAGAGGTAGCAGTGTGCCTTTTTTTACAGCCCCGCCCCCCATGCCACAGGCACTGAGGCATCAGCACCTTGGTGCTTTCATTGTTAACAGTGCCAACCAAGGACGTGCACAGGTATGGACTGTTGTTTCCCAGGAAACAGCTCATTTGCAATCTTTGTTGAGCTTCCCCTCCAGAGGGAAAAAAGTAGTAATTAAAAGAAAAACTGTTGTGCCTCATCATCAAAATATTATAGAAGCCCATAATTAAGTCGATAGGTGTCAGTGTTTCCTTATAAAATTTTAGGCATTTTCTTTCAAAGATGTATGATTTTTTTCCTCATAAATCAAAAATTAGCATTTTTTTCCCTTCTTTTGCATAGTTATTACCTCCGCCAAGGAGGTTATGTAATCGGGGTGATCTGTCTGTCTGACTGTTAGCAGCATTACGCAAAAAGCACTGGACGGATTTGGATGAAATATTCACCAGAGGTAGCCCTTGGGCCAAGGATGAAACTATTACATTTTGGTGATGATCTGAGAGTGCATACCTCCACCAAGGAAAGGTAATTGTAATTGTGCAGCAGGATTATGCAAAAACTACTGCATGGATTTGGATAAAATTTTCACCAGAGGTGGTCCTTGGCCTAGAGACGAACCCATAGCATTTTGGTGACGATGTGAGAACACATACCTCCACCAAGGCTCTTATTTTTTCACACTGTGTTAGCAAGAATCCTCCAAAACTACTGGATAGACTTTGATGCAATTTTCACTAGAACTGGCTTGTGGCGTACACATGAACCCATTACATTTTGGAGGAGATCCATGAGGGCCGGAAGGAGCCTTGGCACTCTCTCTTTTTTTTTATATTGATGTCCCCCAAGTGCTGACATCAGAGGGAGGAAGGGACGGTGTGGGAAAACTCAGGAGTGAGTGTTTTTTCTAAATCACACTGTTTTTTTTTTTTTCTTTGCTGATGTGTTCCGTTAATGCTCAGTGTAAATACAGAAGTGATCGTGGTGCAGTGATGCATTTGACTGATTAGACTGAGTGCTTGAGCACTACTCAGGGACAAGTTTGATTGGCGAAATTGGCAGAAGTTGACGCCGATGGGCCAAAATTGTGAGAAAGTTGCGGTGATTGTGCAACACACCTAATATAATGTGTTCATATGTAGAATAGTCACAAAAAACACTCAACTTGAGCACAAAAAAGATTAGAGAAAAAGTAGTTAATTATAATTGGTTAATGTTCTCTCTTAAGACATTTGTTTAATGAAAACGTGAAATGCTGAGAAGGAATTTATTTTTATTTTATTCTGGGTTTTTTTTAGTGTTGTGCATTATTATTATTATTATTATAGCCACCTTATTCTTAACCCCAGTGATGCCTTGCATGAATTATGAGGACAACTTCCGGTACTAGTTTAGAACGTATGGTTGTCACAGAAACAGGACACTTTTCCTTGTTAAAGAACAATGACTTCAGCATCAAAAATGCGGGAACACGGCCTTTTGCACCTCCAAAACAGGAACATAATCATACCACTTCCCACAACTATGGAGGGATGAGAAGATGACCTTAAAAAGTGGCCTGGCAGACAGTAGCTCCGTTAGTTAGCTGCGCTGCTAAGATGCTAATGCTGTAAACAAATAAAAGCTCTGAGATATATCAATGTTTCCACCGCACTAAAGTCGGTTTTATTTTGTTAAAATATGTTGGACATAATCAAATTTACCTTAGAGCAGATGTAGAATCTACAGAGCCACAAAGAACCACAACACCGTGCTTGGGTCTTTTAATGTCGGGTAATTGCCCCCAAAATTAAAATACTCATGCTGCTGTCATGCTGTGAATGCTTGTTATTTAACTTAACACATACAGACCTTGTCTGGCAATTGTTCAAAATTTTATTGATCTATATTTTGTAATCATTTAAAAATGAATGCATGCTGAAGCTGCCCATATCGTTCCAATGCAGTGCAACAAATGCAAAAAAAAACAAAAAACAAAACCACCTATTTGATATCTTTCTTAAATTGTTAAACCTTAGGAAGCAAACTGTTACTATTTTTTATTTACTCTTTTACTTCATGCAGCCTTCATTCTGGTGACATATATAAACGTCAGATCTGTGACATTCATACAAGTGAAAACATACCTGGTGCTGTTGTGTCTGTCCTTGTCTGTACCACCGATCACACCAACAGTCCTTTTTAGGACGCATGATCTGTGCATTGCTGTTGAAGCCAGCACAGATTTAGCTGAGGTTTAGGAGTCTCACACCACGAACAGCAGCAAATACCAGAACTACGCAAAAACGTTGAAAAATACAAAAACTACAAGTGCTGAAATTATCTGCCACTTGACTGCAAAACAGGTATGTGGACTATACATTAAAAACAAATTTAGAACACTTTTAAAAATGCTATTTTAAATGCCCCACTACTCCACCCTTGCTGACTGATTTGACACTACTTCAGCCAAAACCGGAAGTTGCGCCCATAATCGCTTCTACAGCAGCGCCCTCAGGAATAAGGTGGATAAAATAAAATAAATATCCACCTTATTCCTAGCCTCCATGATGCCTTGCTTGAATTATGGGCGCAACTTTCAGTACTAGTTTAGAAAGTGGGGCTGTCACAGAAACGGGATGCTTTTCCTTGTTAAAAAACAATGATTTCGGCATCAAAAACGCAGGAACGCAGCCTTTTCCACCTCAAAAAGAGTAGTATAATCATATGACATCCCACGACTATGGAGGGATGAGAAGATGACCTTAAAAAGTAGCCTGGCAGACAGTTGCTCCGTTCGTTAGCTCCGCTGCTAAAATGCGAACGCTGTAAACAAATATAAGCTCTGAGATACATCAATGTTTCCACTGCAATAAAGTCAGTTGCATTTTGTTAAAATATGTTGGACATAATCAAATTTACCTTAGAGCAGACGTAGAATCTAGTCAGAGCCACAAAGAATCACAACACTGTGCTTGGGTGTTTTAACATTAGGGTAAATACGGACAACTGCAGCTGTTTGTTTTACCCCAACATTAAAATGCTCATGCTGCTGTCATGCCGTGAATGCTTGTTATTCACCTTAACACGTACAGACCTTTTCTGACAATTGTTCAAAATTTTATTGAGCTGTATTTTGTGATCATTTAAAAATTAATGCATGCTGAAGCTGCTAATATCAAGTCCATATCGTTCCAATGCAGTGCAACAAATGCAAAAAACCCCAATAAAAACACCTATTTGATCCATCCATCCATCCATCCATCTTCTACCGCTTTTCCAGGGGTCCGGGTCGCGGAGGCAGCAGTTCAAGCAGAGAAGCCCAGACTTCCCTCTCCCCTGCCACCTGCTCCAGCTCTTCAGAGAGGATACCAAGGCGTTCCCAGACCAGCTGGGAGACATAGTCTCTCCACCGAGTCCTGGGTCTGCCCCGGGGTCTCCTCCCAGTGGGACGTGCCCGAAACACCTCAAGTGGGAGGCGTCCAGGAGGCATCCTAATCAGATGCCCAAACCACCTCAACTGATTCCTTTCAATGTGGAGGAGCAGCGGTTCTACTCTGAGCCTCTCCCGGATGACTGAGCTCCTCACCCTATCTCTGAGGGTGAGTCCAGCAATCCTCCGGAGAAAGCTCATTTCAGCCGCTTGTATCCGCGATCTCGTTCTTTCGGTCATTACCCAAAGCTTGTGATCATAGGTGAGAGTAGGAACGTAGATTGACTGGTAAATCGACAGCTTTGCCTTAGAACTCAGCTCCCTCTTCACCACAACAGACCGGTACAACGTCCGCATCACTGCAGATGCTGCTCCAATCCGTCTGTCGATCTCTCGCTCCATTTTCCCCTCACTTGTGAACAAGACCCCAAGATACTTAAACTCCTCCACTTGGGGCAGGAGCCTGTCCCCAACCCAGAGAGGACAATCCACCTTTTTCCGGCTGAAGACCATGGACTCGGACTTGGAGGTGCTGATTCTCATCCCAGCCGCTTCACACTCAGCGGAAAACCGTCCCAGCAGGACCTGTAGGTCATTGCTGGATGAAGCCAGCAGGACAACATCATCCGCAAACAACAGAGGTGAGATCCTGTGATCACCAAGCATGACACCCTCCATTCCCTGGCTGCGCCTAGAAATCCTGTCCATAAAAATTATGAACAGGATCGGTGACAAAGGGCAGCCCTGGCGGAGTCCAACTCTCACTGGGAATGAATCCGACCGAGTGTTGGCAATACGTACCAAACTCTCACAACGGTCGTACAGAGACCGAATAGCTCGTAACAACAAGCCCGATACCCCATACTCCCGAAGCACCCCCCACAAAAATCCACGAGGGACGCGGCCAAATGCCTTCTCCAAGTCCACAAAACACATGTAAACTGGTTGGGCAAACTCCCACGAACCCTCGAGAATTCTCGAGAGGGTAAAGAGCTGGTCCGATGTGCCACGGCCAGGACGAAAACCATATTGCTCCTCCTGAATCCGAGGTTCGACCAACGGCCGGACTCTCCTCTCCAGTACCTTGGCATAGACCTTCCCAGGGAGGCTGAGGAGTGTGATCCCTCTAAAGTTGGAGCACACCCTCTGGTCCCCTTTTTTGAAGAGCGGAACCACCACCCCGGTTTGCCATGCCAAAGGCACTGCCCCCGACCTCCACGCAATGTTGCAGAGGCATGTCAACCATGACAGCCCAACAACATTCAGGGCCTTGAGGTACTCAGGGCAAATCTCGTCCACCCCCGGGGCCCGGCCACCAAGGAGATTTTTAACCACCTTGGCGACCTCAGCCCCTGTGATAGGCGAGTCATGCCCCTCGTCCCCAAACCCTGCTTCCTCTGTGGAAGGCGTATTATTGGGATTGAGGAGATCCTCGAAGTATTCCTTTAACCGCCCGATGATATCCCCAGTCAAAGTCAACAGTGTCCCATCCGCACCATACACTGTGTGGACGGGGAGCTGCTTTCCCCTCCTGAGCCGCCGGACAGTTTGCTCTTCGAGGCCGACCGAAAGTCTTGTTCCATGGCCTCACCGAACTCCTCCCATACCCGGGTTTTTGCTTCAGCAACCACCCGAGCTGCACTCCGCTTGGCCTGCCGGTACACCTCAGCTGCTTCGGGAGTCCCACAAGCCAACCAAGATTGATAGGACTCCTTCTTCAGCTTAATGGCCCCCCTCACCACTGGTGTCCACCACTTGGTTCGGGGGTTGCCGCCACGAGATGCACCGACCACCTTGCAGCCGTAGCTCTGGGCCGCCGCTTCAACAACAGCGGTGGAGAACATGGCCCATTCAGACTCTATGTCTCCAGACTCCCTCGGAATGTGGTTGAAGTTCTTCCGGAGGCGGGAGTTGAAGACCTCCCGGACAGGGGCCTCAGCCAGACGTTCCCAGCACACCCTCACTATACGTTTGGGTCTACCAGGTCTGAATGGCTTCCTCCCCTGCCATCGGATCCAACTCACTACCAGGTGGTGATCAGTTGACAGCTCTGCACCTCTCTTTACTCGGGTGTCCAAGACATACGGTCGCAGGTCTGATGACACATTAACAAAATCGATCATCGACCTGCGACCTAGGGTGTTCTGGTGCCAGGTACACATATGGACACCCTTATGCTTGAACATGGTGTTCGTTATGGATAGACTATGGTTAGCACAGAAGTCCAATAACTGAACGCCACTCAGGTTCAGATCGGGCAGGCCGTTCCTCCCCATCACCCCCCTCCAGGTTTCACTGTCGTTACCCACGTGCGCATTTGATACCTATCTGATATCATTCTTAAATTGTTAAGCCTTAGGAAGCAAACTGTTACTATTTTTTTATTTATTATTTTACTTCATGCAGCCTTGCATCTGGTGACATACAGTATCTCACAAAAGTGAGTACATCCCTCACATTTTTGTAAATATGTTATATCTTTTCATGGGACAACAGTGAAGATATGACACTTTGATATAATGTAAAGTAGTCAGTGTACAGCTTGTATAACAGTGTAAATTTGCTGTCCCCTCAAAATAACTCAACACACAGTCTTTAATGTCTAAACCGCTGGCAACAAAAGTGAGTGAAAATGTCTAAATTGTGCCCAAAGTGTCAATATTTTGTGTGACCACCATTATTTTCCAGCACTGCCTTAACTCTCTTGGGCATGAAGTTCACTAGAGCTTCACAGGTTGCCACTGGAATCCTCTTCCACTCCTCCATGATGACATCACGGAGTTGGTGGATGTTAGAGACCTTGCGCTCCTCCACCTTCCGTTTGAGGATGTCCCACAGATGCTCAGTAGGGTTTAGGTCTGGAGACGTGCTTGGCCAGTCCATCACCTTTACCCTCAGTTTCTTTAGCAAGGCAGTGGTCGTCTTGGAGGTTGTCAAAGACCCTGACCTTGTACCTCAGGATGAGGTCAAGTACACCAGCTACTGTCCCCAGAAGGGGTTCTTCACAGGGAATTCAGGTACAATATGTGTGGCTCGCGAGCGAAGGATTAACCCAGCTTCACTGTTTTCATCTGCAAGGCGGCCTCCGCTTTCCTGCACCCAGAGCTCTGACTGAGTGACCTGTCCAGCTAGTAGCCCAAGGCACACCCTTGCATTAACGACAGATACTCCTTGGTCTCATTGCTTTTGGTAATCTGGGTAACTGTTTAAAATCAGGAAAACTGATTTATAGGAGACCTGTTTTAAATTACCTCTACAGAGTAACCCTTAAAGCTCATAAAACTGTTACACCTCTTGTAGAAAAATACCTACTTGAAAAACCAGAAAAATGTGGACACACTGAATCAGTGATCACAGACTCCTTTACTGTCTTTTAATATGCTGTAAATTTATTAAAAGTTTGCCAAGCACAGCCAAATGATTATATGTTGTTTAAAAATCAATCAATTGAATCAAAAATAGAAAAACTCAATTAATCAGAAAGTCAGAAAACATAGAAAAATCAATTAATCAAAAAATTAGTAATCACCCCAAAAATAACTGAATAATCAGAATAATGAAATCATCTGATAAATTTGTGGTTAGATATCTAAAAAGCTATGAAGATGATGGGAAGATGGTTAGAAATGGCAGGCCAGCCAGCTGGGTGGGCAGTCCCCCCCTGTGTCTCCCTCTCCTTGGCTCCGGTGCTCTTGTCTTCTCAGTCGGGCTCACGATGAGGCAGCAGCGGAGGGGTGGGGGGTGTAGGCCCAGCTGCCAGCCAGAAGCCTGCACTTCCTCTTTTCACTTGAGTGATGATTTTTGCAGCAGAATAAATCAGTTCTTAAAAATTGAAGAGAGTTGATGGAATGGGATCATTTCTAAAAGACAGTCTTCTCTCTCTCTTCAGGTCTTCTGCTGCTCGACAATGGATCTTGAAGTCTGCCCGAAATGATCATTTTTGGGGCTTCCACACCCAGCTTAAATACTGCTCATCCAGCCATTTGTATAGACTCTTACTGGACCGTTCCCATACCTCCCCATGCTTTTTGGCTGCTTATGATTGGACAGTTCAAAAACTCATTACATAACATGTCTGCCTCATAATTTCCCGCATATCCCGGCTGTCAGACTGTACAACCTAAGCAGGGCTGCTCGCAGAGATAGCAAAAAGACGTAACAAACTAATAGTTTTTTGAATGCAAAAGATGCAATAGACTTACACAATGGTCCCCTCCGGCATACAACTAGGAACATACCGGTCGCTATGGAGGGTGAGAATATGTATGGGCACATAATCATACCATGTAGGATAACTAAGTAGACGGTTATGCTGTTTCATTCCATCTAGCAACAATGCTCTGCACTGTGTGTGTTTATATATTTACATATTTATTCCATCTAGCTACAATGCTCAGCACTGGGTGTGTTTATATTTATATATCTACATATTATTCCATCTAGCTACATTGCTCCGCACTGTGTGCGTTTATATACTTGCATATTTATTCCACCTAGCTGCAATGCTCCGTACTGTGGGTGTTTATATATTTGCATATTTATTCCATCTAGCTACAATGCTCTGTACTGTGTGTTCATATATTCATATATTTATTCCATCCAGCTACAATGCTCTGCACTGTGTGTCTGTGTGTGTGTGTATATATATACTGTATATTTTATAGTAATATGTACATATGTATATTAGCTGCTCTTGCTTGCTTGTTTTTTTCTTGCCTTCTGATTGTTGCTCAGAGTGTTGCTATCCCTGTGCTGTTGCAATCCTGGAATTTCCCCATTGTGGGACAACAGCATACTGGATCCCAGCTTGCTGTTGTCTGTCTGCGTCTGACTGCGACCGCCGAAAAGAAATTATGGAGTTAATAAGCTGGGCTTTGAACACAATTGACACTATTTTTTCAACAAGGAAAAGTGCTCCGGGGGAAGCTGTTTGCCCCGCTGGAACGGCTCCAGTGGGCTATCTATGTGACACAGGTATTTGGAAAATGCTGTGTCTCTCTAATCTCTCTATCGAAGATATTGAAGATTTGTTTATCTTCGTAATCTTGGTGATTGGGATAATTCTGATTGGGACGGGAATTGTCTTGGTTTACCGCAAATTGCTGAAGATGGATTCAACCTATCAAAATGCTGGCCAGGCGAGGTGCATCCAACAAATTGAGAAACTGGAGAAGACCCTGATAGCGACTACTGGAGAACTGTCTCGTAAGGTGGATTACATCATGGGTTCGCTCAGGTCTTTCCACGACGAGTTCAAAGCTGCGCAATGAAGGATTAATGTACTGAATCTACGGAAGAAATACAAGTCTTCTCTGTGATCAGTCCTATTTGGCATTATTATTCCCCATGAAAATTCCTCCTGGCTGTCTGCAGACTGTGTTTTTTTTCAAAATCATGAGCACAAGGCCTTGGACAGCCAGCTGCAGCGCCAGATAAGACTGGGAGCCAGACAGACAAAACATCTTCTGCCAAGGGTCCTTGGGTCTCTCTTATTATCATCAACACTGCTCAACACCGCACACACATTGATTCATGAACTGATTAAAGATATACTGTACACTGCTCTCTTGTGTCTCGTGAATTCTGAGTTGTTGCTCTGTGCTATTGAGAGATTTTTTTTCATTGTAATCACAATCTGCTTAAAAATAAGCTGTATTTTGATAACGAAGTTTTTTTTCTCCTCCCCCCTTGTGTCGTTCCCTCCCTTCCCCTCCCTTTCTTATCTATCTCTGTTTGATGAGGCGCCTTTATGGCTGCCGTGTCGTTGTGTCGCGCGCATGCGCACCAATGTCAAGTCAAGTTCCTCGTGTGTTTTTTTACATGCTTGGCAATAAAGTTTATTCTGATTCTGATTCTGAATAAAGGCTTATCTTATCTTATCTTATATGTGCCCACGTGACACGTATCTCAGCTACCCTTATCACGCAGTTTCCCTCATGTCAGCACTTCACCTTCACATGTCACATTTTCCACCTTTCAGTTAGCCCAACTTAGCTATTCTTCCACAAAACCAAGCCAAGCTACTTTCTATTCCTCATTTTCGAGGCCAATCCTGTAACAACAGGCCTGCTTTTCCCGTCAACCATGTCTAAAAACATGTTTCACAATTTGACCTCATATAACCCTCCTTTGTGCATTTAAAAAAGTATATACTGATTACATAGATTAATACAGTGATTATAGATCATCCTGCTGATTACATACATGAATACAAAGATTATATGTTGATTTCAATGATTACACCAATGATATTGCATTTCATAGCATATATATACGTTTAATATCATGCATTCAGTCCTCCATGTTTTACCAGTCATATCTGCCCTTCCTGCTAAGGGGGTACTTCTGATGGCTCACTTGTTGCGGCCTCTGATGGCTCCTAGCTTGCCCCCGCTGCCCTCTAAATGGAGATCGAGCTGGGTACCCCATCTTTTTGTCATAGAGGTGATGATGGTGAGTCGGTCGGTCACTCACAGACCTCTTCCGGTGGTCGTGGCCAGGTCGTGGGTTACTCGAACAAGGTGTGTTTGGGGTCGTTATGATGGAATACTGCCCTGCAGCCCAGTTTCCGATGGGAGGGGATCATGCTCTGCTTCAGTATGTCACAGTACATGTTGGCATTCATGGTTCCCTCAATGAACTGTAGCTCCCCAGTCCCGGCAGCACTCATGCAGCCCAAAACCATGACACTCCTGTCACCATGCTTGACTGTAGACAAGATACACTTGTCTTTGTACTCCTCACCTGGTTGCTGCCACACACGTTTGACACCATCTGAACCAAATAAGTTTATCTTGGTCTCATCAGACCGCAGGACATGGTTCCAGTAATCCATGTCCTTAGTCTGCTTGTCTTCAGCAAACTGTTTGCTGGCTTTCTTGTGCATCATCTTTAAAAGGGGCTTCCTTCTGGGACGACAGCCATGCAGACTAATTTGATGCAGTGTGCGGCGTATGGTCTGAGCACTGACAGGCTGACCCCCACCCCCACCCCTTCAACCTCTGCAGCAATGCTGGCAGCACTCATATGTCTATTTTCAAAAGACAACCTCTGGATATGATGCTGAGCACGTGCACTCAACTTCTTTGGTCGGCCATGGCGAGGCCTGTTCCGAGTGGAACCTGACCTGTTAAACCACTGTATGGTCTTGGACACTGTGCTGCAGCTCAGTTTCAGGGTATTGGCAATCTACTTATATGGCCTCGGCCATCTTTATGTAGAGCAACAATTCTTTTTTCAGATCCTCAGAGAGTTCTTTGCCATGAGGTGCCATGTTGAACTTCCAGTGACCAGTATGAGAGAGTGTGAGAGTGATAACACCAAATTTAACACACCTGCTCCTCATTCACACCTCAGACCTTGTAACACTAACGGGTCACATTTGGACATTTTCACTTAGGGGTGTACTCACTTCTGTTGCCAGCGGTTTAGACATTAATGGCTGTGTGTTTAGTAATTGTGAGGGGACAGTAAATTTACACTGTTACACAAGCTGTACACTGACTAATTTACATTGTATCAAAGTGTCACATCTTCAGTGTTGTCCCATGAAAAGATATAATATTTACAAAAATGTGAGGGGTGTACTCACTTTTGTGAGATACTGTATATAAACGTCAGATCTGTGACATTCATACAAGTGAAAACATACATAGTGCTGTTGCGTCTGTACCACCAATCACACCACCGGTTCTTTTTAGTTTTCAGTGCATGATCTATGCATTGCTGTTGAAGCCAGCACAGATTTAGCTGAGGTTTAGGAGTCTGACACCACGAACAGCAGCAAATACCAGAACTATGTAAAAACATTCAAAAATACAAAAAACTACAAGTGCTGAAATTATCTGCCACTTGACTGCAAAACAGGTATGTGGCCTATACATTAAAACAAATTTAAAACGCTTTTAAAAACGTTATTTTAAATGCCCCACTACTCCTCTCTTGCTGACTGATTTGACACTACTTCAGCCGAAACCGGAAGAATCGTTTCTACAGCAACGCCCTCAGGAATAAGGTGGATAGATTTTTGAGTTAAATTTCATGGTTATTTCAGCCAATTGGAGTTGTTCACGGCAGCTACTCCCGCCCACTTGTTCAGGGTGTGGGCAGCAAGGTTGTGGTAAAGAAGGTTGACTGCAGCAGCAGAGTGATTACCCACAGCGTTGTGCAGTAGGAGCTCATTTGCAATTATGGTATTGTGCAAACAGGGGCTTGTATGGGAAACCCAAACAGGAATAACAGAGATAAAATAAGACGGTCTACTGAAGGTAAATGAACTTTTACTCAGAAGGTAATGTTAGATATTCCTATATTAACAATGAGCAGCATGGGTGTTATGGCACAGGCACGGATGACGTCATCACGCTGTGCCTATATTAGGGAACTGACAATGGGAGACTGCCTCTTTGGCGCTTCACCTCTAGCCAACACACTGCCTGTACCCTGCTAATATTAGCTTGTTTTGTACCATAACACGTGCTACCAGCTTGTTAATAAAACCACCGTTCAGCACAGCCACCCCCTCCGCTGTCTGTTTTTCAGACGTAAAACTACATTTTTCCTGAAGATGGAAGTGTGTCTGGCGCCCCGACCAGAGAGTGAGGTGGCTAGACAAATCAAGTTCTGCCAATGCCAATGGAGTGGGAGAAGCGACCTAGCAGTATGTCGCGGACCTCTGCTGTCTGGCGAACACATGCAGGCTTGGCCAGCTAAAGGACGAAATGGTGCAGGACCAGCTAGCGGAGCACACTAGCAACCCACGGCTGTGGGCAAAGCTATTGATGGCGCCGGACAACCTGAGCACTCCAGCATTCCAGCTGGAAGCCGCCGACAAGCTAACATCACAGCTAGGTGATCAACATCAACAGACCCCACTAGCACAAGTAGTTACCCCAGCAGAAGAACCCGACTACACCGCAACCTTCTCGGAGAATGCCAAGGTGAATGTTACGGGACAACAGAACATCATGAGACACAAAATGTGCAGTAACTGTGGTTCCACGACACACCGAGCATGAGTGTGCTTCTGCCCGACCAAGGGGCAGCGATGTCAGCATACGGAGAGAGGGCATAAACCGGACTCGCCTCCGATCCTCGCCTGGCATAAGCCTCAGGGAGCCACTGCAGAACTGCAGGAGAGGGAGTTAATGGACAAGAGGGACCCCGGTGAACGACGACAACCCAGCGTGCGCCCTGTCGCTGGCGAAAGCAACACACCACCGCAACAACAACCAGCACCAGGAGAGCGAGGGCGTAATCCAGACTCTTCTCAGATCCTCGCCTGGCATAAGCCTCAGGGAGCCCCCACAGTGCTGCAGGAGAGAGAGTTCATGGCCAAGCAGGACCCAGCACAGCAACATCAATCCAGAGCGTGTCCTGCTGCCGGTGTGACCGGCATGCCACCACAACAGCAACCAGCATCCGGGACGAGAGAGCAGCAGCGCCAAGTGCAACCAAGCAGATTGCCACTTGAAACATTCGATTGGGTTCAGATATGCTGATCCAAACGCCTGGACCTGCAGATGCTCCAGTCACCGCCAGTGATGATCACCGTGCAGTTGGGGCCAGCCACCTTCCAGAGGGCGAGGGTTTGAGATGGCACGCCAGCCATCTGCGAAAGGTAAGAGTAGCTGCCCCAGATCAAGCCGCGACGCTGGAACCGATCCAGCCAGTGTGGGACCCGGACTGGGACTTCTCTGACAAGAGAGCACACCCAGATCCGCTGCCTCCAGGGCCACACCCACCGCGGGCTCACCAGAGGCCCCCTGAACTCAAACCACAACAGTGACTCTGTTTCAAAACTGTTCAGTAGAGCACGACTGTTCACAGTTGCAGAATAACCCACTCAGTCGTGCAGGGTCAACCGGTGGCCCAGGTTCTAGTTCAGCTGTTGTGAGTTTTAATGTGACACTGAAAATGTTCATGTTTTTGGCTTTCCTGGGGGGAGGTGAATGTTAGATATTCCCATATTAACAACGAGCAGCACGGATGTGATGGCACAGGCACGGATGATGTCATCACGCTGTGCCTATATTAGGGGACTGACGGCGGGAGACTGCCTCTTTGGCGCTCCACCTCTAGCCACCACACTGCCTGTGCTCTGCTAATATTAGCTTGTTTTGTACCGTAACATGTGCTACCAGCTTGTTAATAAAACCACCGTTCAGCACAGCCACCGCCTCCGCTGTCCCTGTTTTCCAGACATAACAGGTAGCCTGTAAAAAGTTACCAGAAGTGAGTTAATTATGTAGTGCTAAGCTAAAGCTCGTCTTGTGGAGAGTGTAAATAACAAGACTGGTTTATGCAGCAGACGATTTTATTCACTCTCACATCAGTCATACACAGAAAAGAATGTCTCAATACACCATGGGTTCTCCTTTTATACCAGCCACCTATCTCACATCTGCATGACATCTCACATCACAATACATTCATCCTTTCTCCCCCCAACTCCTTCTTCCTGCTACCTCACCATAATCTCCATAGCCATTGTCCTTCTCTGTTTACCCTCTGCATCCAGTCTGAGATGATTAACCCAGTCTCTACACCGCTCCCCCACCCCCCCAGAATCTCAGACCGAGTTTCAGTCCTCACGTCCTTTTGGCTTCAGTCTCCTCCCATATCTGCTGTAACGGGGGTTTACCGCCTCCGCGGTGCTGCTGTGCCGACGGGGGGCTCCTGGGGGTGTGTCTGTCTGCGGGTGGGCCATGGCGAGGGGGGTGAAATCTTCGACTTGCCCGTGTGGCTGCTCTGATGAATCGTTTACCTGGGGAGCTCTCAGTGGGGGTCTTCCGCGCCGAGGGGCCTGAGCCAACAGCACTTGCTCGTCCGCCACCACAAAGGCGAGCTTAAGTCTGTCTATGCATATTTTCTCCCGACGACCCCCCAAGTCTAACAAAAAATGTTTGTCCCCTGTTTCCAGCACTCTGAATGGGTCATTGTAGGGTGGGCGCAATGGAGGGCGGTGGGCATCGTGCCTGACAAACACGAACGCCGCGTTCTTCAAAGTTTTTGGCACAAAAGCGCGTGGAAAACAGTGGTGGGCCGGGCCCAGCAGCGTGCCTGTGTCTGCACTGTGCTGCAAACGCTGAGACGGGCAGTTGTCCGGCGAGGGATTATCTGGCAAAAATTCTCCGGGCAGCCGCAGTGGCTGAGAAAAAACAAGCTCCGCCGGGGAAGCCTCCAAATCCTCTTTTGGTGCTGAACGCAACCCCAATAAAACCCACGGCAACCGGTCTACCCAATTTGCATCCATCAGCGAAGCCCTGAGCGCTGCTTTCAGTGACCTATGAAAACGCTTGCACAATCCATTGGCCTGTGGGCTGTACACCGTTGTGCGATGAATTGCAACACCCAGGCTACGGGCCATCGCGGACCAGAGGTCTGAAACAAACTGAGGGCCCCTATCGGACGTGATGTCCGACGGGATTCCAAAACGTGCCACCCATGTCGTCAAAAAAATGCGCGTCACGTCCGCGGACGTGGTTGCCACCAGCGGGACTGCTTCTGGCCAGCGTGTGGTGCAGTCCACCACTGTCAGAAGGTGCGTGCACCCCTGCGATGGCGGGAGGGGGCCCACGAGGTCCACGTGAACATGGTCGAACCTCTTAGCCGGGATACGAAACAGCTCCAAAGGAGCCTTCGTGTGTCTGTGTAATTTGGCTCAATGGCACGCTACGCAGGCTGCAGCCCACTCTTTCACTTGTTTGCGCAGGCCTGGCCACACGAACTTCGCTCCCACCATTTTGACTGATGCGCGCACCCCTGGGTGCGCCAGAGCATGAACTGGCTCAAACACGCGGCGGCGCCAAGTGACTGGGACCACCGGGCACTGGCGTCCCGTGGAGACGTCGCAGATTGGGGGGGGCTTGCCGTCTTGCAGTACTCTGCTCTCCAGCCTTAACCCTGTTGGTCCAGACTGGAGCGCACGCACGTCCGTATCGCCAATCTGCTCTGCGGCCATGGCTGTATAATCTATCCCCACGCAGACCAGGGTCACTACTGCGCGCAAGAGGCAGTCCGCTACCACATTCAGTTTACCCGACACATGCTGAATATCGGTCGTAAACTCCGAGATCGCGGCCAGCTGTCTCTGCTGATGGCCCTACCATGGTTCCGAAACCTTGGCCATCGCGAACGTTAGCGGCTTGTGGTCCACGAACGCGGTGAAGCTGCGCCCTTCCAGCCAGAACTGGAAGTGGCGTATGGCCAGGTGGAGAGCCAGCAACTCTCTGTCGAACGCACTGTATTTACGCTCACTGTCGCGCAAAGCCCTGCTGAAAAAATCGAGCGGCTGCCAGGAACCGGCGACATGTTGCTCCACGACGGCCCCTATGGCCACGTCCGAGGCATTGGTAGTAAGCGCTATCCGGGCCGCCGGGTCCGGGTGCGCCAACATTGTGGCGTTTGCCAGGGCTGTTTTAAACTCAGAGAATGCCTGCTCTCGCTCCGGAGTCCATTCGACTCTGTCCGTGGGTTTCCGTTTCTTGAGTACGGCATATAATGACTGCATGAGTTGAGCTGCACGGGGGAGGAACTGGTTATAAAAGTTAACCATCCCCAAAAATTCTTGCAGCGCCCTGACCGTCTGAGGCCGGGGAAAATTTGCCACGGCGCGCACTTTGTCGGGCAAGGGTATCGCTCCCTCCGGTGAGACGCGGTGCCCCAAAAAATCAATCCCCGTCACGCCGAACTGGCATTTCGCTGGGTTGATTATTAACCCGTGCTCCTCCAACCTTCGGAAAACCGTCCTGAGGTGGGTTACATGTTCGTCCTCGGACGCACTGGCCACCAGGATATCATCCAGGTAGACAAACACAAACGGGAGATCGCACAACACCGCATCCATCATGCATTGGAATGTCTGTGCCGCTCCTTTTAATCCGAAGGGCATGTGTAAAAACTCAAACAAGCCAAACGGAGGTATTACCGCCATTTTGGGTATGTCCTCCGCGCGCACTGGGACCTGGTGGTAACCGCCGACCAGGTCTATTTTAGAAAAAATGCGTGCTCTGGCGAGGTGAACGGAAAAATCCTGAATATGGGGAATCGGGTAGCGGTCGTTCGCTGTGGCGTTATTCAGTCTGCGGAAATCTCCGCACGGTCGCCACAATCCCTCGGACTTAGGGACCATATGTAGCGGGGATGCCCATGGGCTGTTCGATCGCCTGATGATGCCCAACCTTTCCAGGTTGGCAAACTCCTCGCGCGCTATGGCCAGTTTAGCTGCGTCCAAGCGCCGAGGTCGTGCGAAAATGGGCGGCCCGGTGGTGGTGATAAAGTGTTCCACCCTGTGTTTAGCGATGGCCACCGAAAACATCGGGACCGTGAGTACTGGGAACTGAATGAGCAGTGTGTGGAACTTACCACCTGGAGCTGTGACTTGGGCTTGTGTTACTGGCCCAGCCCCTCGAGCTGTACAGGAGAGAGAATCAAAAGACATTTCATTAACCAGGCGCCTGTTAGCAACATTGACTAGCAACCCATGTGCACACAGAAAATCAGCTCCCAGGATTGGGAAACTCAGTGCCGCTATGACAAAAGTCCACTCGTACATACGGCCATGTAGGGATAGAGTCAGTGTTCTCTCACCAAAAGTCTTAATGCCCGAGCCGTTTACTGCTACCAGCCCGGGGCCGCTAGGTCCTGCTAGCCGGTCGGCATAGGACGGCAGGATGATGCTCCTCTGGGCTCCGGTGTCTACGAGGAACCGTCTCCCCGAGCGTGAGTCCGTCACGTAGAGCAGCTTGTTCTCTTCACCGGCGGTCGCAGCTGCTACCGACTGCAGGCCTTGGCGTTTCCTGAGTGCTTGAATTGGCACGGTGACGCACATCTGCGTGCGTTCTCTCCAAAGCGGCGGTGGTAGAAGCAGAGCATGTCTCTCTGGCGCTTCCTGGCCTCCGCTGCCGCTACCGTCGGCTGCTCCTCGCCTCCGCTGGTCGTCTCGCTGGGTTCCGCCGCCGCCACGTTCACTGTGAGGGCTCTGGTGGTGAGGATGATCCGATCTGCCTCCTGGGCTAGCACACGGTAGTCATGCGTGGCCAGCAATGGCGAACTGGCAAGGACCGCTCTCGCCTCTGTTGGGAGGTTCCGGAGGAAAAGGTGGGCAAACAGAAAATGCCCGTCATCCGTGCCCATTAACGCCAACATCTTCTCCATCAGTCCGACCGCCGAACCATCTCCTAACTCGGAGCGCCTCAGGAGCCTCTCTGCTCTCTCACAGTCCGAGAGCGTGTAGCGCCGGGTCAGCGCGGCCTTGAGAGTCCCGTATTTGTCGTGGGCTGGAGGCTGTTGGAGCAGGCTCGCTACTTGCTGAGACGTGCGAGCGTCCAGTGCTGCGACCACATAGTAATATTTGGTGTCGTCTGCCGTTATTCCCCGGAGGGAGAACTGAGCCTCGGTGTGGTGGAACCAAGACCGCGGGTTGTGCAGCCAAAAGTCCGGTAGTTTGATCAAAACAGCGTACGCGTTGCTGGGGGTTCCCGTCTGGGCCGTCTCTGGGATGCTTGCCGCGTCGCTGGGGCTTCCTGTCCGGGCCGACTCCGGGGTTCTTGCCTCGTGTTCCATAATTCGTCAAGGGGTCACCAGTGTGGAGAGTGTAAATAACGAGACTGGTTTATGCAGCAGACGATTTTATTCACTCTCACATCAGTCATACACAGAAAAGAATCTCACAATACACCATGGGTTCTCCTTTTATACCAGCCGCCCATCTCACATCTGCATGACATCTCACATCACAATACATTCATCCCTTCTCCCCACAACTCCTTCTTCCTGTTACCCCACCATAATCTCCATAGCCATTGTCCTTCTCTGTTTACCCTCTGCATCCAGTCTGAGATGATTAACCCAGTCTCTACAGTCTGCTATTTGTTGTGCATTTGAAAGTGTGGAGCTGTCAGATGGTTTCCCATACAAGTTACTGCCTCAGGAAAGAAGGCAACACATATGATACTGGAGTAATGCAGTTTATTATTGTAATTTAGTCATCAGTGTAAGCCAATTTTTTGGGGGAAATAAAAGTTGCACTATTGTCTGTTTAGAGACCTCGTGTCGTGGTTTAGCTGGGTGCCACCATTTTGCGCTGTGTCCAACCCCCCAAGAGAGATCGGTGAGCACGACTTTTTCTTTTCATGGAGGGATTTTAATTCTTTCATTTCTTTGAATTGTCAGTTGCACTGTTTTGCATTCCTGTTGAATTTATAGTTGCCTGATAAGGTTTATTTAATGTTCAGTGAATATAAATTATATTTTTCAATTTCTGAAGAAGAAAGAGTATTTCATGGCAATTAAATTGACACATGTACTAATTCTTTCACGGACCTTTTCGCAAATGCACGATGGCGGCTGCTGGTGACACGTTCGGCAAAGTATCCTGTGATTGTTTGGGGGCAAAGCCGGGCCACAATCAATGCACTGGCTATGTATTTCTAGAATTTTTTTAATTTTAATATGTAAATTCTGATGGCAGGTTAAAGATTATTGTATTGCACAGTATACTAGTGTCCATTGGCACTTAACCTGAGTGGATAATGTACTCAGTTATGTATTACCATAAATATAGATTTATAAGATTGTAACTTCAAAACAATGGTCCTAATTTATGTAACAGAAAAAGCTCCGCCGCCAGGAAGTTCAGAACACACCATACTTTATATGATGGGTAAACATGGGTTTCGCCAACTCATCATGAAGCCTACTACAGATCATTGATTTCTACTTGACCACGTGTACATGAATGGCAAAAACAGTGTCATTACAGAAGTTTCTGACATTTATTTTTCAGACCATGACATGGTTTCTGTGTTTACTGATGATTAATTTTGGTCTGCAATGTATGTCCTTTATTGTTATTATTAATAAATGTTGTGATTTCTGATTTTGTCCTAAACAAACATAGGAAGATATTTGCCAAACAAACACATCGTTTCTCCATATTATGCACCGCAGTTTGGGTGAGCAGCCTTGGCAGAGGTATGTGCTCTCTAGTTTTTCATGCAACTTTTATAATAAATCTTGAATTTTTTAATCATAAATTTTTGACCTTTTCCTCTGAAATGTACATTCAGATTAGAGGTTTTAGAGGTTTTTTCTTGTAAGTTTGGTATTTTTATGTGATTTTAGAACATTCTCATTTTTGTGATTCTTTTTTTTTCTTCATTTTTTTTTACTTATAATTAGAAACTTTCATAAAATTTTGAGATTCCATGAAAATTTTGGACTTTTTTTTTTGTTCATGAACGTAATCTTTTTTTTTTCTTCTTAAATTTTATGTCATAAATTCACATCTTTATCCTTCTAACTTTGCACCTTTTCATCAATACCACCCCATGTCTTTGTTTATACCCTTTGTGTTATACCAATGTGTTACTTTTCTCTTGTAATTTTGTGAGTTTTTCTAAAGATTGTACAGCTTTTTTCCCCACAAATGTAGCACATCTATTTAATAAGCTGACCATGATTTCTTGTACATGTGTGACTTTTTTCCTCATAAATTTGCTAATTTTCTCCTGACTTTTGTCTTTTCCTTCAGTTTTGCCCTTGTTTCAGGTTAGCGCAGCAGCCCCATGTCTGATGCCAACTCTCTGCACTGAGGGTGAGGGTCATGATGAACGCGGATGAAAGCCTGTGATCATAATAATCCATGCATGGAAGCTATGAGTAGTAAATATCAAAGTTTTCTAGTTTATATTCTTTATGCAAAAGTACTCACTCTAATCAGTTGGTTAATTTCCATCATTAAACAAAAAACTTGACCTGTCGCTTCGAAGATGATGTCTTTAAAATGATTTTAACTGGTTATAATTCCACATCTGTTTTTGTGACCTTTTTGATTTGCCAAAATAACCAATAGATTTCCATCTGATTCAGCCACTGTTGCAGATTTTGTGCCATTTTTTTTTTTGTAACCTATCAGTTAAAGAATCTCGGTCAGGTGAGTTTTGCGTACATCTGTTTGTGCCAGTGAGATCCCTTCACAGTTCGGAGGAGTGGTGTCACTTCTGTCCACAGAGAAGCTACAAGAATCAGCAGAGAGACGGAGCGGCTTCATTTTAAGTGTTTTTAAGGTTCCGTGTGACGATGGCACATATGCACACACAGGCCTTCATCCCATTTATGGGACCACTGTGCTTCAGACCAGCGCAACAGGTCCAACGCACTCGCTGCACTAGACTCCTTTGGCCCCTGCGCTTCCTTGTCTCAGGCTATTTTGTGAGCATCACATGCATACCCCCCACCCTCTCCCTCCCCCTCTATTTTCAAAACACACACACACATACATGCACACCACAGCCTTCCGTCCAGCCCAAGGGTCTCCAGTCTGCATAATAAATGAGGCTTGCTGATAGGTGGAAGAACAGGGGAGGGAGCTGGGTCTTTCTCTCCTGCAGCCCTGCACCATTATGCAGCTCGGGTCCATACCACTTAACAGCTGTTGCCGCTGGAGAAATCCCAGGTCTCTTTACATGTCTGTTGTTCACTCATTTATCGTAATTGCAGCAGCAATTGGACTCTTCAATCACCAATTTTCAGATTTCACCCCTAGAATTTTCATTTTCCCGCCTCCTCTTTAGTCTACTTGGACTATAGTGTCCTTGGGCAAAGCACAGGTGTGTGTGTATATGAAATCATATATCTGCAGCTCTTCCCGGATATTTATTAGCTAATCATAAAAACCCACACATCCACCAGCAGGGCGATAAATATCAGAGGGCCAAGTTTCTTGGGGTCGATCATTTGTTATGCATGTGGAGGCTTTTGCATACTAAAATCACATTTCTCACCTGACAACAAGCACAGAAGAGGAATAATTAATACCACACACTTCTCCTCCAGCTCCGTCATTATCACTTATGGACACTCAAAGACATGAATTTTTCTCCCAAACCCGCCACCTCTAACCAGGGCTGGAAATATTTAATAATATGGAGCCACTCACACACACAGCCCAGCCATTTCAAAGTAATTATCGGTAATGATCTGCCGGTGACTGATCTATTTTTACCTGATGATCAAACCAGATCTCATCTCAGATCTATATCCCGTGACATTCATTATAGCACCACAAGATTACATTTATCTCTGCCAGCACCACCTGTCCTTGTAATGGTGTTTCATTCTTCACCCATGAGCCCATTCACACACTCAGGGTAAATACAGGGAAACCATTCCAAGAGTTGTCAGATATAAATAGGGCACACTTAATTCATAAAGTGTGTATTTTTAGATTTTAGATCCTGTTTATTATGCAAATTCTTGTATTGCTTTGTTAGATTTGCAGCACAGTCAAAACAGACATTATGTTTTATAAAATGCAAATAGAAGCCAAAGATGAGGAAACACAGGATTTCTAAATAAGTTTAATTGACTATATAAATAATTTAGTGTGTTTTTGCTTGAGTCGTGTGACCTTCCTGCATTTGAATCTGATGCTTGCTGGTCTTTAAAACAAGTCTGTAGTTTAAAAGTACAGCAGAAATACTATGAACTTAATGGGATAGCTGTAGTTTCACAAGAAAATTTTTTTAAAAATATTTCCAAATCATAATGCCAGTAAATAGCCTATCTGTAGGCTACAATCACAGACCCTATATTTTTATATTTATTCTAGCAGAAATGAAACATGGCTAACATTTATTTATAAATAATTCCACATGAATTAAATATCATTTTGTAATTTATTCAAAGCCTTTAAAAATGCTGCCTGTGTGATGAAGCTCGCCGTGCCGCATCAGCTGCGCGGCAGCTGCGGCGGAGCCGCGGCGGGGCCGCCGCTCCTCTCAGCCGCTCCTCCTCCGCGGAAGCGCCGACGAAAAGCAGCATTTCCCTTTTTTGAAAAGGGAAAAGCAGACAACAGCAGCGTCGCCGATTTAAATAATCTCTTTCGGCCGACGAATTAATGCCATCATTAATACGCCGCGAATCTGTGCCTCTCGTTCCTCTGCGGTTCTCGGGGCGGATTTCTCCTCGGCTTTGGGGGAAGCCGCAGATAGCGGGGGGGGGGGACTCGGATCCGCAGCCGGGCAGCGCTTCACTCCGCCCGCGTGGGGAGCAGAGCAGGCACCGCCGAGTCTCCGGGAGAAGCCGCGGGAGACGCACCGAGGAGCGAACGCTCAGGCTTCTCACACAGCTCGTCCCTCCATAGTTCCACACTTGGCAATTATTATTGTAGACAATATTAGCTATTATAGTCTATTATTTATGTTTAGGCAGATTTGATGTCCAGCTCAATATCTGGTGGTTTGTGTCGCCTGTTCAAGTGTGCCATCCTCGCCCAACTTAAAATGAAATCACAGTTTTAAAAACTATAATAGACCATAATTTTTTTTTTTAGTTGGCTATAAGCTATGTAGGTAGCAACATAATTATTTTCTTTTTTTTTTTGGTTATATTAGTAATTTCAGCTGGGTTTGAGGCATTCTGCACATTATGTGAGTATAGTCTTGTTTTCAAAATCAAAGCATTAATTATCTATAGGCTATTACACATTTATTATCAGCTGCCCAGGTCTGACTGTCCTGTGCTGCTGTGGCATCACTAGGAGGTCAGTATCTGCGTGCGTGCGTCGGGGGTGACAGAGCAGTGTCCCTTTAGCAGAAGAATACGAGCTGTCTGAAGAATGAAGAGGGATGAGGACCAGTCCTGCTGCTTCTCCTCGTCACCATTATCCTACAGGAGACAGACCTCTGCCCCCCCCCCCCCACACACACACACACACTGGGAATCTTCTCAGCTGTTCCCTCCTCCTCCTCCTCTTCCTCCTAAACACCTCTGTTTGCCGGATCTGGTTCCACTCGGCACCGGATCAGGGGCCCCTGGCAGCTGACTGCAGGTTCCTGGCCAGGACCGAGCCTCCTAATGGCAGCCACTCTTGTGATGATTTACACGACATTACAGCACACACACACACACCGGTGCCCCCCCCCCCCCCTCCTCCTGCTAATGGTTTATTAGCAGAGCCCCTCTCAGCTTTATTGGCCCGTTCCTCACTCAGGCGGAAGTCTAATGAAATAATTTGACTGAATGAACATTTGCAGAGACCTGTGCAGGAATCACTTGCATGACTTAAAAAAAAATAAATAAAAAACATACTATTTCTGCATGAATGGAACAGGGTGGGAAATATGACACTGGCAGACAGACTGTCAACTTATCAGAATAAGAGAGCTTTCATCTTTGTGACAGTTCTCAGTTAAAAATGACAGGATTTAGCCATTTGGTGTAGACTCTAGTTTAGAAACACGTACAGGCGTGTGGCCACAGTAACAAAGCAGTCTCCGACAGAACCACATAGGTTATACTGTATATTTTAACTGTACTCTTGATGTTATTGTATGCATGTGGACACTTTAAGCAGATGTAAACATCTGGATTATCTTTGACTGAGTGTACTGACACTTGACTTGTGGTGCCTAGGAGCCACCGCTTTTGTTAATGATATTTTAACAGAAAAGCGCAGAGCAATAATGAGTAAGCGAAGCCATACATTTATCTTTAGAATAACAGAAATATTAATATATGGTTGAGCTTGCTTTTTATAGTTTTCTCTGAAGGAATGGGACTGAATATTTAATACAAGACAAAATTTTTCCTTATTTTTGTTTCTTTTTTCAAGGATATATAGGTTATGTAAGAGATTTCTCTGCTCATTTGTTCATATCTGGCTCACATGCTTTCCTATTATTTTTGCACCCAAATTGGGACGAGCATGTAAGGTGTGTGGATGCTACAGCCAAAAATAACAAGAAGGTGACGAGCCTTGTGTAAAGAACCATGTAATAAAGAATACACTGAGCTGAAACTAAAAATCTGTGTTCTTGAGATCAGCAGCTCACCTTTGACCCTGAAGCTACATATATGTGTGCCTTACATTTGTCTGATCATCTAAGGCCTTCCCTCTCATCTGTTCAGTGTTTAGAGCTGCATTTATCTGCACAGTTAACAGAGAAACGAAGAAGAGTAAAACTACACAGAATACAAAATACAGAGTACACATGGAGGCAAAAACCTTATTTGAAGCGTTCATCTAAATTCTAATACCTATCAAAA
This sequence comes from Pholidichthys leucotaenia, assembly GCA_020510985.1. Lineage (NCBI taxonomy): Eukaryota > Metazoa > Chordata > Actinopteri > Cichliformes > Pholidichthyidae > Pholidichthys > Pholidichthys leucotaenia. Next base: position 144,252,455 of record CM035844.1, read on the forward strand.
ACTACATATAAAAGGGCAAAAACAAAAATTCTGAAAAATATAATTAAAATAATGAGTATCTGCCTTATTCCTAGCCCCCATGATGCCTTGTGTGAATTATGGGCGTAACTTCCGGTTACTAGTTTAGAACGTATGGTTGTCACAGAAAGGAGACACTTTTCCTTGTTAAAAAAACAATGACTTCAGCATCAAAAATGTGGGAACGTGGCCTTTTGCACCTCAAAACCAGTAATATAATCATACCGCTTCCCACGACTATAGAGGGATGGGAAGATGACCTTAAAAAGTGGTCTAGCTCCGTTTGTTAGCGCCGCTGCTGAGATGCTAACGCTGTAAACAAATAAAAACTCTATAGAGTAATGTCCACCACAATGAAGTCGGATGCATTTCGTTAAAATATGTTGGACATAATCAGATTTACCTCAGAGCAGACGTAGAATCTAGTCAGAGCCACAAAGAACCACAACGCCGTGCCTGGGTGTTTTACCCCGAAATTAAAATGTTCGTGCTGCTGTCATGCCCTGAATGCATATTTAACTTAACATGTACAGACCTTTTCTGACAATTGTTCAAAATTTTATTGCGCTATATTTTGTGATAATTTAAAAATGAATGCAGGCTGAAGCTGCTCCTCCATATCGTTCCAAGGCAGTGCAACGAATGCAAAAAAAAAAAACCTAAAAAACTATTTGATATCTTTCTTAAATCGTTAAGCCTTAGGAAGCAAACTGTTACTATTTTTTATTTATTATTTTTCTTCATGCAGCCTTCATTCTGGTGACATATAAAGAGTATTCAGTTGGAGTATTCCTAGATCTTAAAAAAGCATTTGATACAGTAGATCATAATTTATTATTAAAGAAACTACAAAATTCTGGTATTAGAGGTGTAGCACTGTTCTGGTTAAGTAGTTACTTAAAGAATAGATATCAGTATGTATGTGTTAGCAACAAAAACTCAGAGTTGCTGAAGGTCACCTGTGGAGTCCCACAGGGTTCAGTTTTGGGACCATTATTATTCAATATGTATATAAACGATATATGTAAAGTTTCAGAAAAAATGGACTTAATATTGTTTGCCGATGACACTAATCTGCTATGCAGTGGAAACAATTTGGAACAACTTCTGGATACACTCGGGAAGGAATTAGGAAAGCTTAAACTGTGGTTTGATTCAAACAAATTAACGCTCAATTTAAGTAAGACAAAATTTATAGTCTTTAACAACCATCACAACAATCCAGTACCCAAACTCAGTGTAAATGGTGTAGAGATTGAAAGGGTATCTGAAACCAAATTCCTTGGAGTAATAATTGATAACAAACTGTGTTGGAAGTCACATATTAATTATATTAAAGGTAAAGTCTCCAAATCAATTGCAATATTACACAGAGTGAAATATTTGCTGAATCAACCCACACTATACACCTTGTATCATTCATTAATACTCCCATACATGACATATTGTAATGAAGTATGGGGAAATACATATAAAACAAACATATATCCAGTCTTTATGCTTCAAAAGAGAGCTATTAGAATAATAAACAAAGCAGCTTACAGGGAACCAACAAACCCACTTTTTCTTAAACAAAAAACTCTCAAGTTGAAAGATCTGGTTGACTTTAAAACCGCAATAATAATGTTCAAAGTGAAGAATTTATCACTGCCTGCAAATATCCAAAAGTTGTTCCAAACAAGGGAGAAACGATATCACTTCAGAGGAACATGTATATTTCAAAAACCTTCAGTGAGAACAACTACCAAGCAACACTGTATTTCAGTGCAAGGAGTCAGATTATGGAACGATTTTGGACCTGAATTAAAATCATGTACAAAGCTTGGACAATTTAAACAAAAACTAAAGGAAGAAATACTCCAAACATATTTACAAGACGACATGTAAACTCACATAAGGATTGACATCTCCAGCCTGTGTTGTGTTGTAGCTTAGTTTTTTTTTTTTCCTCTCTGTGACATTGTCTTAGATTTGTCTGGAATAGTAACTGCTTAACTTAGCTTAGCTTAGTTTTTTTTTTTTTTTTTTTCTCTCAGTCACACTTTGTCTTAGCTTTGTTCTAAATTGTAATCACTCTTGTCTTGTTTACTCTTTTTTCTTTGAATTCTTGGATGGAATATGGGTGGGCAATATAAGCTGCGGCTTCAGCCATCACCCATTTCGGATAACTCACGTGGAATTGTTTAGTAGAAGGAGTCTTTGTCTAATTTGACCTTGTTATATTATACAGTTTCTTCAACCTGTACTGTATTATCCGAAATAAATTCATTCATTCATTCATTCATATCTAGCACATAAACGTCAGATCTGTGACATTCATACAAATGAAAACATACCTGCTGTGCTCTCATGTCTGTAGCACCCATCACACCAACAGTCCTTTTTCATTTTCAGTGTCTGATCTATGCATTGCCGGTGAGAAACCTCCATTTATACAGTCTGTGGCGCAACCAGAAACAAGTACCAGAGCTACGCCAAAACATTCAAAAAATACAAAAACTACAAGAGCTGAAATTAGCTGCCACTTGAGTGCAAAACACGTATGTGGACTATACATTAAAATGAATTTGAAATTTTTTTTTAACAACGCTATTTTAAATGCCACTGCTTCTCCACTCTTGCGGACTGATTTAACACTACTTCCGGAAGTTCCGCCCATAATCATTCCTACAGCGGCACCCCCAGGAATAAGGTGGATAAAAATACAAAGCCCACCACCCACTATAGCACCTTCAGATCAAGTATTTCAACAACAGGGCACTTTTTAAAGGTCCCATTTATTGCCTTTTTTTCGTGGATTGACTTCAAATTCTGGCATCATCAAGAACATATATTTTGATAAAAACTTAATTTCTGTATTGTTTTACATGAGCTCTAGGAAGCCACTCTGAATTCTCCAGCTGTCTCTCAGGCCTCAGTGTTATTCATGAGGCTCTAATCTGATTGGGTGAGGAGGTGTAACCTACAGCAGGACTGAAGTTTGAATGTTCAGGGAATGCTACGTACGCAAAACAAGGAAATGAGAGGCACCAAATTTGACCAGCTCAAGAAACTAATGAAGAGCTAGCGCCTATGAAATTAAAATCTAATGCTGCTGATTGTGGACAGTCTGAATGATTATACAGCCATGCAGCACAAGCCCCAGGAGGGCACATGAGCACAGAAAAAAAGGCTTGGAGCTGAAATGACCAGAACACCGCAATAATTGTGGTCTAAAATCCCCTGGAATGTCCATTAAAAACACGAAAGAGTTACAGCATCTCCTCACAGACAGAATTGATATAAAGGCTGTGTTTTGAGCATTCTGATGTTTTTCGATAATCACGTGATCAATCAGATGCATTTCAGAAGTTTAAAATCTACAAAAACACAATTTTTCAGTGACTGGAACCTTTAACTTTCCTTTTGGATACTGGCATGGAAGCAGATGGCTCCGTTAAACGTTACATAATTTGACTACATATGTTATAGAGGGGATGCTTTGGAATAGAATTCCTAGCAGTTACAGGACAGTTACCATAGCAACACAGCACTGAGTGGCAATCACATGTGATAGCTTTATTTTATATGCAGCAAAACAGAAAAAAACACAAAATATTTAGCCACAGCAGTGCACAGAGTACCTTTTTTAACTTTAGATGTTAATACCAGACCATTTACCTGACAGTAGTGATATGTGGATAAAGACCAAGGAGCACATGGTAAGTGAAGAACTGTTTTAGTTCCTTTAATCATTTAATATTTTTTGCCAATTAATACGAGATGGAATGAGATTAGCACTCCATAATGCAAGCAGGTACTTTCTGTACTGCTGTGATTGAATACTGTATTTTTTGTGTTTTACTGCATACACCCTAATGCTGCCGCTCATTTTTGCCACTCACGTGGTTTTTTTTTTAACTGCCACAAGTTCTGTTTTGTGACATCATATGTATACCCTTTATGTGAACTGTCCAAAAGATGCTTTACAGAACGGTAGGTGAAGATCCTTAGCCTGTGTTGTTAACTATGGAAATGCTAGTTATCTCAGAAATAATATCTAAAACTCAGTGGTAAATCTATGTGGTTGTTGATCACTTCAAAAACAAGCATGTTTGAAGAACATAAATAATTGTAATCTATAAAAAAAGGGGGGGCACACCTGAAAGTTTTCTCTATTGCTTCTGTAAAAGAAGAATTTTATGTATTTCTGCTCAGTGTGTGTCTATGCCTGTTGACAGCTTAGTAACGCTTTGACTTTGTGATCAGGCGCATGGTCGGGCAGCACACAGGGGTCCTGCATCAGCTGTTAAGCCCCCCCCCCAAGCCCATGCAAAGTGTTTCTGCATGTGTGATAGTGGGCCATGAGGCAGAGTGGTGGTGGTGGTGGAGGGGAGGGAGCACTGATGGGGGAGGCTTATAAAAGAGGTGGTGGTGATGGTGGTGGGGGGTGTCTTTAAACAGCCTGGCTTTGATTGACAGGGCCGGGGGGGGGAAGCACGGTGAAGGATATTTGGTGGAGGAGGGGGTGAACGAGCAAGTGCTTTGGTAAAGAAAAACGGGTGTTGTGTTGATGAATACAGGTTAGGGTGTGAGTGTGTGTGTGTGTGGGGGGGGGGGGGGTTGCAGGAGGAACGTGAGCTTTTAATTACAAGGGCAGGAGCAGATGTAGCACATTGGTGCCCCCCACCCCTACAACAGACACACAGGGTTGGCAGCTGGAAGTCATCAGCTCTGGACCCGGAGAGGGAGCTTGTTGGGACAGCAGCCCTGAAGAACGTCGTTTAAATGCAGAGATTTTCTGGGTTTTGGCACTTCTTGGACTGCTGCTTATTTATTCTGTCCCCCTTGTTACCGAATTAATAACTTCCCACTTAGTGCAAAGGCCTCAGCATTAATTAGCAGTGTAATTAATGACATATAGCAGAGGTCAGCCTCCTCTACTGTGGAAATATTGCCATTATGAGGAATTTTTGTGCCCCCAAAATATGCTTTAAGTCATCTGAATCTTAAAATTAAGCTAAAACAGCTGAGTTATAAAAACATAATGGACTGTCAACATTAGTCAGAAGCAATTCTCAACCCTTTTTTTTTTTCTTGCAAAGTGGTATTGTCTTATGTATTTAAGTTTCTGTCTTAAATTTTTTGTCATAAATTTACAACTTATTTCCTATTTTTTCTTGTAATTTTGCATTGTGTTTCCGCATAAGAGAAACAATAAAATGTACGGCTTTTCAAGTAATTATTTTTTTTTCTTCTAAATTTACTTCATTTTTTTCTTGTAGTGTTTTCGTACTTCTGCACCTTTCTCCACATTCTCTCAGAAATTCACAACTTCCATCCATCCATCTTCTTCCGCTTAATCCTTTATAATTTTTGCTTTTTTCCCTCCTTGAAAACTTGCATTTTTCCACATCAATTTTGCTCTTAAATTTTATTCTTGTAAATATTACTTTTCCTGCAAATGCAACTTTTTCTTAATTCACTTTATTTTTCCTCTAAAATTTGAAGCTTTCTCAACATTCTTAATGTGCTTTTTCCCTTGTAAATTTGCACTTTTTGCATATAAATGACTTTTCCTCTTAAATGATCTTTTCCTTCTCATTTGACTTTTCCTTAAACTTTCTCATCATTCCTTCTTTAAAACTGTTTTGTAAATTTGCAATTTTCATGACTTTTTTCCTCATAGGTTTACGATTTTTTTTTAATATAAATTTACAACCTTCTCCTGTTGTTTTTTAAAGACACAAGCATCACATTTGGCTTCAGAGTCACAGGTTGGAGACCCCTGACAGCCCATTTATACAGATGTCTGGAATAAAATCTACAAATGTTCTTAACGTGTTCTATAAATAATGGCTTACCAGCAACATTTTAATATTGTGTATTATAGCACAAATACAAAGAAAAACGTGACAGATTACAGACCTTCCAAGCCTTTAAAATTAATATCTCTTACACTGCTGTGGAAAAGTATGTGCCCCTTCCTGATTTCATATATTTTTGTATATTTGGAAGTTAGGACAGCTTTTTTCCCTTAATAAATTAAATCATTATTACAAAATAGCATTTTGCATTTACTCCCGTTATTTGACTTTTGTCTAATATTAAAATGTGTTTGATGATCTGAAACATTTAAGATATATGCAAAAATTTGAGAAATCAGCAAGGGGCAAATAATTTTTCACAGCACTGTACAATTTTTTTTGTAGCAATTTTAATGTAAACTAGTCAGTAAAGGGAGGTTTTCCTAACAGCACCAACAATGGACCCGTCAGAGCCTTAACTACTGTAAAAGAAACCGTGTCCCTGTTGCTTTATGGCAATACAGCTGCATGTGAAATTTACATCTGATGTTGCCATAACACATTTTTGAAAACCAAGTTACACTGTGATGTGCTTCTTCTTGTTTTGAACAATTCAAAGTAAAGTTTATGTAAACGTAAAACATTGGGCCAATTACCAATATCAGTTGGTGCCATCTTCAGCACGGATGCGCTGCAAAGCCCACAATTTGCCTCCATATTAGAGCTTTCATTATAACCGTTTTGTTAAAACCTTTATTACCATCGTGTAAAAATGCACACATGACAAAACTGTCCGCTATAATGTTGAATTGAACATCGGCAGTTTTACTGTGCAACTCTAGCGTGTTACACCCAACAGTAGAAAGAGTGGACACGTGGACGGTTTGACACGTGATAACGCTGCTGCATCAAATGCCATAAACTGTGCTGATGCTCTTTATTATACCGCATCCATTGCTTGTTTTCTAAAGTTTAAATAATCTGCCAAAAAGACAGAACTGCCGTGATGGAGAACAGCGGAGTCAGAGAGAAAGCCCCGGAATCACAGCTGGGGCACTGGAGCTGGCCAGAGACGGACAGAAGTGCAACTCCTATGTTGCTGCCCTACGTGCACAATGGGTAGATGGAATTTACTGCCATATTTAAGGAACAAAACAAGTATACAAAGCATACGCAGATACAAAAATACACTGCATGCTCTTCTACCTTAACCAGAGTGTTGCTTTAATTTTGTTTCTTTTTAAATACAATGTCAGCTCCCATCCCCAATTATTTTACACTCTTACAAAAATTATGCAACAAATGGGTGCACAGATGAAAACATGGTGCCCATAGTATAAAATGATTTTTCATCAAGAATATGGTGCAAAACTTAAAAAAAAGAAACACAACGTCCCTGCACATATAAAAATAAATTAATACTTTTGCGTGTCCAGTCACTGTCAACCTTTTTTTTTTTTTTTTGTATGGTCCTAAAAATTTCACACGCACACAAAAACTGAGGCTTCATTGGCTTTCCTTCACACCAGTACGGCCAATCACAATTACTTATGTACAACCAACGGCCAATGAGAAAGGTCTATGTACACTTAACGAGGTAAAAATGGTGCCGCTCAATGCCCTGGACACCCGCCCCCCCCACCTTCCCCCCAGTATGTACAGCCGCAGCCCTCTTCCAAATGAGCCCGCTATTAAGTTCTCAAACACATGATGCAGAATAGAAGTCAATAAAACGGTTTACAGCAAGATTAGACTGAACAGAGAAAACAAACAAAAGACACACTGAAAAAAAACAAAAACTTTACACAGTAGTACAACATGATATATTGCAAAACCAATGGGCTTCTAAAATATATCATCTTATGCCATTACACACAAAAATGTCCCGATAAATAAAAAGCACAACACAAAGTCGGCTTCTGTATTAGAAACTGCAGCAAAATAAAATTTCCTAGTTTATTTTTTTAAGAAACAGCACATCAAGCTGAGTGTTTTTATAATCTGTTGCCTTAGCAACGCAGCTTAATTACCAGTAACCTTGTGAAAGATTGAGTGAGAATGACAAAGACGTAAAAGGAAAACAGAATCTCACCTTCCCCCCTTGGCCTCAGGCACTTAGGTTTGGACCCTGATTGGCCAGTCCTGACTGTGGTGGTTTTTTTCTAAGTGGCCGCTGCTGTCGGCCTTTTAGGTCCTGATAGGCTGGTCCTGCTTGAGAGGTAGGTGCAGCAGGGGGCTCAATCAGGAAGGTGAAATGTTGCTGACTAACTAAGCACCATGCCGATTAATGCCTAATTCTGAACATTCAACTAGCCTTTTTTTTTTTTTCCCTCTTCAGTCTTCTTCTTTTAACATTTCACTTCCTTGAGTGAGTCCTCTGTTTCTGTCCCAGAGAAGAGACAGTCAACAGCAAGGCTTGCGTGGTGACCGTACGAGGCTTGGCTCATTAATGGATCGACACAAACGGGAGTGAAAGAGGCGCGGGGAGGGAGGCAGCACCGACGACGTGGGATATTTTCACAAGACTTATCTGATATTCCCTTAGGGACTGCAGAGATAGATGTCAGATACACATCTGCTACTGTACGGCCCTGTGGCGGGGAAATTACAGTTTTAAGACTTTCATATTGCTGCTAGTTTTCATTGTAGGCTCACAGTTCTCTGCGAGCTTCCTTGTCTGTATAGCTGAGGCCCCTGAGAGAAACACTGGAGAGAACGAGAACAAAGAAAAGAGAACGTGAAGAAAGAGTACAACAATGAAGAAATACTGGATTGACGAGAAGAATTTAAAGGAAAAGTTTGTGGGAACCCGTTAGTCAATTTCTCTGTTAAGGGAAGAAAACGAGCACATCCTTTCTCCTGGTGCTACATAGTGACACTAACACACACTCAGCTACACCAGTAAAATTAAATTAATATTAAACAAATCATTTAGTAAACAAAAGACAAGCACCTGAAAAAGCTAAAATGTCGAAATCACTGAATCAAAATAAATATTACGAAATTATACAAACTGTGGCGTTAAAGATTGTAACCTGAAAAAAGTTGCAAAATGAAAGCCTCACTGGCTTCACCAGTTTATAACTCGCCACTCTGTGTGCTACAGCTTTGGAAAGAAACATAACTGAACACAGATTTATCTTCTGCTAACGTTCTCATCCCCCAACTACAAAGCTGACCAACAGGCTGATCCCAGAAGCTCTGCATATTTATTTATTTTTTTAAATTATCCACCACAACCAGAAGAGCATATGCCGTCATGTCTTCTCCTGCCCTCCGACGCCCACGGCTTTCTCAGCCAGCCGGGGCTTCTGCACCCCGGGCCCATGCGCGTCGGTGTGTGCGTGCTGCATCGCCAGGAAGGGGTTGGCGGTGATGGCGCCTTGGCCCTGGCTCTGGACACCGGGCAGCAGGTTGTTGATGGGCAGCTGAGCGGAGGAAAGCGGGATGGAGGGAATCTGGGCAGAGGAGGAGAGGGACTGCAGCTGCTGGAGATCCTGCTGCTGCATCAGCTGGTAGAGCAATACCTGCTGCTGCTCCTGGGGAGAGAGGGAGAGGAGGAAATGAGGAGGAAGAGAACGGAGGAAATTGGAAGAAAGATTGAGATTAAGTGGAGGTTTTAGACGAGATGGAAGGGAATTGTGAAGTGGAAAAGAAGGGATGGAGGAAAGAAAAAGTAGGAGGAAAAAATGCATTTATAAGCTTGATGATTCAAACTGCAGTCAAAGAAAATTGTAGCTAGGTGTCTGTGTTCCTGTGTGTGTGTGGGGGGGGGGGCGTACTGCTGAAGGCTGGGAGGACAGCAGCTGCTGGAGCTGTTGCTGCTGCAGGAGGAGTCTGTGCTGCTCAGACAGCAGGCCGAGCCGCGCTGTGCTGATGAGACAAAAGCACACGCACGGTGAGAAAAACGCAATGAAAGCACGAACCTCAGCCTGAGACACATCAACACATAATATCAAAACATCAAAGGTTTGGGCTGAGAGAAACTAACGCAAAACATTCATCATAAAGATTTCCATATTTCTGTCTCACCTGTTCTTACTAGATGCTGAGCTGTTAAAATCCAACATGGAAGCGAGAGGGAACAAAAAGGAGAGGGTGCAAAAAAAGTTCACTTAGGAAAGAAATACGGGTGCTGATTTCTGACTGTTTTCAGCGTGGTAAGACATGCTTAAATGAAGGTGGGGATGCACTTGCTAATGAAAGACTTCATGCGGTGGATAATACTCTACACGTATTGATGTTTTTAAATCATCATGGGCATGAAACAAAAATCAGGATATCAATATTGATGCAAGTGAAAGACAAAGAAAGACACTGAATGCTTTTCAGGATAAAACCATTAATGAAAGCAGCAATACCTGTTATTCATGGGCAATGAGATGCCTGTAGCTGCTCCTGTAGTGTGTGCGTGAGGGCTCGAGGTGCCCGCGGGTGCTTGGATCACACCGTTCAGTGCCCCAGTCATTCCACCCATGCCCAAGGCACTCCCTGCACTCATCAGGCCCACCATGCCACCCAGCGTGGCCTGGGTTGCTCCCACTGTGGCAATGCCGTTGAGCTGAGGTGGGCTCTGAGAGACGGAAGGAGGGTTGGAGAGGGAGGAGGTGGAGCCGCTACTGCTGTGGCCGCCACATGAAGCACCGTCCTGAGGGACACCAAGAGAGAAAAAAGGCCTTTATTTAACCATGTTATGTAAAACTATGACTGTGATAATGTTTGTGCTACTGACCCTTAAGTAAATCACTTCTTATGTTAATGCTCTGTACTGCACCAACAGTGTGCTGCTACAGACTTCTAATGCATGTTCTTACTTGAACTGTTGCAGGCAAGGATGAGTCAGGTCCTCCCAGCTGGGCTGCCTTCACATCTGTAACAAAAACTTTGGGTGTGACTAAACAGGTAATCTGGACGACGGTGCATGTTGCAAGGACTGCAATGAACAACTGGGTATCAGCTGTGGTTAAAATTAGAGATGGGCTGATGCAATATTTATTATCTGTATCGGGTTTGATGTGGCAAAATGACTGGATCGGTATTAGGGAGCAATAAAAAAATATTAAAACCAATCCATTAAAACATGAAATAAACCAGTACACGGCTTTGAAAGCTGCTGACATTCTCTTGTTCCTCCGAGTCCTGAGATACAGCTTGTGTGTGTGAGTCTGCACGTCAAAGATGTAATGTTAGAGACAAAATGGCTGCAAACTACTATTTTTTAGGATTAAAAACAGATGGAAACTAAATAAAATATACAAACAAAAATGTAATTAAAATAAATAAACAAAATGGAAGACTCATAGACAAACAGAAAACAGATTTTATCTGCTCTACATATTTGCACTTCACAAAATCCTTCTAGACTGACAGAGCGAACGCTTTTGCCATAATGAAGATCTTTGTTGGTTTGCACCAGTAGAACCAGTGTGGCTCTAGCACCCAGTAGTTCTAAATTTTGTCTGAAACACTGAAATAATTTCAAACAAACACATCTGAGAGAAGCTTACAAGTCTCCCATGGCTGTGATGATGAGGTGAGTGGCTAATTATTTAAGAAGTATACACACACACACACTAGCATTGATGCCCGGTGAATATGGCATGCACTGTTTAAGGGTGGTGGGATTACAATACGAGGGGGGGCTGAAAAGTTCATAGTGGTCAAATTTGACCAAATGTGGTTTATTTTTCAACCACAGGGACCCAAGCGCTGCAACACCGATGGAAGAGGTGTGCGGACTAAAGGGGAGTCTATGTTGAAAAATAAACCACATTTGGTCAAATTTGACCACTGTGAACTTTTCAGCCCCCCCCCCCCCCCGTCGCAATAGCAAGCAAGTTTTGTCCACATACATACAGCCATACACCAGTGACACAATGCATCTAACATGCATTAAGCATGATGATACAGAAAGAGCAATAGCAAAGTTATTATATTGAAACTTGCTGCACCAATGAACATTTTAGACAGCCGCTGATATGTTAAGTGGCTAATTTGTACTCACTTAAGTCATTCCCATCTTAATCAGTTACCCTGCAGAACGGTCCATGGAATCTCATGAAATCCTTTTTCTACTGCTGGATCAGTAATTTTCTAATATTGTGTTCTGAGTTTTGGACACCGACATTATGGAAAGGTGAAGTAAAAAGAAAAACTGAAGCTGGGAAATGTGGCATTGATAAATTATAGTACAACCATCATAACAACAGTTGGTCAAAACAAAGGGAAAATTATGTAAAACGGCAATAAAATACTAATAGTATGTAAAAACATGAATGATGGACACCAGATGTCACTGTTCTTAGTTAGAATGAAGCCTGTAAGCTTTGAAAGCCTCAGAGCTTCATCGAGCCTTCAGTTGGCCATCACTACTGAAGAGCTGTAGCATTTATTGTTGTTTAAAAGCAGCCTACCATGTACATTTACAGCTGTTTACAGCCTGTTAATGCTTACTTTACTCCTGCTCAGATCAACACGGACTCCAGTGCATACCGCTCCCTCGCTCGCTCTCTTGTTCAACCACTCACACAGAGCGTCACCGAGGTTTTGATTAGGGCTCCCTCTGTTCATCATCATCATCAGCAGCAGCAGTCTGTCGCAGGTGACAATGACTGTTTCATTTAGGTCTGATCAGATTCCTCTACACAGCTCTGTCCCCCGCCCTCCACTGCCAGGAACTCCTGACCCTGCAAACCCGGGCAACGTCCGAGCCAGTAAGAGTTGCTTTCTGACTGACCATTTCATGAAACTGCTTGCAAAGTATTTGAGTACTGCTAGCTTTTGCTGGACTAGCAGCACATTCTTGGCAGATAGAGGTATTATCAGTAGCAAGGACAGGCCAAGACAAACTGACTCCAGTATCTTGCAGTGACTGACCAGAATGTCACAGAAAATTAATAAAGGAAGAAGAGAAGCTAACTATGCAGTTAGAGCACATGGAGCCCAGAAGGAAGCGAGAGAAAGCACTGAAACGGGAGCAAGAAAAATGCAACAAAAGAATGAAAAAGTGCTTTCAGAGATCTATGTGTGATACCAAGAAGAGGAGGGAAGCTCATGCCCAGATCCATGCCTGCCAAACAGAAGATCAAAGTTGAAGGGGAAGCCAACGCCTCCACTGAGGAAGACACTCATGAGTACCTCTTTGTTGAAGACTCAAATTGAAAAAAAAAAAAAAAAAAATCTTCAAAAACAACACATAAATATTTATTTTGTAATATGTTTTGTCTGCTGAACTGTTGCTTTAAACACTGGTATCTCTTAACAACAATATCCATTACTTTTGCAAGCAAGCAAAAAAAGCATATAAACTATAAGTACTTGGACATGTTTTACTCCTTGCAGCTGAAGTGTTTGTTAAGCTGTGGCAGTAGCCTCTGCTGGCGGACACTATAATTGCATTTAAGAATGCAGTTTCAAATACGATCAAATTATCAATTTTCAGTGATGCAGTCAGTGAAACTTGTCAGGTGCACTCTTCAGGTGTTGTAGCATCGGCATGCAAGAGATGACAGCCGGTGGTCAAGTGACGTCTGAGCTAGTAGGCGGACAAAGTTTGCTAAATGCATACATACCCACACCGCAGAATCCCATTCATTCATTTTATACAGTTAGGTCCAGAAATATTTGGACAGTGACACAATCTTCATGATTTGGGCTCTGTATGCCACCACATTGGATTTGAAATGAAACAACTACAACGGAATTGAAGTGCAGACTTTAAGGTTTAATTCAAGGGGTTGAACAAAAATATATGATTAAACATGCAGGAATTGTAGCTATTTTATACAAACGCTCCTCATTTCAGGGGCTCAAAAGTAACTGGACAAATAAACATAACCCTAAGTAAAATGTTACTTTTCAATATTTTGTTGAGAATCCTTTGCAGGCAATGACTGCCTGAAGTCTGGAACCCATGGACATCACCAAACGCTGGGTTTCCTCCTTTGTGATGCTTTGCCAGGCCTTTACTGCAGCTGTCTTCAGTTGTTGCTTGTTTGTGGGTTTTTGTGCCTTAAGTTTTGTCTTGAGCAAGTGAAATGCATGCTCGATTGGTTTGAGATCTGGTGAGTGACTCGGCCATTACAGAATATTCCACTTCTTTGCTTTAAAAAACTCCTGGGTTGCTTCTGCAGTATGTTTTGGATCATTGTCTATCTGTACTGTGAAGTGCCGTCCAATCAACTTTGCTGCATTTGGCTGAATCTGAGCAGAAAGTATATCCCTATACACTTCAGAATTCATCCGGCTGCTTCTGTCTTTTGTCACATCATCAATAAACACAAGTGACCCAGTGCCATTGGAAGCCATGCATGCCCATGCCATCACACTGCCTCCACCATGTTTTACAGAAGATGTAGTGCTTTGGATCATGAGCTGTTCCAATTCTTCTCCAAACTTTCTTCTTCCCATCATTCTGGTACAGGTTGATCTTAGTCTCATCTGTCCAAAGAATGCTGTTCCAGAACTGAGCTGGCTTCTTCAGGTGTTTTTTGGCAAAGTCAATTCTGGCCTTTCTATTTTTGAGGCTGATTAATGGTTTGCACCTTGTGGTGAATCCTTTGTATTTACTCTCATGAAGTCTTCTCTTTATGGTAGACTTAGATACTGATACACCTACTTCCTGGAGAGTGTTCTTCACTTGAGTGGATGTTGTGAAGGGGTTGTTCTTCACCATGGAAAGGATTCTGTGATCATCCACCACTGTTGTCTTCCGTGAACGTCCAGGCCTTTTTGAGTTCCCAAGCTCACTAGTGCACTCTTTTTTTCTCAGAATGTACCAAACTGTTGATTTGGCCACTCCTAACATTTCTGCTATCTCTCTGATGGATTTCTTCTTTTTTTTCAGCCTCAGGATGGTCTGTTTCACCTCCATTGAGAGCTCCTTTGACCCCATGTTGTGTGTTCACAGCAACAGCTTCCAAATGCAAACACCACACCTGGAATCAACTCCAGACCTTTTAACTGCTTAATTGATGACAGGTTAACGAGGGAAGAGCCCATGCAGCCTTGTTATTTTTTTTGCAGCCTTCTGAGTCAATTGTCCAATTACTTTTAGTCCCTTGAAAAAGAGGTGGCTATGTACTAAAGAGCTGTAATTCCTAAACCCTCGCTCCAATTTGGATGTGAATACTCTCAAATTACAGCTGAGAGTCTGCACTTTAAGCCCATATTGATTATATAATTGTATCCTGAATATGTTTTTGTAAACAGCTAAAATAACAAAACTTGTGTCACTGTCCAAATATTTTTGGGCCTAACTGTATATATAGGCGCTCAGTGGTTAGCACTGTGGCAGCACAGTAAGAAGGTCACAGGATCAATTCCACCCCAACCACTGTGGGTTCGATCCCACCCCCTCACCACGGGTGACCCTTCTGTGTGGAGCTTGCATGTTCTCCCCGTGTCTGTGTTGCTAGTACAGCAGTGGGCATGTTTTTAAAAATGATGAAGGCACTTCAACATATTTATTTTGTAACAAAAAAAAAAAAAAACTGAGCAAAAGTAGAGAACAGTAACCACTGTGTCAGAAGAGAAGATTTAAAGAGTTTCTTTTTTTTTTAGGTCTATAAGATTCAAAAATTAATAGGAAGTGTAGAGGCCCTTGTTTTGAATGACTTCAGCACATCTGCGCCCACAGGACATCACTAGTTTCTCACACTGCTCTGGTTTGATCTTGGTCCATTCTTCTTCAGTCTCTTCCACAGTTCAGTAACTGTAGTGGGTTTCTTAGCCATTACTTTGTCACCAAAGATTTTCCAGAGATTCTCTATGGGGTATAGATCTGGATTCTGGGTTGGCCATTTCACTGTTTCAATATTGTTAGACTCAAGGAACTGTTGAACCCATTTTGCAGTATGACAGGGGGTGTTGTCTTGCATGAAAATTGCAGGCTGATTAGAAGACAACTGCAGTGAAAGAACTGCATGTTGCCGAAGGAGGTTCACATAAACATTTGCATTTGCATTCACCCTGCCATGTAGCTGTACAAGAGGCCCAACTCCTGCTGCAGAAAACACCCCCCCAAACTATGACACTTCCTCCTCCAAATTTAACTGACTTCTTTACACACTTTGGGTTCAGTTTTTTCCCCAGTTTGACGGCAAACATATCATTTCTCATCAGATCCAAATAAACTGAACTTACTCTCATCACTGAAGTGCACTCTGGACCAGTTCTCTGTCCACACAACATGCTTCTCAGCAAAGGCAAGTCTAGCCTTTTTATTCTTTCTGCTGATGAGAGGCTTGGTCACTGCAGAGTGAGCTTTGAGTCCAAATTGTCTTAAATGGCAAGACAGTGTGTGTTGAGACAGATCCTTGCCCTGTTCAGCAGTGAATTGGTGAGCAATTCCAGCTGCAGTGTTGAACCTATTCCCCACTGAGAGTTTTCGCATTATCCTGTCCCTCCCCCCCCCCCCCCCAAACTAGAGCAGTGTGAGAAACTAGTGATGTCCTGGGGGCACAGATGTGCTGAGGCCATTCAGAGTAAGGGCCTCCACACTCCCTATTATTTTTTTAAATCCTATAGCCCTAAAACAATTACAATGTTTAAATCTGACACAGTGATTACTGTTCTCTAATTTTGCTCAGTTGTTTGTTTGTTTTTTTTGTTTGGTTTTTTTTTTACAAAATAAACGTTTTTGTTGAAATGCCTTGGTTATTTAAAAAACATGCTAGTACAGCAGTGGTACAGCCACAGCTGATATTCTGTGAAGTTCTAAACAATGAAGATTAACATATTTTAGAATAAATCAGGTATTAATACATTGTTCTCTAATTTTGATCACTATATATGGTTAATGGTGTTCACTTATATAGCACATTTTTACTCATCTCTGGGTGACCAAAGCACTTTACAGATCCTGCTATCCACCCATTCACACACACATTCACACCCTGATGGCGGCAGAGCTGCCATACACAGGAGCTGGCCTGGCCCACCAGCAGCAACTGGGGGTTCAGTGTCTTGCTCAAGGGCACTTCAACATGCAGACTGCAAACAGAGCGGGAATCGAACCTCTGACCCTCCGATCAGTAGTCGGCCACACTACATCTGCATATCTGTTTTTTTTATCATATCAGCAGATACTCAAATTTTAAAATATTGGACTGGACATTAAAAAAAAGCTGTATCGAAGCATTCCTAGTTAAAATCATTTATTTATGTAATTGTCAGCCTGTTCATTGGCGTTTCTTTTAACTTTGGGTGGAGAGGCTTAAATTTCCCACAGCCTTGTGATAAGAAAACAGATCATATTTGCATGTTCTCCCCGTGTCTGCGTGGGTTTACTCCGGGATTTCTCCGGTTTCCTCCCACATGCCAAAAACATGCAAGTTAGGTTAACTGGCATCAAAACTGGGGATTCTAAATTGTCCTTAGGTATGAATGTGAGAGTGAACGGTTGTCTGTCTCTCTGTGTTGGCCCTGCGATGGACTGGCAATCTGTCCAGGGTGTACCCTGCCTCTGGTCCAAAGATGCTGGAATAGGCTCCAGCCCCCCTGCGACCCGAAAAGGATTAAGCGGAAGAAGATGGATGGATGGATGGATTTCACTGTCAACTACTACAAATGACCTAAAAAGTTTATTTTAAGGCACAATACAATAAAACAGTGACCATCAGTTTTTACAGAGATCTTTGTCATGGCATCAAGACTGGATTGGCCTATCTGCACAACAGCAGGTCTTCTCATGTTTTTTAGTGGTCAAATACTAACTACTGAAAACCTCTTGACTGTGATAGTAAGATGCACAGAAACTGTGCATGGTAGTTTGCTGCCTATACAACAGTGACAACAGTATTCCCCAATGAGAGAAGCCTTTCAGTAGGATAACGCACCATTTACACATTGCAAAAATGATTTCATTATAGAGTACAAGGTGATCACTCTGTCTTAAAATTCCCCAAGACATTTTCTTGAAGGTGTTGACTTGGTGGTAAAGCACTTGGAAAATATACTGCAAGTGTAGTAGCGCCTGGTAACATAGCACTCCTTTAGAAATTTAATATAATCTGTACTTTAATAGGACAAAGCTACTGTGGTGACATGGGGGAGACCTTTGTGTTTGTCATATGTGACTGACTACTCTTGAATCATTCAAACGGTTTCAGATAATGTATATAAAAATTGTGTTTACCAGAGGAGGTCGTGGTGGGGGTGAAAGGCACAGAAAGCTGAGCGCTCAGAAGCTGAAGCCTCTCTTTCTTCATGGTCAGCGTTTTAATCTGCTCCTCCAGTCTCCTGTTCTCCTCCTGGAGCTGGTGGAGGGACTTCAACATCCCTACCACTGAGAGAAGGAGAGAGAGCTAACATTACTGACCGACTGATCAGTGCAGCCCAATTTTCCACTATTAAAAATACCTGTGCAAGGAAGAAAAAAAAAAACTTAAAAATGTACACAAAAGAGAACAAAGATTATCCTGTTACCCTGTTAATACAAGTCTTTCTGAACTTTTGGTTTGTCCTGTTGGACTTTGGAGATGGAGCACTTTCACAAAGCCCAGGTTCCTCTTTAAAATAAGCACATGTTGCCTCCTCGTGCTTCATGTTTATATACTCAGTAATGATTAGACAGATCAAGTCCAAAGGGAGGCCAGAGGTCAAGATCAACTACAGTGACCCCAGTCTGTACAGACTCAAGGCCGACTCAGCAACAAAACAATATAAAAGAGGAGGTGGGTTTGTAGACACAGGAGACAGTGACTGACATGTCCAGTTAAAGGAGGGCCTGGGGTGGCATCCCCTTTTCATTTTTACGTTATTGATCTCTGAAGAGATGTTGAGATAGGCAGATAACTGACAGAGATTGGCGCCCACAACAATACCATGTAAATAAGAAAGTGAGCGCACAGAATCTGCACAAGGGCTAGAAGGCAAACGATTCATCGATCATTTGATAGGAAGACGAAGATTTGCCAAAATGGGAAAAGAGAAATGATGGCTTGGTTTTAAAGTTTGTGTGTGGAAAACAGTCACTTTGTAGTTAGGGCTGGGTGATATGGCCAAAAAATAAAATCCCAGGTTTTCTCATGCCACATTTTTTTTTTCCACAATATTTTTATTGAACCTTTTTTACAAACATAACACAAACAATCAAACACTAACACTAAAGTAATAAAAAAAAAAATGTACTAAAACACACCAACAACCACTAACAGGAACAGGTCTTCAACAATGCTCCTCTGTTTAGTCTAGGCAATCCATTACATAAGTATACATATTATACATTCACCAGTTTGGAATTTATAAGGTCCACACACATCATTCACCTTCTTCTTCAAAAGTTATGTTTAAATTCTTTACATAATCAATAAAAGGTCTCCATATATTCTCAAACACAGTTTCCTTTGATTTCAGTATGTATGTTATTCTTTATAGTGGAAGGTTTGTTAACATCTGTCTTAACCACTGAGTCACATCTGGTCTATGAGTCTTTTTCCACAATAGTGCAATACATTTTTTGGCGTTAAGCAAACTGAGGTCTATGAATGCGCTTTCACTTTTATTAAAGTTGTGCTTTTCTGAATGCAGACCCAACAAAAACAATTTAGGATTCAATATGATTTGTTTTGAAATTATTTTTTCAATTGTTCCCCTCACCTCTTCCCAAAACACTCTAATTTTTCTACATTCCCATAAACAATGAAATGGGGTTCCTTTACTTTCCATACATTTTGTGCATGTATCTGGTATGTTTTTGTTATATCTATTTAATTCCACCGGTGTAACATACATCCGCATTAACCATTTAAAATGTATCAACTTTAGACGTACATTTATTGATTTGGTTTGAGCTTCTGTACAAGCCAATTCCCATTGTTCCTCTGAGATTTCAGTTTGCAGGTCTTCTTTCCAATAATTCAGTCTTTTCTGTGAGTTTTCACTTGAAGATAATGTCAATGAGTTATAAAACTCTGAAATAATACCCTTTCTCTTACTATCTTTCGTCAAGATTTTTTCCAAGGATGAATAAATAGGTCGAGTGAGAGCATTGTTTTGATTTGATCGAATAAAGTTCCTAATCTGAAGATATTTAAAAAAATGTGTTCTATTAAGATTAAATTTGATCCTCAGCTCTTCAAAAGACATTATGTTATCTGAACATGACAAATATAAATCTTGAATTTTTTGGATCCCTTTTAAATTCCATACTTTAAATACAGCATCCGCTCTCCCTGGTTTAAAATATTGATTACCCCATATTGGACTAAATTGTGACAGTAAGTGTGGTTCTTTTAAATATTTTTTAGTTTCACACCATATTTTGATCATATGCTTTACAAATGGATTTTTAACTTGTTTCTGTAATTTTTTTGCCGAGTCTGAGTATATGAATATGGGAAGAGGTAAAGGTAAATTGTATGATTCCATTTCAGTCCAGTGAGGGAGATCATTTGATGAAAAATAATATGTCATAGACCTCAGTTGTGCTGACCAGTAATACAACATAAAGTTTGGACATTTCAGACCTCCACGATCAAATGGTAAATATAGTAAGGACAGACGTAATCTAGCCTTCCTATTGTTCCATATAAACTCCACTAACTTTTTTTTAATTCTTGAGAATAGATCTGAAGGTGGTGGTAAAGGAATGTATTGAAATAAATAAAGTATTTTGGGTAAGATATTACTTTTAAGTATATTAATTCTCCCAATCATTGACATTGGTAGTGACATCCATCTCTGAATTAACTCATTAATGTCTGTCATTAAGGCTTCGTAGTTGGCACTGGCGACTGATTCCAGCTTGGGCACAATTTGAATTCCTAAATATTTAAACTGATTTACAACATTGAATTGATTTACCTCAGAAGCTGGGTGCTTTCTCTGGGACTCATTTAGCATTAATATTGAAGATTTAGTTTTATTTATTTTATATCCTGATATTTCCCCAAAATTCTTTATTAAATTCAACAAGGTCGGAATTGATTTTTTAAGATTCGACATCAACAAAATTATGTCATCGGCATACAGGGAGATTTTATGTTCTGTTGGTCCAACCTTAATTCCATATATTTGCGGATGTAAACGTACTGCCATCGCTAAAGGTTCAATTGCCATAGTAAACAGTAAAGGTGAAAGTGGACAGCCTTGTCGACATCCTCTATTGATTTTTATTGATTTTGAGATATTACTGTTTGTTAGGACTTCTGCTGTAGCATTATTATATACTATCTGAACCCATTTTATGAAATTATTTCCAAATCCAAACCTTTGTAAGACTTCAAAAAGAAAAGGCCATTCGACCCTATCAAAGGCCTTTTCGGCGTCCAATGATGGGAGAGCTGTATCCGGTGCTTCTTTATTAGAGTAAATAATATTGAATAATCTTCTTACATTATGGAAGCCTCATGCCACATTTGATTTTCAATTGTAGTCCACATTTTGGTTTGAAGACGAGGAATTATTTCAGTTTTGTTTTCACCCCCAAACAAACATGATCCCTATTGGCAACAAAATGCAAACCTGGTTTTAACCCAAACCAGACCTTTTTTATGATAAAGGTTTGATCAAATAAAGACGAATCCACACATTTCTGATTAATAAAGTGCCAAATTGACTTTTACAAATTAACTTCTAAGGGTTGGGGAGGAGGTTAGAACTGGAGGCTACCATGTGTACTCTTGTTAAAGGGAAAATCAGTTTTCATTGATATTCATTTTCTGATATTGTCTAAACTAAATTATTCAAATGTCAATTTATAATAGATTTATTGCCCAGCCCTTTTTCTAGTAATAAGAAAAAAGGGTTTTTTTTTGTTTGTTTTATAGATTACAGCACAACCCCATTGATGACTGGGTTTATTTCTCTGTCTCAGTGCGTTCTTTCTACAACTGCAGGTCAGAAACCAGATGTCAAGATGATGTTGCCTACAAGTTGTCCACGTTCCAGTGAAACAAGGCAGAAAATTTCAACTCTACCATTAATCAGTTTTAGCAAAGGAGTGCAGGGGTGGGAATCTTTAGGTACCTCACAATTCGAGCTGATTATGATTCTCAATACACCTCCATGCATCTATCTTTTTTCTCTCCCAATTAAGAATGGGCGCGTGATGTCACCCGATGGAAAAACTGCAAGGAATTGTGGGAAAAGTGTTCTGCCTGTCTGTGCTTAGTAGTGAGCAACGAATGCGGTTAAGCTGAAATTTTTGAGAGGGTTGCTTCAGTCCGTTATTTATTTATTTAGTATTTATTTATTCGGATAAAAATGACACTGAATATGGTATTCAAACAGGAAATGTAAATAAACGTATAAAACGTCATACAAAATCCAGGATGACACATGAAAGTGAAAACACGTATTTCCAATGTGGTCCTTTCCATCATATTATTATTTATCCAAATACCACGCAACGTTAGAATGGGGATGTTTTGCTGCCTTATCAAATGCAACAGCTGCTCTCACGATTGGTGTGGAAAAAGACTGATAACAGCGTATGCTTTTTTAACTTCCCGACTTGGAAGAAGAGTGGAGCGAACCGGGCCTCCGAGCTAACAAAGTGACATCGGATGGAATAGGTTGCAGCGGTCAGAAGGAAAGACATCAGCTCCAACAACGTGTTCAGGCATTTTCACAAAGGTAAGTTGTGATTTAAAAAATATTTAGAAGTGCAGAAAGACGTCCCCTCTCCAGAGTAGCCGTCTTGCACACCGTGCGCTTTGGCTGCACCTCAGCCATGGCTCTCTGTCATCTCTCAATAATGTATAAAAATGCACAGGGCAAAATTGAATCATTTTCCAACATCATCTCTGCTATTCCTAATTTCTCTTGCTAATCTGGAGCAGTGTTTTTTTTTGTTTTGTTTTAATGGGAGCTTTTCGGTGTTGCTGATTTTCTTTGATTTTTCTTGAAGTTGTGATTACTTGTTGCCTTCATTATGCATGGATTTAATATCAGCTGGGGAGTGAAGTCCATAGAATGTTTGGCATTGTTAAATTAATCAGATTCTCCTCTTTTAGGTGACTATAAAAACATCACTGTTCTGATTTAGTATGTTTTTATAGCAGCTTATTATACCAGTTATTTTTTTCAGTGTGCCAGCTGAGCATCAGACTCATCACATTACTGGGTTAGTATTTAATGTCCTGTTGATAATAATGTGTATATACTTATCAAGCATCACATGACAAATTTGAACATAAATCCAACGTTTCACCGCTGGGACTTAGCAATGTCTGTAGCTGCAGACACATGCTAGTGCAGAAACACTAACTGTTTACCTTTGTGTTAAACGACAGTTTTCTGGTCGTTCACCTGGAATATTTGAGATGGCTGGACCCATCCATTGGTTAACTGAACATAAGCCTCTAATGATTTATAGTTTTTAAATTGCTCATGGGTTTATGTGCTCACTCCAGAAACCAGGAAGGCAAACACATCTGACAGTGTGACTCGAGGCAGTTGGTCAAGAACCATGGTCCATTTCTTGTGCTCATATGGGTCGACCCCATTTATTTCTTAAATTTTTTTAGAGGTAGCGCTCCTTTCCTTCCTTATTCAGCTTCTCTGAATAAGGAACTTGAATTTTCTGTTTGCTCCATTCCAATGCACGTATGTCTGTTCACGTTAGCAGTTGCCTAAACTACATGTAAACAAAGAAGCCAGACCATGACGATGGCGACAACGGCCCAGAATGCAGCGCGGCATGACGTCAATGTCCGTTCTCTATTCAGGATTTTTTCCTCCCACTGTGTGACTATTGAGGGCCAGAAGTGACAAAATGAAATAAATAAATACACCATTAATTAATTAAATAAATGTGTCATGAATTATTAATAATTGGAAATTAAAAGATCTTTGATTAAACAAATGTGTCAATTATTTAAAATTGGAAATATATGCATTAAATATATAAGCATTATTTCAATTGTTCAGTCAATTTAAACACACATTTAATTATTTCATGGTTCCTGGGTTTCATTGCATTAATGGATTTATTTTACCTGCCAACCTCATAAATAGTGTGCTTATTTATTTCATTTGTTCACTTGTGGCTCTCTATATGTGACAACTTGGTATTTTTAAAGCAATGTATTTGCAGTGACCAATTAATTTACTTCTAATATATTTTAATAAAACAAATGGAAGAGAGATGTGGCAAGTCACATATGCAACATAAGCATATGCAGCTTCAAAAAAAAAACCCCAACAACATGAAAAGTGCACCTGGAGCAGCATATCTGTGTAATTCTTAGTACAACCAGGAGAAAATTAGCCAAACAAGCTAGGTTAGCAGTCAGTGTTCATTCAATCAGTCACATCTGTCTTCAGCACATATGCTCAATTCATCCACGACTGCCATGTCCTTAGGAGCAGTCATCCCAGGAAGCTAGAGAGTCCCATCAGCCGGCTTCCACCGAGAACAACTCCGAGGAAGGAAAGGCAAAGCTCGGGCAGGCCGCTAATGGGTGCTTGTTGACTGGCTCAACTGTTTCTCCTCCACCCTCCTCATAGCCAGACAAACCGCTGGACTGCCCGCTGAAGCTGGGGCCCTGCAAGCAGCAGCCGGCTGCATCAGTCCGAAGGCCAGAGGACATGCGGTGTGGTTTTTGCATGTTTGGAGTTCTGGATTGGGTTGGCGGGGTTTGTGTGCAGTCATGCGCACGCCACAGGCAGTGATGCGCTAATAAACTGTCTGGCACTACAGTTTTGCGTTTCCAGGTTTTGCTTTTTTTGTAGTGTCAAAATTAATTATGTTATTAATATTTAAGAATTGAAATGTTGGTATTTGTGCATCAATTCAGAATCCTTCAAACCTGAATCATGATGCATTGGAAAAACGATTATTTTGCCCATCCTAAAGCCGGTGTGTAAACAATGCAGTATGTAGTAATTTGAATATTTAAAAAAAAAAAAACACCATAGCAACATCTTCAAAGTTGGGCAGTAATGTGTATAGCTAACTAGAAGAGACACAAACCAGAAATTCTAATAAACAGAACATTTTTCATGACTGCTGATGTGTGCTGCATAGGCACAGCCATCCTGAATCCTTCAGCTGGTCATGTCAGGGCTTGCTTAAAAAAACAAAAAACTGACTTCACTACTGTAAGTACTTGAGGGGCACACCTCAAAACCGACTTGTCTTGTATTCCACATTTTCCTCGTCACAGCTGACATGTTTTACCTGAATAACACAAACGGCACAACAGACCTCCTCTTTTGTTGGCATTTATGTGGCTCCTTTTGTTGGACGAACTCTTTCTAACTGACAGGGTCAAAGGTCATTGCTGTGACCAAACAGTTGTGAAAAATTTCACTACAGAGCGTGTACGTCTTCTCACCATCTCCCTGCCCTCCCTGCTGCATCAGGAAGCTCTGTCCCTCGTTCCACTGCCTCTCCAGGAGCTGCTCGATGCTGTTGGCCACCGGGGGCAACGTCTCGCCACCGCTGCCACTGCCTCCCCCTGCCCCTAGCAACCCCAGCCCTGGCCCCGGCAACGACCCCGGAGAGTCATAGCGGATCTGCAGGCCGCCAATAGGAGATCTGAATGGAGGGGGAGAGAGAGCGTGGATGGTGAAGGAGAGATAGAGAAGTCAATGGGGAGATTAACGACCCAACATAAACGTCAGACAAACATAGACACTGCTGGCTATAAAACTACATCAATTTGTTGTTACAGTGGCCTCTAATGAAAAGGGGCCAGGCTTTCTGTCTGCATGTGAGAGTGACGAAAAAGGGGAGAGAGAGAGAGAGAGAGGGAGGACAGAGGATGTGCAACAGGGAGAGACAGACGGAGGGAAGTGCAGTGTCTTGATGTGATCTTAGTGTGCAGAGGCAATCTGTTGAGAGTGAAAGAGGGAAAATGAGGGAGAAAGTAGTGCACAATATAGAAAAAAGTGACGGCAAAAACTTCTCAAATCACCTAGTCAAACATCTACTTGAATTTAAAATAAAGTTAACAATAATTTTAAATGTTAAACATCTCATATAACTTACATACATGAAATGTACTATTGGGGCACCACTAATACAATCTAACCAACCTTTTTTAAGTGAAATCATCCACTGCAGTCAAAGCAGCAAAAGGCAACAAAAAATGCATCTGCATGATCGATATCTCCATCCTGAATGAACCACGAAAATATTCCCAAATGGTGAAGATGCAGTAAATCATCAGGCCGTCCGTCTGTGTGCAATTTTAGCCGAGGAGGGGGGAAAAAAAAAATCTAACTGGACTTGAAGGATGGTTACCACCTTCAAAAACACAAGTTATCGATGGCTGAGAGAGCAAGAATCGCCTGTAGGGGTGAGAGCGAAAGAGAGAGTGCGCTTATGTGTGTTTGACGAGCGAAAGGAAGAGAGGAGAGACGAGGGGCCAGCAGAGGGGAAAGAAGAGAGGGGAGGGGGTGGGGACCAGCGAGGAATGTAAATGGTGAGTAAGGAACGTGAGGGGCGAGTATCTCTGTGAGTGAGGGAGAGAAAGACGGAGAGAGCGTGCGTGTAGGGTGAGAGTGTGTATTCACCGCGGGGTGGTCTTGGGAGAAGCTTTTATGGAGAAGCCCTGAGCTCCGACGGCGCCGCTGCTGCTGCTGCTGTCTCCAACCTCCTGATCTGTGCACACAGACACACACATGCACACAGAAAATCAATTGGACATCTACATCCATGTAAGCCGACTGAAGCTGAAGACAGTTTACAAGTGTTTTTTTTTTCTTCCTTTTTGTAAATCTGCAACCAGCCAAAAATGCTGGAACTGAGAAGAGGAAAACCAAGTCGCTTCCCATTATATTTTGGCAGGTAAAAAGCAAAGCTGCCAATACTGATTATTGTCATCAGTCTCTAGGGGGGTTAAACATCTGGGATTTTTTTTTTTTTGACTGCCAGCTGTCCAAATTCAGCTGTATTTAATATTTAAAATATTTGGTGCGGGGGTGGGTGGGTGTACCTGTCAGAGAACAAATCACTGGGTTATGGCTTGCAGATAATAGCAGTTATTTTATTTTTTATGTTCTTTAATGGTAAAGGTTTAATAATTCCCAGAGGAAAAATCAAGGTATTGTACATGCTGAGTACAGTGATGTTATAGCACTAACATAAAAATAAACGCATGGCACCTTAATGCCGTGACCACGTTAAAAAAGACTTGAGATGTTTCCTAAGAGGCTAACATCTGGACTTAGCATACAGTTATGCTGCTTCACCGTCTTGACACTAAGGATGCACCAGGCTTTAAATCTATAACGGCCAATATTCACCTTGCTGACTGATATTGGCCTATACGGTGCTGTGAAAAAGTATTCCCACCCTTCCAGATTTCTTATATTTTTGCATATTTGTCACATTTAAATGTTTCAGATCAAACAAATTTTAATATTAGACAACAATAACATGAATACATGCACAATGCAGTTTCTAAATTGTGATTGGGAAAAATGCTATCCAAACCTACCTGGCCCTATATGAAAAAGTAATTGCCCCTTAAACTTAATAACTGCTTGTGTCACCCTTGGCGGAAGCAACTGCAATCAAGCATTTGCAATAACTGCCAATGAGTCTTTTACATTGCTGTTGAGGAATTTTGGCCCACTCTGCAGAATTGTTTTAATTCAGCCACACTGGAGGGCTTGAGGTCACGAACTGATGGCCGGACATTCTGCTTCAGGATTCTCTGGTAGAGAGCAGAATTCATGGTTCCATCAATTATGGCAAGTCGTCCATGTCCTGAAACAGTAAAGCAGCTGCAGACCATCACACTACCACCACCATGTTTTGACTGTTGATATGATGTTCTTCTTATGAAATGCTGTGTTAGTTTTACACCAGATGCAATGGGACACACGCCTTCCAAAAAGTTCAGCTTTTGTCTTGTCAGTCCACAGAACATTTTCCTCAAAGTCTTGGGGATTATCAAGATGCTTTCTGGCAAATCTGAGAGAAGCCTTTGAGTTCTTTTTGGTCACCAGTGGTTTTCACCTTGGAACTCCCCATGGGTGCCATTTTTGCCCAGTCTCTTTCTTACTGTTGAATCATGGACCAGTGTCCAAACTGAGGCCTGCACTTCTTTAAATGTTTTTTCAGAATTTTTGTTTCCCCATCTGTTCTTCAACTTCTTTAGATCAAGGCTTGATGTGTTGCTTACAGATAGTAATGGCCGATGTTTGTCTGGCGTGTCCTATTTCATGTGTTATAATATCATGAAACCTATCTTATACATTTTTTATCACTGAAATTGGGATCATTCAAACATAATGTGATGAAGTGCTAAAATACTTTACAATGGTTTAAGCTTTTCTCACAATGCATATTCATTTGCTTCCCAAGCATTAAAGGGTGAATAAATAAAACTAAAAGAAACAAATGACATCAAACCAAAATTTCACAATCAGTATATCCATAATTCATCTTTTTTTAATAAAAATGTAGCTGACAGAATGACTCAAAAATGTGATGCAGAAAACAGATTATGAATCCAGCTGTAAAACATATTTAAATGCACTGACAGAGATCTTACACAGCAGAATCACGTCCAAATTAATGTCTTAAGCAGGATCTAAAAGGAAAATTGTTCTTACATTCACAAATGTAGCTGTGTTAATTTATTGGCAAGGCCCCTAAAAGGGGGCTTTGAAACTTTTATTCAAGAGCTCTCTTTTTGGATTCAAGAGCACTATTTTTTAAGTATTTTGCGGGAAAAATACAAGTGTGGAAAGAGAAGAATAAACAAGAATTACATTTTTGAGAAAATGATCTGTAAGGACTTTGTCCCTGAAACCTCCAAAACGTCCCTCTATCTCTCTTTCACACATGAGCCTTCATTCAAACTGCATGTGTCTCTCTCTCTACCTTCTGTGAGAGTCCCACTCTCCTCCCTCTGGGCCCCTGGCCAGACGCTTCTTTTCATTTTCCTCAGTGAGAGTAATGAATCACACATGCACACGGACTTTTGCATTTACACACTCACACAAACTCCCCTCTACTTAAGACAGTCAATCCCAGCTTTTACCCCCGCCGGCTCGCCACTCTAGTCCCTCGCTTGCTTCTTTTTAAAAGTCCTTCTTCTGTCGTAACCCTTTCCGTCCTGGCACCTCCCCTCAGCGCACTCAAAAAGCGAAGAGGAACGGCTGCCAAAGTAAACAGGCAACACACACACACACACACACACACACACACACACACACACTCTACACATCTACGCTCACATCACCCCTTATCAGCTGACGAACATACAACAAGTATTCTTAATGATAACTTTTTTACTGGTTTTATAAGTGAGTCAATAAAATTACAATTATAATAACTTACACTGGTTATGTGTTAATTGTTTTTAAATAAGTTGTTGAAGTCAGCTTTTCATTTTTCCTGTTTTATAATCAGTCATACAGTTGTTTGTCTGAAATCATCACTTTGACGAAATAAATATATTACAGATTGTGACATTTTATTCAAACAGTGAATGAAGAAAGGAGCAGGTAAATTAATTCATAACGTTAGCGGTAGATTTACCTTAGTAGCTCACAACAAAATCAAACTCAAAAACAGCAAATCTTTGGCATCCTTTAGAAAACAAGAAATATACAATTTTGATTTACTCAGTGCACAAGTTCAGCTGCCATATATTATATATATAATTCTATCCCAACTGAGTAACTTAAACCCAACATAAAATGTGTGGACAACACAATAAAGAATTACATTTGGGAATTATCACAAAGCTTGCTTATGTGTGTGAACACTAATCCTGCCTGATTTTATATCCACTGAACACAGCACACAACACAAATAAGATTATAAAGAACACACAGTTTACTTGCATATCAAAGCATTTGTCATCACCATAAATTATGTAACTTTTGTACTAAAGACTTGCTTTTACTCTAGCTGAAGCTGTGTCCCAATGCTGCACACACTGTTGATGGCGCGTGAACACACACACACACACACACCGGTGGCCCCCTGTCAGTCAGCCTGATTAGTGAGCTGACCCCGCGGGTCACCAAGGATCTGGGCCTGATGACTGCTGACCGGCAGCAGGAACTTCCTCTTCTTCACTCTTTATTCTCCCATTTCTCTACTCTCTTTCCAGCCAGATGTCTTGCATCAGGAAGCAGCTACTCTTTTATTAGCCAAGCCTCTTCTCACTCCCTCATCGGCTCCTCTACACTGGGCAGACACCAACATGCTACCTTTTTTTCTACATTTGGACCTCTTGAAAGGATCTCCACATCACCACCTCCTTTTATTTTACAACATTACCGCTCTCATTCATACACGCTGTATCTCAGCATGAGGACCCGACTCTATATAACTGGTGTCTTTTTTTTTTTTGTCTGTGAATGCAAGAAGTGAACGAGAGGAGTGACATGCACAACCGAGCTGTGAAACTGGAGCAAAGTGGGAGGAGCTTGCAAATATCACTGACCCTCGACCTCTGGGAAGGAGCACGGGGGCGTGACCTATCCATTATTTTCATCCTTTTTCCTCTCTCTCTCATGCACACACACACTAGGTATGTTGCCATACCTGCTGGTGAAGCCTCCGACTGAGCGATGAGAGCGGCCATCATCGAGCTGGGGTTCAGCCTGTTCCCGAACATGTGTGGAGGAGCCAGGTTGAAGACCGATCCTGGCAGGCCGCTCACCTGGGGACACGGACAAAAACATTTAAGGCTCAAAAATCCATTTAATGAACACGATATGTTTGGCAGAAGTAAAACTAACATTTTTCATTAAAAATGGTGTGTATATAAATATATATACCAGAGGTACCATTGTTGTTGACTTTTGTTGGAATTATGGGGATGATTTTTTGCATCGTTTGGTTTTCAATGCATTTTCTAATACAAGCTTTATTTCCGGAGACGGCTGCAGAGTGAACCACTGTGTTCTTCGTGAGACAGCTGTGTGTCGCTGCACTGATCTCAAATTAATTGGTGAAAAATAAAAATTCCTGGGTATATTGCATTGTCTTCCTAACTATAAATAAATGTGACAACATTAAGTACAAAACAGTGATTGTTGAAAATCCTGATGTTGATGCTAAAATTGGTAATTTGGCATTTATGTACTAAACTCTCCACATTTAGGACAAAGGGCAGAAATTAAACTAATTAAACCATTCCTCTCAATACATTTAAATATCTAGTGCATGGTATTATTATTATTGCTATAATTAAATCTAGGTCTAATTTTTTTAAATATATACAGGTCAGAGCTTGTTTTTCCTGCATTTAATCTCTATTGCATATTTGCATTATAATCCGAGAGTCCTTGCAAAAGAGTGTTCTCTCTTTCAGTAAAACGTAAATTATAACAAGAAGGGATATTTAAAAGTACTTCGAACTTTTATACAATTTATAAACTTCCAACAAGCTGTTTTTTAAATAACCTGATGGGCCAGATGGATTGTTACACGGAACCATCTGGGAAGTTGTTCAAGAAAACCGTTTGGAAAAACACAGGGGGAAAAAAACACAGTTGGCAGGTGAAGGGGGGAACCATCTGTCCATCACCGTCTACGACTGGCTAAATTCACCCTGGAAACGCTGATAACTCCCGTGATCGGAATAACAACAAAATCAGTATCGATACAGTTGTTGATGATTTTAATCTTCCAAATCATAAACGAAAGTTTTTCAGAGCGAGAGAAAAAGGTCACCAGCACCGTGACCGTGATGAGTACGGGGACGACAGGAATGCAAAGTTTTTACAAAGTTACTGTGCGAAATTCAGCATTCACCGATTCCTCATACATAACATATACACAACAAAATCATTTAAGTGCAGTTAGAGTTGAATTATTATTAATATACTATTCTACGCTGCAATACTTCTATTATAAGACAACTATTCTCCAAATTTAATAATTTTTATATTAATTCTTTTCCTTTATGTACAAAAGTCTGACATTCTAAAGGCTTAAATATTTTGGGAAATGATTACAGAATTATCCAAACACATTTATTTAATTTAATGAAAATTAAATTAATATGTGCATCATTTTCAAAAGAAGGATAGTAAATAACTCCGATATCTGTGGTGAAAATTTTCCATTTTTCAGTCTATTACTGGTTATTGCAAAGTCTCTAAACATAACACATATGCTGCATAAGCTCACTGGCGGATATATTTAAGCAATCTTACACGGGAGGGAGTACGCTATCAGTGAATACAGTAACTGCAGGTGTGAAACGTCTTAACGCCCAACGCGTAGCTTCAATATGTGTGTGTGCGTGCGTGTGTGAGAGAATTGACCAATCACCACCACCACTCTATGGAATAAAAAAAAAAAAAAAAAAAATCGTGGCTCATCAATCCACAGCTCATTATTCTCTTGTACACACACATTCACACGGAGAAGCTCAGCAGCCGACAGTACACTGACATGCTGACAAAGTGTTTCTGATGCATAGAGTTTAATCCAATTAAGGCATTTCCCAAATAAGGGCTGTGGAGTAAAGGGTGGGGTGGGCTGTGCAGCGAGGGAGACGCATCAGCAGGGGAATCTGCTCTCAAAGAACAAAATGGTGGACTGTTTTGATTGCTGAATGGTTTAAAAAAAAATGTGAAAATGGTGAAAAATGATTTAAGTCGGTGTGTGTAAAGTTAAGGAATTGTAATTATTTTCCTAGGACTGAAAATGCCAATATATTAAACCTTTAAGTTTAGATACATTTATAATTAAGTTAATGCGAGTTAATTTGAATTCTCCTTAAACAACTTCTATTTGAATTGTGCAAAAATTAATAACATGGAAGAATATATTAAACCACCAAAGCTTTAGCAAGTAAATACAAGTCTTGGGGCTAATATGTTAATCTGGCCAACTGCCATAGAAGTGATTATAATTATCTGTTTTAAATCATATTTTAAAAAAGGTTCAGGGGGGAAAAGCAACCATCTCTTATTACTTCTCATATAAGAAACTGTGGAAAAGCATTCAAGAAATTCTCTCCCTATTGAGGAAAAGTTCCCACTGTGCCACGTTCCTTCTCCCAAACATGACTGTGGATTTCTTTCCACCCCCACCCCTCCCGGTGCCATAATCCCACCTCCCCTTCCCCATCAGCATTCATTTTTCATTTACATTCATTTTTCATTAAAGCCTCTCTCGGACTCCCTTTCTCTGTCCTGGGCTGATGGCCAATAACAGTAGGGCAAGAGTCTGCGAGCAGACTGAAAATAGCAAACGGTCTCTGTCATTCACCCGCTACCACCCCCCCCCCCCACACACACACACGAAGAGGGAAGCCTGTTGTTGGCATCCATCTGTAGTTGTGTAATTACAGCTGTGTGTGTGAGAGAGAAGAGTGTGTGTGTGTGTGTGTGTGCGCACCACAGATGCCCAAAGGCGTGCATCACACTTTAAAAACTAACACACGGTTTCAAAGAGAAAAAAAGAGAGGTGGGGGGGGGGAGAAAATCTCCACTTAAGTTAAGCTCAGTCTTGCTTTGTGCAGTTCTCCACTTTATTCTACCGCACACATCTGCATCCCAAACTCATCCATACATGCTGAAACCAGGCCTGATTATCCTGTGCGTCGCTGGGTCTCCCATCCCTCTGAGTGTAAGCAAATACGCGCACGCACACCCTCCCACCCAACATCCATCTCTCCATCCCTACTGTGGTGCTTGTCAGATGTCATTACATCACAGGACACTGGAGTGGGGGCAGAGAAAGAGAAATGGATGGGGACAGAGCAAAGGAAGGTCGAGGGTGAGAGAAAGTGTGTGTGAGAAAGCAGGAGAGAGGTGGTAAGTGGACACGGGAGGAAAAATGGAGCGGGGTGGACAGAGACGGAAGACGGAGGGGGTTGAGAGGAGCAATGATTTGTCAGGGTTTTTTTTCTCTCTCTTTTTAAAGGAGACAGATGCTTTGATAGCTGAACGGGCAGCTGATTGAGTTGATCATTTTAGACCCAACAGTGCTAACAAGTAGATGCTAGTCTATGTCAGCAACAGCAGACGGCAAAAATGTTACACCGCTTTTGAAGAAAAGCATAAAATTAAATTCTTGAATAATATGAAGCATTTCTTTTACATCTTAGGATAAAAAAAAAATACGACTGAAATACAGCATTTCTAAAGGATTTAAGGTATTTTTCTTACATATGCAGCATCAATTTTGAACCCATTTTCTGACATAATGAATTATGAATGAGTTTTTTTTCCCCAAAGTTTCACCCAGCACGTTTCTCCCTCCCCACTGTTCTCTACATTACCTCACATGATGGACATCGTAATAGACAACAGCACATGACCATGACTGTGGTTGTGAAATGGCGCTATATAAAGCTGAATTGAACCATGATGCAGTTTTGTCCAAAAATAACATTAAATTGGAACGCAACGTCTATATTAAAAAGGGAAAAAAAAAAAATCCATCTCCCACTCACATTTCTGGTTGCACCTCGAAAAATTACGGTATATTTAATCAACAAAAAAAATAAATCCCCTGATAATACAACGCAGACCTTGCTTGCTGAGCTGTATAGCACTGAATAAGACTGTAGAATCACAGCAATTTCAATGATTTTTTTTTTTTTTTTTTTTTTTTAAAGACTTATTTTTGCAGTCTGAATAAACCAGAACGACCCTCTACAGGTGCACCCAGCCGGCAGCTACAGAATAACTTGCTGAGAAAACACAATCCGCACAAGGTCGGGACACACGCATTTCACACATAATTAACGTGCTGAGGATTAACAATGGTGCTGAGAGATTTGGTGTGGAAGACGTTTAATTAGTGTGCTTTGGTTTATTTGTGTTCCCACAGTTTATCTGCACTACAGCTCAAAGATGCCAGAGATGTGGATGAATGGACAGATGTAAAGGGCCCTGAATAGAGGTGTGTGTGTGTGTGCGTGTGTGTGTGTCAAGAGCGTGCATTTTCACGTTTGCCGGCGTTTTATTAGGGCCAGGCTGTGTGGTTGGACTCACGTGTGTGGAAGCTGTGCTGTTCAGCGGAGCGGTGGCTGTGAACGGGGAGGGAGGGGCTAGAGAGGGCGTGGGCTGCTGTTGCTGTGACAGCTCGGCGCCGACGCCACCCATGGCGATGGCCCCAGTCCCCGACAACGATCCATCAGTAGCAGAGAAAACACCTGGGGAGAAATAACATTAAACCTGATGAATTTTTTTAAAAAAAAAAATACATATATATAAAGACGTATTTAACTGAATGATGATACCAGTGACAGAAAAATAAAAGAGTAAATTACAAAATTATTTAAGACCAAATGTCATTTTGTACTCACTGGAGTCATAATGTTTATTATAAATGCATGTGTTTTTCCTATGACCATTAAAAGGGTGCCAGGTCTCTTGAAAATAAATAAAAAAAATAGATATATGCACAATTTCAAACAATATTTTAATGCTTACTATACAGTGATATACAAAATTTTGAGCACCCCTTGACAAACAGGATATTTGGTGATTTTTTTCGAATTGGTGTGTTTTCTTAAATGTGTGTACAGTGCCAAGACTTTGGCATATTCAACAATTTTGTAGGAGTTATTTATTGAAATTTATGACATAAAAAGTAACTGTGCATTAATGTTTGCTGATCATACTGTAGTGTGTTTACACCTTTTCAATTTGAAAAAAAATTGTCAAGGGGTGGTCAAATATTTGCATACTGTATGGGTTTTTTTGGCCATGAGGGCTTGTTTTCAAATGTCATTTCCCCCCTTCCAATTAAATTAATTCATTCTGGCAAAACTCATATTTATACATGTTTATCAAATGGACAGAATTAGCAGGACACTGCATATGCTGGAAAAATTATGTAAAACAGACCACTTAAGTTTATGGGTCATTTACAAACTAGTGCGTGCCTGTAGAAACCAAATATTCCTGTCTGAAACAGGTAGGCCAGCTAGGCTTTCCAGGCCCAAACGTAGGCTGTGTTTGAAAGTGGCCTATATGCAGGCGATCACATGTTAGACTTTGACAAATATGAAAGGGACTGAACTGACACTTAGTTGTGTGAGTATTAATGACAGAACAATTGAAAATGAATGGGACATCCAATATTAGCCACTGTTTAAGAACCGCTTGTTTGTTTGTCAGATCACTTATGTGTGTGATCTTTTATGAGTTATATTCATAAATGTTGTACGTTGCACTTTGGGGAATGGGAGTTGTTCAGTCACCATTATAATTTAGTTTATATGTGTAGTTTATAGTCTATTGTCAATAAAGTCATGCAGTACTATAACAGGACACGTTTACAAATATTTGAGATCAGTGCATCCTTTTATATTTTAGCAATATTATAAGTACAAAACACCAAACTTTTTTTTTTTGTATTTGTATCTTATATACTTTATTGATCACCAGAGGGAAATTTAGGGCATCCACATACAGTGCCAATCCCTTCACCAGTGATGCGCGCGCGCGCACACACACACACACACACACACACACACACACACACACACAGAGAGAGCGAGAGAGAGCAGAATGACACATTTGGCTACAAGTTTTGCATCAGTGTTTCCCATTTGTCTGTAAATATTTAAATACAAATGATTTATTTCGTTATTTGGACATTTTTGCATCTTGCCGTCGTTTAGTCAAAGCATGTGTCCGCATGTAATATGCAGCTGATCTGGTCATTCCGCTCCACATTGAAGCAGCAGTCGGGGCTTTGGTGTGCCACTGACCGGGTAGGCTGAGCGTGTGCCAGTGATGTCATTGCAGCACCATTCTCTATGCCGAATATATCCATTAGGGCACCTTTATGGTCTATAGTTTGACTGAGCGGCTCCAAACTCGTGGATGCACACCTCAGCAGCAAAGCACTTCTAAAATCTTTTTTTGCAAAGCGTTGTGGTGACTGACAGGTTGTGATGCTGTGTTATCCAATCAGCATGGTCGTGATGCTGTGTATTCTCCAATGAGCACGGAGTCAATCCAAAACCCCACCCACACTTCTTGAAGCCAGGGGGGTGAAGACAGAACGGTCACACAGCGGTGGCTAAACTTTTATTGATAAAAATTACATATTTTGACTGAGCGACTCCATATCCAGGGATGCACACCCTTGTAGCTTCAGCAAAGCACGTTTAAAATCTTAGGTCAGTATGATGAACGGTTTGAGAGATATCTGAGGAACACACACACACACACACACACACAAACAGAGATCCCTTGAATTTATAGATAGATAAACTACCGTGATATGCAAGATTTGTTTGGCAAGTGAAGCGCATAATCACAGTGAGACTTAAAAAAAGTTATTGATACACAGTTAAGGAAAAGGTGAGGAAATTGCCAAATCAGATCTTGACATATTTGCAAAGGCTTCCACATTTTTAATGCTCTAATTGTCAGAAAATTTCATGGTCTGCTGCAGGCACATAATTTGGTTTCTTAATGCACACACAAAAATACAACAAATTCAACTTCAGAATAAGACACAAACACACATCAAATGCTTTCAATTTAACAGAAGGAAGTCAGAGATAGGAGCACAACCATGTCAGTGCATTAGAATAATAGAGTGTTACAATAAACCTAAGTTATAATTCAACTGCACGTAGAGAATTCTCTATATTCATACACCCCTGCACATTCTCTAGTCTCTTATCTCTCTGCCCTCTCTCTCTTCCTCCCCTCGCACACCCCTGTGCTCGCCCACTAACTAGGGATAAGCCCTGCCCCTGGCCCCCTTTGACCCCATCAGAGGAGGGAGGGGGGGAGGGAGGGCCCCTCAGCCCCACAAAAGCCTGAATGGCTCAGGGCAGCATGCATTCACTGGGGGAACAAGAGATCTTTGTGCCAGGAGGGGAGGGGTGGAGGGAGGGAGAGAGAGAGAGAGAGAGAGAGAGAGAGAGAGAGAGAGATAGGAGCACTATGTGGGCCTACATACTATTTATAACGCTTTGTAATATGCACCAGAAAAATTGATACCCAAAGCTGGGCCTGTCGGGACTCAAGGAGCATGAGCTCCTGGAAGATATTTCAGCAGCTGGATTAGAGGGCAAACCAACAATTTATCAGAGTTTGGATGGCACCGTGGTTGAAATGGGTTACACACAAAGACCATGAAATAGAAAACAAGACCGGGGGGGGGGGGGGGTATTTAGTTTTTACTGCTGAAACTGTATATCATAATGATACAGATGTTAACTAAATAGTCATACAGTTACATATCCTAAAAGTTGCAATATATTTCTGTACGAGAACACTAAAATTTGAATTTTGTGTTTTTATTAGACAAACCAGACAGCAAATACATGTATACAGGAAAAAAAAACAAACATTGCTAATAAACTAGATATGTACAGCTGCACTAGTCAACTATTAAATGTTTGTTTGACTTGTCTTCTGCAAACCCCTGAATGTCTGGAAAAAAAAAAATCAATGGTGGGTGAATAATTTTGAGTGCGACTGTAAATGCTGACTTTCATCTTTAACTATGTTAATTTCAAAATATTGAACATTTTCAGATTATCACTGCCTTATAAGGAAAATACTACCAAAAGTGAAGTAAAAACAAAGTGATTGCTGCAGAAAAGAACAGGAACTGCTATGCTGTAAATGTATCTCTCTACATCTGGAATTGTTTTCTCATTAGCCGAAGAAAACGCCGCATGCATGCCATTTTTCAAGAAAAGCTTCTCTTCAGGGTTTAATCACTGTTTTCGGCGGTAATTAAAACTTCCTCTTGAATCTCAGAAGGAGACAAAGGGGGAAAAAAAACAAAACTGCTGTGCACACACCCAAAAACACACACATTAGACACACAGGG
Organism: Pholidichthys leucotaenia; assembly: GCA_020510985.1. NCBI lineage: Eukaryota > Metazoa > Chordata > Actinopteri > Cichliformes > Pholidichthyidae > Pholidichthys > Pholidichthys leucotaenia. The sequence goes on from CM035844.1 coordinate 144,290,954, forward strand.
CAGAGCTTGTAAAACTTATAGCCTATTTGTATGATCAATACTGCTAAGCCCCCGAAGCACAACAGCTTCCAACAGCCAGCTTTACCGCTCCTTTTCCCTTCCTGCCCAGCGCGCCTGCAAGCTTAAAAAATATCCACCTTGATTAGTTCAAGCTGGTATTATCTCAGAGAGGAAATCTATGATGTCTAGATGGGGAAGATAAACCCAATTTTTGAAAAGCAAAAGTATGGCATCATATACTATTATTAAATGACTAAATGGGTGGGGGGGGGGGGTTGTACTGGAGACAGATACTTCATTAGGATTTAAAGCTGAAGCGTGGTGACAAACACTGCATACAACAAAGACACTTTTGTTTAATTTTCTCCCAGTAAAATATCTTGAGCCAAACAGGAAAAAGCCTAGCTCAGGGCGTGCGCGCATGTGTGTGTGTGTGTGTGTGTGTGTGTGTGTAATCTAAAGTGTACATTAATCTGTAAAAACCTTAGTACTAACATTTTAAGCTGAAAATCACAAAAAAACATAACCATTTTATTTTTCATTGTGTGTAAATAACACTTTCATTTATTGTTACATTATTGCACATGTAAAAGTGTGTATGAAATTAAGTAATCTTTGTGTACATATGCCCAAATATCATGCGTGTGTGTGTGTGTGTGTGTGTGTTGATTTTCCTCAACAAAGCGTTTAAGAGCTCATAACAAAAATATACAAATTATACCTTTTAACAAAAACAAAACGGGGGTCCCTGAAACATTCAGGTTTCCTTGGTAAATTTTCTAATTTCACTTCTTAATTGGTGAAAAAAAACTGAAAATAATTTGCCTTTGTTGTGCATGGATGCCTACAGAACCCATGCACAACAATGGCAAATTATTTGCAATTTTTGGACCAATTAAGAAGTGAAATTAGAAAATTTCCCAAGGAAACCTGAATGTTTCATTGACCCCCATTTGAAAAGCACTAGATTATACATGTAAACTGCAAATTAAATCTTATAGTATTGTTTTTTATATAAATTGGGGACCAAAATGTTGCTGTTCACAAATCTCAAAATTTCCTCCAATTCAAAAAGTTAAACAATTAACTGAGACAAAAGAGGTAAAAATGTGGGATCAACATTTTACTGATGAGCTTAATTTGGTATTTAAATTAAACCTTGTCTGTAGGCTTTAACAACTTCCCCTCATGTGTGTTTTGCAGAAGTGAGATGGAGCCGCTGATAATTATGGAGAAATTCAAATTGCAAAAAGCTGCTGAAGTTATTGTCACATAAATTAGTGAATAAACAGCATTAAGAACCAGTATTTGGGGGGCTTTTTCCTTTTTTTTTTTTTAGCATAAATACACTCCTGCTGGCCTGAATAAATTTAACTTAAACCAGCATCCTTCCTCCCCCCACGCACCAAATCTACTGCTCGCTCGGCCGTCCCATCAGCGACCCCTCTGCCATCAAACATTAACCTAGCCAAAATCTAACCCCCACCCCCACCTCCCAGCACATATCTATCAGGCTAACCATCTATCCATCAGCACAGCGGAGTCAGCAGACAGGGTGGTGGTGGGTAAACACCAAGATCCTCCCTATTACTGCCCTGCATTAACCTTAAGCTAAATATTTACAGCAAGACCAACACATGTCTCTCTCTCTCTCTCACACACACACACATAACTCATAGTCACTCATAACCACCACTGTTTGCCCGATCTTCTTTCAGCAGCTGTAGTCACAAATGCCACCACAAACTGAAATTGATGTGGAATCATAAACAAAACTACACTCAACCACCACTGCTGCAAAGAGCAAAAAATATACATTCAGAAAGTAAACAGACCTAGTTCTGAGATTTGACTCATCAAACTATAATCCAAGCCACAAAAACATAGAACTAGAGGTCATACAGAGAGGCCATACCCCCACCAAGGCCGGTTGTTCACCATTTAAAATGTGTCAACAGACAAAGCATCACACTGTATCTTGGTTCTGTCTGTGTATTTTCAGGTTGATAAACCCATTATTTTTCAAGATATTGGCAAAAATCTTTTATAAAGCCCTATATCACAATGGGGGGAAAGTGAAAGGCTGATCTAGAATATGCATACGGATTTGGATCAGGCCCAAAACCTATAGGGGTCATCCCTGGCTCAAGGGCCACCTCTAATGAAAAATTCATCCAAATCCAGCCATTTTTTTTAAATAATTGTGCTAAAATGGAAAGAAATAAACCAAAATGAACAATAAACCAAACTCCACATGTGCAACAGGAGATCAATACTCAAGAAAAGATTTTATGAACGTATTTTTAAATTCTTTTGAAAGTAAATGTGAAGCTATTAATGGTTTTTGGGCTTTTTTTTTAGGGGGCATTAAGTCACATGTGTTATAATTAAAACTGCTTTAAATATAACAAAATATTACCCAACTTTACATATTTAATAATCTGTGCATATAGTAAGAACTTTGCCAATACAGGCCACATGCAAAGACAAGCAAACACAAAACAGTAGAAAAAAAATTTCTGCACACAATACAAATGAGACAGCCAGTGTTTGCTGTCTCACACTGCTGGATAAGAACCTAGTCACCTCACATTTCATAGTACACAAAATATGCTTCTATGGCAAAAAAAAACCCCAAGATAATTACTACACATGCATTCCATTCTATGGACGCTCAGATTCCTTCATCATAGAATGTTTTTATAGCATTTCTTCTAGCTTCTGAAGGTTAAGATGGGATGAATTAATGAAGGACACTACTGAAAAATGTACTGAATTGTTCTATTGAAAAATGTATTGCTACTAAAGAACTATCATGGGAGTAACAAAAGCTACATGCTTTTTTTATTAGCTGATCCTAACAATGAGATTTTATTATACTTCATTCATTCATTCATAACAAGGACATATACACAAGCCATATTTACATACATTTCTACGCACATAAAAGCATCAACAGGTGAGCGAGGATGTGAAGAATGAGCTGAATGCAGGTAGGCGAGAGCAGCCCGGAGAAACAAAAGGGTGATGAATCTGGAAGAAAGGGGCGATGTGGGATGTGTGGGCTGTGCCGAGCCATTTTCATCGGGGGAACTCCAAAGCATAAAGACAGTTGCCAAGCAACTGAACACACAGCGAAAAAACATACAGACCTCTTCCACGTGCATGACAGCAAATAACACACACATTCAGACTGAAGAAGACAATATCAAAGGTGGGTCTGATCTTTGAATTTTTGATTGGTAATGTTAATATTATGTTGAATAAGGGCAATTTTCTACCTGATCAAGCAGCATTTGGAAGAAAAGGCAAGCCAAGAGGTGGATGTTGGGAACAGAGCAAAATCTGCCTCAACAAAGACACACATGAGCTACTTCTGAGTTAACCATTGCAGATCAATTTGGTGCATCGGGTTTTAATTGTGCTGATAAATCCAGCACATTTCTCATTTCTGCAGCCAGCTGTAACTTTTATTTTATCAAGCTGTAATCATAATCTTCAGACCAAGAGAAAGGCTTGATGTCTAAACTGTAATCAGTGTTTGTGAATACTGGTGAGTTTTGTGCTACATCCTCACCTGACCCAGTGGTTGTGGAGTTGCTGTTGCTTTGCAGACTCCCATTCCTGAGGAGTGACGGGGACTTCTGAATCCCACCGCTGACACCCAGGACCCCCACCACCCTCTCTCCTCCTCCTCCTCCCACTCCAACCACTAATCCGCTGCTGGACACTAAACATGGCCGACCTGAGAGCGCTGAGGAAGAGGAGGATGAAGGGGAGGCGGCAGACGAGGAGGCACTAGTTGTGGAGGTGGTGGGGAGAGTTAAGGAGGGAGCTGGCTCAGAGGGCTTCGTGTCTGTGGTAAAGCAAGGTCCAAATCTCTTTCGCCAGTTGCCTTTCCTTTTCTTTTTTACCCCGTCGTCCCCTCCCCCTGTGGCCGCTCCGCTGATCCCCAGTCCTGAGCTGGATGGCTGCGGCCGTTTGTAGCCAGTGGATCCAGCCAGGCTTGTCGATTCACTCGCTGTGAGACTGTGGGAATTCTCATACAGCTTTCCACCCACTGCAATGGTTGAATGATAGAAGAGATGAATATTCAAGTATAAAACCTGTTTGCATCTGTGTGTGGTTCTAAATGTGAAGACACAGCATTAGCACCTGCAGAAGCTGTAGTCGCTGATATAAGGGAACCAAACAGAGTTGTGGGTCCCTCAGAAACCCCGCCCTCCAAGTTTGGCTTCACAAGGCAGCTGCTGAAAGACGGCGGGGAAGAGAAGGTAGATCCGGCTCCGGGACGCAACGATGAATCTGAGAAACTTAGGAAATCTGAAGAGGAAGAAGCAGAGGGATTCTTGCTGGCACTGGTCAAGAGAAGGCCTGGGAGAAAGGAAATATGAAGAATTATGAAACAGAAAAGAATAAAAAGTGAGAACAGAAAGAAAGAAAACGAGAGAAAACAAGTTGCAACAAGTTTCCATGACACTTTGTTCTCTATACTCATGCAGGGAGCAAAAACAAGATAACCAAAAGAAGTGTTCTATCTGTTCCTACAGTGGAGCCTCCTCCATCATGTAGTCCTCTCCTGTATCAGAGGAAGTCTCTTTACCCACACTCTGTGGAGTGGATACCCACACATATACACACTTTCTCTACCGGACGCACACAAACACACATCTGACAAGCACTTTAAGGTTGTAACAGTACGAAATGCAAGAGCTCCATGTGAACACTGACTCCTTTCAGGTTGTGACCTCCCCACATGTTCTTTCTGTCTGTGCTCGCGCGAGTTGGTCTTTTCCCAGACGGGGCCCCAGATTACAGGAGCCAGAGGCCAGCCGAGACCAAACTGTGTTATCATGTCCAAGACAAAAGTCTGGTGTTTGACCAGGAAACAGTCAATGACAGAGTTGATAAAGACAGAACTATTAAAAAAAAAACATTCATCGCACACTCGTTTGGGTTTTACCACCACTGCTGTGCTACACTTGCACAGCTTCAGTTGTACCACATGACTTCTCATTTCCATTTTTCTTACAGCAGTGTTAATTTGAACTTGTTGAAAAATCACTATACAGCACCGTTTGCAGCTATCAATTCACCTTGATGGAAAGGTCCAGTGGAAGCGGAGGCAGACGTAGAGGAGGTTGCCATGGTGACCACAGCGGAGGGGAGGGGTTTCCCTGAGGAGGTGAGAGGCTTGCGGCCGCCCCTCTGCCCCACCGCATGACCTCCACTGCTGTTCTTCTTGTTCTTTACCTCAGACGCCGCCTTTCCAGCATCTGCCGCCAAGCCATCCTTGGAGTTGCTGCCGGAGAGAGCAGACGATACTTCCTGGAAGTTAGCATTGGTGAAACGGGCAGCACCGTCATCCAGACGTTTCTGCGAGGAGGCCTGCAGAGAGGTGACACCTCCCCCAGAGTTGCTGCTGTTGAAGGTCTGGAGGAGGACGGCAAAAAGGGAGTGAGAGGGAAAGGGAAAGGAGGACAGGAACATGAGAGTCACAAATAATTCAAACAAGGACGGCAGAACCAAACACGGGGTTGAAGGGAGGACAGGATGTGTGAGAGATACAGCAGTGTAACAAACAGGACAGCTCTAATATTTAACTAGTGCTCTCACCTTGTCCGGGACCAAGATATTTGGGAGGATGAGGGAGGGAGACATGTCCATGGAGGTTTTCTTGTGTCTGGGTTTGTGCCTGTCCCGCTCCTTGTGTTTCTGAACATCGGGTGTGAGAAGAAAAGAAAAGCAGATGAGTAAGACAAAGACAGGGAGGAATGAAAAGAAAGAAAAAGAAGCACTGGGACAATCCTGAACACGATAACAGAATAAATTTGGAGACAACATCAACCATTTGTGCAAGTGCTTTGAAAACAATAACAGCTAAATAAGTGTAAAAAAGAGAAAAAAAAAACCTACTGTGAGTTATTAGGAATCAAGCACAGAAAAGGATGAGAGCTGTGTGTGTATATGTTTGTGTGGTTCAGAGAAGAAGAAGGAACGCTGCATTTCAAAGCCTCAATCTGAGATGAAAGACTGGAGAGCCGCAAAAACAAAGAGTGACGGAGGAGAGATAAAAGGGGCAGGAGGCAACGGGGACTCAGCATGCTGTGGTATAGAGCACGCGATGGTGGGCGAAACTGCAAGGTCTCAACGTTTCAATCATATCCTTTTTCTTGGTCCATCACCGCTCAATTTACACCCTCCCTAACAAACACATGTCGCCACCCTGCTCTTGCACCCTTGAGGAGGTGACTAGGTGCGAGCGCATTTATACCTTGCATGCACACCCCGAATCCTGCCGGCTTTATACACTTATATATAAGCAGGCAGGTGTGTGTGCGCTCAGTTACTGTTGAAGCTATATGGTGAGAATATGGCATGGGACTCTGCATGCTCTCGATGCCCAGAGTAAAGATAAGCTGGAGCAGCAGGAATGCCCCCTCCCCCGTCTGCCTCTCAGGGTTTTATTAAGGACTGCTTGCATGGAGGCTTGTGACAGTTAAGCCAGACTTCCTCTGTGAATGGCAGTTAACAGTCATCCCCGACCAAATCAGTAGCTCGCAGCTCTACTGTGACTTCTCTGCACGCTTCTTCCGCTAACAACTGGGAGTTAGCAGATCTGTTAATATGTGCTATGAATGGGTCACAGCATTTAATTTTCTTATTAATATTTCACACAGCCTATATTATTAGTATTAATATTAGTATTAGTATTGGTATTAAAAGGTCAAATAAGTGTTGCGTGGAGCTACTTTAACTGTAACGTAATATGGAGAGAAGGGTCTTGGAAAGTCTATGGGAAAAATAAATGTTTTTAAAATGTTGCTCCACAAAGCTGTCCCTTTTCTTATAGCAAATAAAGATTGTGTGCAAAAAAAAAAAAACTGGGCCATCTGAACTATATTGAGAAGTCTCCACCAAAGGTGGCTTTGGGAATACAAACAAAACAATATTGGTATAAACCTTTAAATATTGTCCAATTTTCATGAAATTTCAGGAATATGTTCAGTTGACCATTAGAAACAAGGGCAGCTATGTGGAGCAGACTATGCCTTCGTCTATAGGAAGCATATGAAACAGAAGTTGTATTAAATAGTTCATTTTACACTACTGTTGAGAGCTGCATGGAGGCATCCATCCATCGTCTACCACTTAATCCTTTTCGGATCGCGGGGGGGCTGGAGCCTATCCCAGCATCTTTGAGTGAGAGGCAAAGTACATCCTGGACAGATCGCCAGTCCACCACAGGGCCAACACAGAGAGACAGACAACCATTCACTCTCACAGTCATACCTAAGGACAATTTAGAATCCCCAGTTGATGCCAATGAACCTAACCTGCATGTCTTTGGCCTGTGGGAGGAAACCGGAGCACCCGGAGTAAACCCACACAGACAAGGGGAGAACATGCAAACTCCCCACAGAAGGGTCACCGATGGTCTGGGGGTGGGATCGAACCCACGATGGTCAGGGGTAGAATTGATCCCATAACCTTCTTGCTGTGCCGACATAGTGCTAACCACTGTGCCACCATGCTGCCTGCATGGAGGCAGCCATCTTGAATTTTCATGTCGACCACATACAGACCTGTCTGACTTCACAAGCTGAAAAACTGAAAATGTAGTCTGAAGTACCAACTTCTGAGCGTAGGAAGAACACCACCCTGCTGTAGTGGTGGGCGGTACACCACAGCATCACCACCACTGTGATTGTGCATCATGATATGGATTTGTACTATACTGTTGGCACAGGTATCAATCAAAGCAAGCACCTAATTATGCAACAACCCATTTATAATAACAAATTAAGCATTTTATATTTTTTCCTGCAAGTATGGGGGGGGGGGGGGCTGAAAAGTTCATAGTGGTCAAATTTGACCAAATGTGGTTTATTTTTCCAACCGCAGGGATCCACGCGCTGCAACACCGATGGAAGAAGTGTGTGGACCGAAGGGGAGATATGTTGAAAAATAAACCACATTTGGTCAAATTTGACCACTATGAACTTTTCAGACTATGAACTTTTCAGCCCCTCCTCGCTGGGTAGGGCCCGAACAGAGTTCGCGCTCCTTTTCCATCACCCACCAGGGGGACCAGTTTCTCTGTGGTGTGACTGACCCATGGCGGAGTCCTGCAGCAGAATAGCCCTCCAACCAGGCGGGATCAGCACATTCCTGTTCCTTCTTTGCACTGCATTTGTAATAAATTTGAGTTTTGTTAAGAGAGGTTACATTTTGTTGTGGGAAACGCATGAAGCTTCCTCTGAGGTAAACTTTCTATTTATCTGTCATTTTATCTTTTTTAATTTGCATGCTCCTGTTTTGTAAAAGGAAATTAACTGCATAAATAAGTATAATTTGACAGTTGTAGTAATTAAAGTATTTGGGGGGAAAAAAAGAAAAAAAAAACATATTTGAAAGTTGAGAACTCATCATCCAGTCCACTACACAAAAATATCTATACACCCAATCCTACTTAATATATTTAAAATGTATATTTTATTAATACAAAAAGGGACGGGATATATTACACCTCCCAAAACTTGAGGAAAAATAATATTGTGATATAATACTTACCATCAATAAACAGAAAAATACTATGATAATATTTTTGCAAACCGTATCATCTCCCCACCCCTGCCTGGGCACAATGGTGCCTTCCCATACTGTTATTGGTTTCTTTTTTCATATAAGCATATTTGTGTGAGTTCAATCAACATTTGGGCCTGCGCCACATATTTTATGACTTTCTTGCAATTTATTATTTGTCATAAAGTTGACTCCGCAAGTATCAGCAGTAACACAGTATTCTGACAACTGCCAAGGCATATTTTGCAAGTGAGTCTTATTTTTCAAACATCTAACGAATTTAATATTGAACTATGGTCGCTTTTTTATTTTGGAAGCTAATTCAACACCTACCTCAAGTCCTTTCAATCTGTGAGTACAAGCTACTGGAAATTTCTTCATGAGGGCTGTTTTCTTTCACGAATGTGTTTTTTCAATTCAAGGTTAGGTTTTTCACATTTTTTTGAGCGTGAGTTGATGCTATTTCCACTTCTTTTTACCCTGCTAATCTTTATAAAGGGGACTTATTTCTACATTCCCTTGGGCTGATAAGGTCACAGCTTCAAGCTGCTTATTTTGTTAAATTCATTTAAAAAATTCAGAGATGGTGAATTCACAGTGACGGGGAAGCATAATTAGAAAACTGGAAATTGCTGCTGTTTTGAAAATCAAGAAACGATTCACACTTTCTTTGAAGAATTAGGCCTGCCTTACCGATATCCTACAGAAAGCAATGAAACTGAAAAATAAAGGACAGACACAGTGTACCACTGTGATCTTTGTGCTATTTGGAGAGCAACGGACTTGCCAACTTCTACTAAAGCAGAAAACAGTTCAGATAACAGTGAGAGTGAGAAACAGAGAGGTAAACTCCCTGGGATTCCCTTGTTGTTTTTCATTAACATTCCAAAGGTACGTGTTGATGGACAGAGGTTGTCCAGAGAGGCTCGGATAACACATGCATGCACAAACACACACACACACACACACACACTAAAGACCCACAGCACTGGGCGTGGGAAACATAATGCACACACAATGTAACCATGACAGATCCTTATCAATCAGGTCAATTGATTATACAGGCAGAGACAAAGCCTTTCAGCGTCCTCTCTGCTCTCTTTCTCAGCCGCTGACCGTTAGCGGCCGAATCATTTGACATGTCCGAGCGCTCTTTGAGACCGTGTGGGGTAAATATGAGCAGTGGCCAGCAATGATGACCACATCTATTTATCAACAAACTCTGGAACAATAAGCAATTCAACAGTGGGCTGAAATCCTCTCTGTCTATGTCGAATGCCGAAGGTGGGCCCCTCAAGAGGGAAGCTGACCTGTTATTTATTATTCTCTTTTTGTGGCCCCTTTTTTTTTTATTGTCAATTCATGTACATTTTGTAAAAAACATACTGGCTGATCATTTTATCTACACAGACAAATTATAGTGATCATTAATCCAAGCAACAGAAAACACAAAACCAGGGAATGGTGACATGCTTTTCTTCTTTGTGAACAATAAAAGCAGAGCACATCTTTCATAATATATTTTTTTTCCCTTTTTTGCTTATAAATGATAAAAATGTACAATAAATTAAAAGTCTTCCAATGAATGAAAATGTCTGTAAGAGTCAGCAGACCACATATTTTAATGGTTCACAATTCAACACATGGGCCTCGAGAGGACGGTGGGGTGGAGGTGAGAGTTAGGGCAGACACAGAGAAGAGGAGAGACGAGGGAAGATGGGTAGAAAGGGAGGAACAGGAAGTGCAGGGGAAAATAATCTGCCCCGGCCTGGCAGGAATTCCCCTGTGCAGTTTCCTTCAGGATTTCTGACCAGCCATTGTGTGTGCATGTATGGATGCGTGCGTTTCCTGCAGGCCTTTTCTAAGCAGGCGGTGTGGGGGATCTTGGTTGACTGGAGGGTCTAACACGAGGTGGGTATAGATCTGAGCCTGCAAACCCCATAATAAATGCGCACGCACACACACACACACACACACACACACACACACACACACAAAATGAAGCATAATGATCTTTGACCCAAGAATAGGAATGTGTGTGTGAAGGTGTGGTACGTGTGTATCTGTGAGTGAGAAAGAAGAGGGATACTCTAATGCTAATCAGGCAGTATTAACAAAAAAAACACCAACACGCACAAATTCACACTTTCTTTTTTACCCCAAATACTGGCTGCAAAATCAACCAAAGCAATGTGGATAACAACGAAACAGGAAACGTAAAGCAAAAAGCAGAAGCATGAGTTTAAAAATTCTGTATCTCATCAAATTATCATTTAGAGCAGGAAATGCAACTACTTGTTTTCCTAAGGAATATAAATGTATGAGCCCTTAAAACACAGAGAGCCTTCATCAGTTTGTGGATATTTTTCTTGTCACAACAAAAGACACCAAATTAACCAAAAATGGAAATTTATCCCTCTGTGCTCTAGTGGGGCTTATCCTTCAATAAATTACAGTAATCAAAAGAAATAAATAAAGAAATAATTAAAAAAAACTATGACCTAGTTTTTCAGAATGAGGTGACAAAATAAAGAAAATATCCAAAATCAGCTATGGGTGCATGCAATACAAACTGTCTTATGGGCACAATCCCAGGTCCAATAATATTTTTAAAAATTTGCTACAAGCCTGTAAATGCTTTTTTTTTTTTTTTTTTTTTTTTTTAAAGAACATATGTAATTATTTAACTATTCTGTGGGCTAAACATATTTCTCATAGTGCTCAGTGGAAACACGCACGCACACACGCACGCACAAACAAACAAACAAACAAACACACACACACACACACACACACAGTAAGTGGAATAAATTACTTGACACTTCTTGTAAATCTAGATTTCACACAGCCTGTGATAACATGCTCAACTAAACAGGCATAACTTATTAAGTCACACTAATATAAACCTTATTAAAGGCTGTGATTGCTGGTGGATACAGACAAAGTACAGTCATAGACATTAATTCAAAATAAATACTGCTGGGTCTATGAAATACAGTTGCAAGAAAAAGTATGTGAATCCTTTAGAATGACCTGGTTTTTCTGCATTAATTGCTCACAGAATGTGATCTGATCTACATCTAAGTCCCAAGACAAACACAATGTCCTTAACCTAATGCCACACCAACAATTTTAATATTTCATGTCTTTATTGGACACAACCATTAAACAGTCACAGTGCTGGTGAAAAAGTAAGTGAACCCTCTGATTTAATAACTAGTCGGACCTCCTTTGGCAGCAATAACAAACACTTCTGGTAGCTGCTGAATAGACCTGCACAGCATTCAGGAGAAATTTTGGAAATCTTCCTGACAGAACTGCTTTAGCTGAGCCATATTAATAGGATGTCTGGTGTAAACAGCTCTCTTGAGGTCATTCCACGGTATTTCTATTGGATTCAGGTCTGGACTGACTGGATCACTCCAAAAGGTGGATTTTCTTTTTCTGAAGCCATTCTGTAATTTTTTTTTTTGTATTTTTTTTTTGTATACTTTATTGATCCCCAGAGGGGAAATTGAGGGCATCCACCTGGATGGATGAAGCAGCCACGGTACGGCGCTATCCCTTAACCATTCACACACACATTCACACCTAGGGCCACTTTAGAGTCTCCAGTTAACCTAACCTGCATGTTTTTGGCCTGTGGGAGGAAACCGGAGAAATCCCGGAGTAAACCCACGCAGATACGGGGAGAACATGCAAACTCCACACAGATCACTGTTGGTCAGGGGCTGGGATTGAACCAGGGATCCCATGGCCAAGGGTGAGTTGCTGTGCTGGTGCAGTGCTACCCACTGCGCCACCGCACCGCCGTAAGAGATGTACTTCAGTACTTAGGGTCATTGTCTTGCTGCATCACACACCTTCTACTGAGCTTCAACTGGCAGACAGCCATTCCCACCTGATAAACAGAATTCACTTCCTCTCAATGATGGCAAGCTGTCCAGGCCCCAACGAGGCAGCAAAGCAGCCACAAATCATGACACTTCCTCCACTGTATTTCACCACTGGGATGATGTTTTCATGTTGGTATGTGGTGCCCTTTTTACACCATACATAGCGCTACATATTCTTCTCGAACAATTCAACCTTAGTTTCATCAGTCCACAAAACATTTCATTTCTTGATTGCAGATCTATGGAGATCTTGAATGGTTCACATCAGCAGATGCTTCTTATCAACAGTGAACTCACAAAGTTTGTGTTTTATACAAGTCAAAGTAGTTCTACACCTCACGCCAATCTCGTTTTATTGCTTGGACTCCAGGTTTGCCAACTCCTGGCTTCTGTTGAAGTCATTAACATAATGGTTCACTTAATTTTTCCACCAGCCCTGTGAATGTTTAATGGATGTGTCCAATAAAGACATGAAATATTATAATTGTTTGTGTGGTATTAGGTTAAGCATGTTGTTTTGTTTATATTTGGGACTTAGACACAGATCAGATCACATTTTATGACCAATAAATGTAGAAAACCAAGTAATTTCAAAGGGTTCACATATTTTTTCTTGCAGTCTCTCTCTCACTCTCTCTCTCACACACACACACACAGAGTTAAAAATCAAATGTGTGTTTTTTCAGGAAAACATGAAGCAAAATATAACAAACATATCAATGTAATATGTATGATGAAAAATGAATAAAAATCAAAGTTACAAAAAAAAAATATAACAAACATATCAAAGGCATTTTTCCTCAAGGCTATCCATCCTTCCATTACTAAGTACACACTCATTTCAAACAGAATGTCTTCAAGCACTTTCAAGGCCCATGCTAAAATTTTTACAGAGATTTTTACACAGTAAAAAAAATGTTAGAGAAATCAATATTTTTATGGCAGGGTTAGACTGAAAAGGGGAAAAGGAAGGGGAGCATTGTGAAACACAACTTATATGACACCACCACTTAAGTCCACAAAACCATCTGCTCGGGTGCTGCTACTCTGCTATATGTGTTGGAAGCTTTATAAACAAGCTCTGCTCAGTAAACTGTGTGATAAAGGAATTTCCCATTTTTGCTACATAATCTAATGCAAAATAAAAGCTGATACCAGCAGCTGTGGGAGACTAGTGTCAGCCAATAATACTGGCAAAACAATATATCAATCATAAGACAAAAATAATAAAGATGCAACAATTCTAATTCCTCCTCAAGTGTTGTTTCAATACTATTTAAGTGATACCATTTACACACACACCTCGAACATCTTTACCATCTCAGTGCAAGTGAAGAAGAAATGTCCTAAGTGTGTAAACTCTGCTCTTTCACTAGTGACCCTAAAGAAAGCAAAACCTTCTCAAAACAAACTATTTAATACAACATTTTAAGGTAAATCATACGTCAGAATAACGTGATTACCAGTGCTAATGCTAGCACGTGTACATACCAACCAATGCTCCAGCAAAGCATGACAAGATGTGGAAAATTGTCCAACAACAATCCAACTGCAATGAAAACAACTGCAGCTTTGTGTTACACCCAAGGCAGCTTTGGGTGTCAATAATGGTGAGCACCCAAACTATCAGAAAAGAGTAGTGTCAGTACTACACAAAAAACCTCTGTCTCTGTGTGTGTCTGTCTGTGTGTTCCTCACATACAGTGGGGCAAAAAAGTATTTAGTCAGCCACCAATTGTCCAAGTTCTCCCACTTAAAAGATGCGAGAGGTCTCCAATTTTCATCATAGGTATACCTGAACTATGAGAGACAAAATGAGAAAAAAAAATCCAGAAAATCACATTGAAGGATTTTTAATGAATTAATTGGTAAATTCCTTGGTAAAATAAGTATTTGGTCACCTACAAACAAGCAAAATTTCTGGCTCTCACAGACCTGTAACTTCTTCTTTAAGAGGCTCCTCTGTCCTCCACTTGTTACCTGTATTAATGGCACCTGTTTGAACTCATTATCAGCATAAAAGACACCTGTCCACAACCTCAAACAGTCAGACTCCACAAACTCCACTATGGCCAAGACCAAAGCGCTGTCAAAGGACACCAGAAACAAAATTGTAGACCTGCACCAGGCTGGGAAGACTGAATCTGCAATAGGTAAGCAGCTTGGTGTGAAGAAATCACCTGTGGGAGCAATTATTAGAAAATGGAAGACATACAAGACCACTGATAATCTCCCTCGATCTGGGGCTCCACGCAAGATCTCACCCCGTGAGGTCAAAATGATCACGAGAACGGTGAGCAAAAATCCCAGAACCACACGGGGGGACCTAGTGAATGACCTGCAGAGAGCTGGGACCAAAGTAACAAAGGCTACATCAGTAACACACTACGCCGCCAGGGACTCAAATCCTGCAGTGCCAGACGTGTCCCCCTGCTTAAGCCAGTACATGTCCAGGCCCGTCTGAAGTTTGCTAGAGAGCATTTGGATGATCCAGAAGAGGATTGGGAGAATGTCATATGGTCAGATGAAACCAAAATAGAACTTTATTGTAAAAACTCAACTTGTCGTGTTTGGAGGAGAAAGAACACCATACCTACTGTGAAGCATGGAGGTGAAAACATCATACTTTGGGGCTGTTTTTCTGCAAAGGGACCAGGATGACTGATCCGTGTAAAGGAAAGAATGAATGGGGCCATGTATCGTGAGATTTTGAGTGAAAACTTCCTTCCGTCAGCAAGGGCATTGAAGATGAAACATGGCTGGATCTTTCAGCATGACAATGATCCCAAACACACTGCCCGGGCAACGAAGGAGTGGCTTCGTAAGAAGCATTTCAAGGTCCTGGAGTGGCCTAGCCAGTCTCCAGATCTCAACCCCTTAGAAAATCTTTGGAGGGAGTTGAAAGTCCGTGTTGCCCAGCGACAGCCCCAAAACATCACTGCTCTAGAGGAGATCTGCATGGAGGAATGGGCCAAAAAACCAACAACAGTGTGTGAAAACCTTGTGAAGACTTACAGAAAACGTTTGACCTCTGTCATTGCCAACAAAGGGTATATAACAAAGTATTGAGATGAACTTTTGTTATTGACCAAATACTTATTTTACCAAGGAATTTACCATTTAATTCATTAAAAATCCTTCAATGTGATTTTCTGGATTTTTTTTTTCTCATTTTGTCTCTCATAGTTGAGGTATACCTATGACGAAAATTGGAGACCTCTCTCATCTTTCAAGTGGGAGAACTTGGACAATTGGTGGCTGACTAAATACTTATTTTCCCCACTGTATCTCTCGAACCGCCCGTCAAATAGACCTCAGATTTTATAAGTGCTTTACTGAGGTTATGAGGGTGTGTTTCCCCGAGTATGGAGTTGCTCAGTTAAAATATATCATTTTTATCAATAAAAGTTTAGCTACAGCTACATCTCATTCTCAGGCTTCTAGAAGTGTGGGCGGGGTTACGAATTGACTACATACTGATTGGATGACACGCAGCATTACGGCATCAGTAACCACAGCGCTCCGTGAGCAAAACAAGGAAGCTAAAAGTGACAAATCTGACTAGAAAAATAATACTTAAGATTTAATGCTTAAAAAATTATACCATAAAGTTGCCATGATTGCATAGGTCTAAAGGATAATTCGGCATATGTGGAGACCACAAGGTGCGTGGGTGTGCTGGGGGAAGGGGAGGGCACCCAAGGGGACCCGCGGTGCCGCAAAGGACAGCCGTGGCACACAGGTGAAGCAGCAGCCGAGACTCCCGTTAACTGGGCAGGCTGGGCTTGGCTCCCTGTGAAGGGCTGTGATCTGCCGGTTCAGCTGCTGCTTCTCCAACACTGGTGATCTGACCGGGCGGGCCACGATCCTTCGCAGGGAGGCACGCCCCACCTGCCCGGTCAGTGGTAGACAGGAGTCCTGACTGCTGCTTAACCCTTGTGGTACCACTGTCCTTTGCAGGACCGTGAGTCCCCCCCCTTCCCCGCGAGTATCTAAAAATTAAAAACTTAATAATAATAATACCACCATGATTGTGGAACAGAATGGCCAGATCAACTGCATATCACATGCAGACACATACAGTATGCACGCTTTGACTAAACAACAACTGTGACCAAACAGCACACAAAAATGCCCAAATAACGACATAAATCATTTTTATTTAAATATTTACAGACAAATGGGCAACACTGATGCAACAGTTGCAGCCAAACGGGTCATTCTGCTGTGTATACTAATGTTGGGTGTTTTGTACTTATAATATTGCAAAAATATAAAACAATGCACTAGAATGGGTCTCAAATATTTGTAAACGTGTCCTGTTATAGTACTGCATGAGTTTATTGACGATACACTATAAACTACACATATAAACTTAAACAATTATAATGGTGACTGAACAGCTCCCATTCCTCAAAGTGCAAGATAAAACACTTATGAATATAAGTCATAAAAGATCACACAAATAAGTGATCTGACAAACAAATAAACCAAGGTCCTTAAACAGTCGCTAATATTGCATGTCCCATTCATTTTCAATAATTCTGTAATTAATATTCACACAATCAAATAAATGTCAGTGGTGTTCAGTCCCTTTCATATTTGTCAAAGTCTAACGTGTGATTGCCTACATATAGGCTACACCTCTGTATTCCACTTTCAAACACAGCCTACATTTGGGCCTGTAAAGCCTAACTGGCCTACCTGTTTCAGACAGGAATACTTGCTTTCTACAGGCATGTACTAGTTCTTAAAAAATACTTAAAAAATAAGGAAATATCAACTAAACCCACTGGTCAACTTTGTTGTGAAGAAGCCCCAACAGTCATCAGATTATACAGGTGTTTAAGGTTCAACTTAATAAAAACAATGTTTTTTTTTTCCCTTTTCAAGCCATTGAAAACCATCACAAATTATTGGATTTACTCATGTGGGCGTATGCATCTAATGGAGGCACAGGCGTGGGTAGGAGGCATAGAGAGGGTTAGATCTGAAGGCTTCTCTTACCTTCTTGTCCGTGTCTGGGGGTCTATCCATACACTGAGAGGAAGAGTCACTTAAGCTTTGAGACCTACTACCATGGCCCCTGCTCCTTCGCTAAAAGGTAAAGAGGAACTCCAGGTTACTGGATGAAGTTCACAATATGTGAACCAAAAATAACTCTAGTCTAAAGTGAAAAATAATAAAAACAAATATGAGAAAATGGGGAGAAAAGGGCCGAATGAACTCAAAAACATAAGATCACATAACAAAAGAGGTGGTCATAAGAGTTTGCACTGTTGTGCTGAAGAAAACAGTGACAGTAGCTTTTTAAAAATAAAAGAAGCTTCACAACTTAAACAAGGCCATTGCCTTAAGGACTAAGTGAAACATTAAATAGAGAATATCACTTCTCCCTATTAGAAAATTATTAGGATGAAGGGCAACACTTAAAAGCACAAAAACAGTGAATTGTGTTTACTATTTTAAACTTAATTTGCAACAGCAAAGAAGCTCAAAAAAGAAGTCTTTTCACGTAAAACTCAAAACAACTGTGTTGTACTTTAACTGGTCAAAATAATGAGCAATTCTAATACTTGGTTACAACTGACTTTGTCAGTTCTTACAAAGAAGATGCCCCACAACACAATAAAAACTGAGTAACAGAGCTGACTAGCAAAGCAATGAAACAACAGAAATATCTACAACACCAGAACCATACATCACTAACATGGCGTAAACATCCATCTAGGGGTATTTTACGAAAACCATTCTCCTAACAACATTGCCTTCTTGATCATCGATTCCCTCTACCCAGCCTTGTCCTCCACACAGTCTCAAGTTAATGACATTAGGGAGCAGCATCCAAAACAATTCATACGTGATCAATGCCATCAGTGGAACAGCGTGAGTTTTTCCATCAGCACATCTCGACGTGCGTTTCCCATGCATGTGGACACCATAAAGCCTTCTCTGTTTCAACACTGTTAAACATTCACATCACATTTGTTTGCATCCCTTCCTCTTATGATGTACAGTTTACGTGGAGGCCTGTGTGTTAAGGTTTTAATTACTCCGTAGTAAATGCATCTACTGAAAATATTTATGACATTAAGTATTGTGCTGGCTCTTGTAATGTGGCTAAATTTAGCATTATAATTCTTGGCGATTTGACAGTTGATGCTGGGTGCAGTCACAGCAGTTTGTGCACAAGTGGAAACAGACAACTGACTGTGACTTCAAATAGAAAACCAGCTGACTAACGTCTAAAACAATAAGCATTATAATAAGGGAGCAAGCAAAAATAAACTGATGGTTACTAGTATGCATCTCTCAGATAAGATAAGATAAGCCTTTATTTATTTTTTTTTTAAATCACCCTTTATTGTCATTCAACCATACAATGTACAGTTGAACGTGATTGTGCTTTTCCTATCTACTGTGTTAATCACACACACCCTATGTGCAGAAACAGAGGCCCGCTGCTATGCAAGGCGCCGCCACAAATTTCCCTCCTCCATTCCATTTTTGCTGAGCACCAAGCTGGATGGCAGGAAGTTCCGCTTTTATATGGTCTTCGGCATGACCCGGCCGGGATTTGAACCCCTGCCTCCCGGGTGTGGGGCGGATGCTCTACCAACTGAGCCACCACTCCGGTGGTGACTCAGTTTATTAGTCCCACAATGGGTAAATTCCAGGATTGCAACAGCAATCAGCAATTGCAATAGCAAACTTTGACAGAAATAAACTGTGCTTCAGGATTTTTGGGTCACAAGTTAAACTGATTTTGTTCCCCTCCCATCACAGTCTTATCTGCATTGCTACTGATCCTGTCCACCCCCACAGTCCTGAATGTTTTCACCCAAACTGTGCACTAGGGCTGCAACTAATGATTATTTTGGTGGTCAACTAATCTAACGACTATTTTTTCCTATTAGTTGACTAATCACAATTATTTCTCTTGTGGCCACCATCTCTGCTTCCTGTTGGCACGGCTCCTGTTCGGGGCTCCAGGCCATGTTTTACCTCACCTGTTTAAGCCTGCACACCTGTGAAAATCACTTTGTTGTCAGTCTCTGCCTTAACATAATGTAGCTTATTATAACAAGTTCCCATAGCTAAATAAAACAATGACCAATCAAACATGAGTTGGAAACTTGAACTTGACAGCTTAATTAGAAGTGTTTGTAGCAACACAATTAAATAATAGATGTTAAAGGGCAGTCTTTTAACCCTCCAAATAAAGTGCAAAAACTCAACTAGCAGCCTCTGCTACTGTATAAAGGGCTGTTGTAATGCTGCATGTTCAAAACAAACTAGAGTAACATTCAACTCCATTAATGTAAAAAAAAAAGAAAATAAGCTAGTCCATCCCATTTGAAAGCTTGATGGGTCTAGAAGTTTAAGTTTAATTAGGCTTCAGACAAAAATTAAAAGAACTTCTTCCAGTCCAAAATAAATTTACAAACACTTTAAATATCAGTGCAGGAATGTGAGCCTCCACCACACATACAGTGAAATATTTATCAAGCTGTTTTAATTTATTTGTGATTATTATGGTTATCCTTTTTAAATTAAATTGCAAATCATGGTATTCAAATTTATCAAGATTCACTAATATTCAGAATGAGGGCTTATATTACTGTGATAATAACAGAGAATACGAAAAAGAGTAAGTTGCTCATGTAATTCACCCATTTACTGCAGTTAACATATTAGCCAGCATAACGGAAGCAGCTCAGCTTGTCAGCAACCATCATCAAAGACAGATTAATGTCTGACAGCAGGTAAACTAAACAGCACACACTAATAGTGTGGTCAGTTTTCTAAAGCTGAGAGAGTTGCCTATTGAAAATAGGAAGCGCTAACGTTACCGGTGCAGTCCGCTGACAGGTGGCCGCAAACGGCGGAATGGAGAGGAGGAGGGAATGGATGCATCGCTGTAGTGCAGCTGTGGTACGACAACACTGCTTTACAGTCTGCATTGACCTCGTTTCATTTATTTATTTTTGGTAAAATCCTCCCATACTTTGGAAACTTTTGTCCTTCTCTACGATTTTCTCTCTGTGTCGCCATGATGCGTTCCTTTTCTTCTTCGCTGGAACTGTTAAACTGAACATTCCCGCGGCATTCATATAAACTTTGAAATTAAATGACTCCTCGACAATAAAAATCTGCGTCAAATTTTTATGATCGATGTTATCGACAACATCGACTAATCATTGCAGCCCTATTGTGCACGTGCCACCACCGTGGACCATAGGGATAGGAAGTGAAAACGTTCCAAATTTTGTGTTCCACTGGAACTGTATGTCTCTGATGTTATCAATTCCTCTTATCGATGCTGTGGGTTTGAACACTTCTGCGTTAAATAAACCAGCATGTCATGACATCACACACTGCCGCTAACTATCACGGGAAAATAATGGCGTAACTGAGGAGGCGGTCGAAAGCTGCCAATCTGTTATTTCAGCCAAGGGTACAAATACTCTTGATTAGGGCTGCAGCTAACGACTATTTTACAGCTCGAGTAATCAACCATTAATTGACGATTACCGGAATAATCGGGTAATTTTTTTTTAAGGAAACTTGCACTGACCAACATGTGGGAAACTTTCTTTCCTAAAGAGCAGTAGCAATTATACCAAACACTCAATAATACAAGTACACATTTATTGCAATGCTTATTGCAATGTTTATTGCATAGAACGTAACTTTAAACGTAACGTTACACTATGAAGTTCCGTTCGGTAGCCACTAGCTAATGCTAGCGGTGGTGGCTATATGTTCTTTGGTCATATAAGCATAATTAGTGTAGCTGACTACATTCTAGTCATCTCAATTTAAAATCTCAATCCCGTACCTTGTCTCATGTGCGCTGGCTGTGCATGATGTGGGATGCTTTCTGCTGAGACACTGGAACATCGACGTTATAGGATGCTAGCTCACCACTTGGCTTTACCATGTACACATTGCACTAGGGCTGTCGCGATAACCGCAGTTATGTAGAACCGCACTATGGACAAGCCTACGGTGGAGGAAAACAAGCATCCGCAACAACCGTGG
This sequence comes from Pholidichthys leucotaenia, assembly GCA_020510985.1. NCBI lineage: Eukaryota > Metazoa > Chordata > Actinopteri > Cichliformes > Pholidichthyidae > Pholidichthys > Pholidichthys leucotaenia. The sequence continues at coordinate 144,312,481 of CM035844.1, forward strand.
GGTTCACTTTTTTGTGTGTGTGTGGCTTAATCTCGTTGTTCCCTTGTACCCTTATGTGCCTTAAATGTTAACCTTTTGAGTGTGAGATTTTGCGTGCCCCTAGCTGCAGAGCATGGCGCTGCGCCTGTCATCTCATTCTGACATGATGGGCTCCATTGAGGATTTGTACTGATTTGTACTGATCTGCCAGTTTCAGAAGGTGGCAGACATCCGTTGGAGGACTCAATGGATGACACGTAATACACCAAAGAACAAGAACTCCTCATGTCCTTTTCCCGTTTTTAGCATTTTAGTCCAGAAAGCTAATATGGCTGCCATCCATCATCATGCACCGTCACTTAGTCGTCTTTGTACGTGGAAAATAGCCACGGGATACAAGCAAAATTTATGTGGGATAATCATAAGACTTTGTAGATGTGATAGAGAGTGTAAATGACCGACAGAACGCAAAATAACAACCACGATGGGTGAAAACGCAGCGACCACGCCAGCCAGCCAGCCAGCCCCCCTCTGTCAACAGTAAGTGAGGAATTTCTGTGTTTTTTAATATTGTACTGATTTCTTGTTCATATACTTTGAAGATAAGATGAGGTAACCTCTGTACAAAAAATGGTGTCAAAAGACTGAACCATTCTTTGTGTAAATACGTCCAAAGTCCAGTTTTGACTGAGTTATGGAATTTAAAGAGGTGCCGCAACATTATGCAAATTAGATGTGTAAATTTATTCCTATCTGAAACTTTGGATCATATTTTACATATTTCTAATTGACAGTAAGCCATTATCTCTTACCACTTTCAAGTTATAGCCTTTGAAATCTTAACTATTTTACTGACAAAAAATTATTTACCACGCTTGACCACTAGGGGTTATGTCGCAATTTGGCGACAGATACACCCAAAGAGTTAAGTGTATTTTTATTGCCAACAGCCTGTTTGCACCCAGTGCTGTGGAAGCTTCCATAGCACCGTGTGGGGCACTCTCTCTCCAGATGGACTCCAGCAGGCAGTTAGTGGCAGAAGCGTTTGGATGAATTGTTAAATACAGCCATGACAGTGAGCACTGAAAGGGCACAAAGCCTGTCATTTCCTTCTGAGCAGAGTGGTTATGATCCTGACAATTGAGCTCTGAGAGCCAAACAGCTACTGCATAATGCATTGCTTGTTTAAACGTGATTTTTCGGACAGCGGCAAAAATCCAAAAATCACAGAGACAAGAGCCATGCAGGGTCCTGTACGGAGGCTGTCCTGTTTAAATAAGTTGAATGTCGCTGCAGTCTCCAGTCCACACACCCCGTAGTTGAAATACTGGAGTTACCGTCACTGCTTTATGAAAATGATCGTTTTTTTTTTCTTTTTTGTTTTTTCTGTAACAGAATCAGCAGTTCATGCTTGTAGAAAGACCTGCGCTCTGCACAACTGTCACACACGCACATAAAGTTGAGTGGAGCTGCAGCGAGTTTCTCACAGCTTCCATCGTTTGCTACATAAGTTATGAACCCTGTTTAAATTATGAGACCACAGGGTCCTAAAAACATTTGCAATAATACCGCATATCACAGTGCTGAGCCATCCACCGTCACCGCAGGGGAATTATTCCTCTACCGTGACAACCCTACACTGCACAAAGTTTTCCTTCAACTTGAGCTTGAAATGATCCCAGACTTGAGACACTTTTATATTTTCTGACTTTCTTCTTTTTTGCTGTCATTCACTCCAATATGGAGCCATTAAACAAAGCCACGTCTTGTTTACATAGCGTGACCGGAAGAAGGTCATATAGACTGGAAGTGCTACATTAAATGAAGCGTCGAAGCATTGATTTTGAATCGATGAATATTTGTAATCGAATTATTCGAATAATCGTTGCAGCACTACTCTTGATACAGCATGGGATAAAATTACAGGACTGAAATGTGTTCAACAGTCTAAAAAGTGTGCCCGCACCTGCTTTTCAAACAACAGCACCACCATTAGCAACAGTAATATTAGCACAATGCTGGCACGCTTGCATGCTTAGCTTAAGTTTTTTTTAACTAAGAAATGCCAGCTAAAAATGTGTGATATTCAAATATGATCTCAGTCTTTTCAGACGATCAGCACAACAGGTAGTTCTGACGCTTTACCAAGCTGCTCAACCCCCTGCTATTTGCTAGGAAAATCCATTGACGCCAGCTGCACACGGAGTGAAACTGAGTGAAAAAAGGGGTCATGAATGTCACCGAGCTTTAACGAATTTTATATTGAAAGGTTTGGCCTTACCACATCACCTAGTAAACCTTTGCCTAATCAGATTAGGGTTCATGAAAAATAATAAGCAAGAAAAAATGGACAGAGGGACACATACAATTAATGCACAACTCTATGAAGAGTAATTTGGAAAAATAAAAGAAATAAATCTGACAATTACCCACACTGGAAATGTTTTCGTACATTTCCCTTGATATCAAGGAAGGCTTAAGATTCAGCTTAGTCTGGGGGCCGCTGCTACTGTTGTGGTCACTAAGCTATGATACACAAAAATCGCAGATGACAAACTTGGGACGTGACAAGATGGGTTTTCATCCCATCACATTTTAAAACTCAAACCTCTCGGCTGTGACAAACTAATCTGTCCACATAGTGACATAGCCTATTGTGTCTGTGAAGCCACAGGGACATAATCGCCTTCTTAGATCTTCTGTGTCTGTGCGAGCATATATGTCCAATTCTGTCTCGGGTTTTTATGTTCAATATTTATTACTATAATTATATCCCACCTCGTCACGGTTTTCATAGTAATGATTTAATTGCAATTTATCTACAGTTACTGTATAATTCCTGTGTGCATGCAAGTGTGTGTGTTTTATGTGTGCATTTATCTACACCTACTATGTAATTATGTCCCATCCTGGTTTTTAGTTGTCATACAAAAAAGAAAAAAAATCATGTGCAAAGTCTGGCAGCTATAAATCAATGTCCAATAAAGATAATTGAAACTAAGCTAGACCAGACATTTTCCAATATGCTGTATTAGCTTTAACATGAAAAACACAAATGACCCTTTAGTATAACTCTGAAAAACCCAGAATCCAGTACTAAGCCCACTATGACCAATTAGGGCTAGACATCAATTAGCATAAAATGGAAGGCTAAATCATAGCAGAGAAAAAGAAGTAGAAAGAAAAACTGGAAAAGGTAAACTGATAGGATGGAGGGAAAACAGCGCAGAGACAAGTAAATTGACTGAAAGGGAAGAACTCTAGGAAAGAGAAACCAAAACAATTTTAAGAAGACAAGCAAAGGAAGACAAAATGCGGAGACAATGATGGTAGGTCACTTAGTGCAGTTCACTGCATTTCAAGTCAACCATTGTGCATGTGTCTGGCAAAATCCTTGCTCGTAATTAGTGTGACAAGTCTTAATCCACCTCAACCAGAAATCATGAAAAACAAAATGAATACAAATTAAATGTTAAGACCCAATACTAAACCCAAAATTAAAGGAAAATCAAATTTGAAAATTTGCCCACGCAGTAATTATTGATTTTTCTGGAAAACAGAAAAGTATTACAAAGTTACTCTATCCCATTTTTGATAATATATTTTTTTAAAAATGAGTGAATACTTACCAATTTGCTGTGGTGGTATTTGCAATATCCACAGTATTTGACATTGTCTGCATCTGATCCTTGTTCCTCACATAACAACCCTGCAAACTGGGCACTATGGTTTGGAGGATTGCAAAGAAAAGACAAGGTAAGTGGGGGGAAATGTAATATGAAATAATTTTAACACTTGTTTGAGGCAGCTTAAAAATTCTAGGTTCTCTGGTTAACAGTTTAAAACCAGCAATCAAAGAAAACTATTGTCAAAGATGACATTGATAATATAAATAATGTATTCCACATTTATTTAATTCTTTAAGTAGTTTAGCAACTGAAATTTAAGTCAACCTCAATATCCCCACTACAGTGGTGCTTGAAAGCTTGTGAACCCTTTAGAATTTTCTACATTTGTGCATAAATATGACCTAAAACATCATCAGATTTTCACATAAGTCCTAAAAGTAGATAAAAAGAACCTAGTTAAATAAATGAGAAAAAAAAATGTTTTTCATTTATTTATTGAGGAAAATTATCCAATATTACATATCTCTTGGTGGCAAAAGTTTGTGAACCTTCAATTTCAGTATCTGGTGGTTCAGGTTCAGGTTCAGGTTCTGGTTACTTTATTTGTACCCGTAGGTAGATTTGTTTTGCAGTCTGGTGACATCCATATTTACAAGCCACTAATTACATTCAACATAGACACAAACACAGGCACACATCTTACAAAATAGGTAAATATAAAATATGTACAATATAATTTTTATAGCTTGTTCAACTCTTTGACAGCAGCAGGGACAAAGCTGTTTTTGTAGCGCTGGGTTTTGCTTTTTGGGACAGCAAACCTCCGTCTGGAGGGAAGAAGCTGAAAGTTGCAGTGCAAAGGGTGGGAGTCATCATTTAAAATCGAGTCGGCCATCCTCTGTACTTGTCTGGTGTACAGGGATGTCAGGCTCAGCTGTGACTCACCAAGCAAACGACTGGACCATCTAACTACTTGATCCAAGGATTTCCTCTGTTTCAGTTTTATCTGACCAAACCATGACATTAAAGAAAAGGATAAAACAGATTCAATAAAAGCCCGATAAAACATAGTCATTATGGTTCGGTCAATTTGGAAGCGTGCAAGTTTCCTCAAACAATGCAAATTTTGCTGACCCTTTTTGCACACCCTTTCACAGTTCACTTCAAAGTTTAATTTACTGTCAATAATCGTCCCAAGATATTTGTACGATTGTACACATTCGGTGGTCTGGCCTTTTAGTATGGTGACTTTGTGCCTGGGAGTTTTCCTCCTAAAGTCAATAATCATATCTTTCTTTTTTGTTGTATTCAGCTGCAGGTAGGAATCCTCACACCAGTGAACAAAGTCATCAACTACTGGGCCGTGGCCACTCTCACCATCCTGGAGGAGACTGACAATGACTGAGTCATCAGCATACTTTATAATGTGTCTGTTGTCATGTCTGCTCCGACACATGTTTGTGTACAGGATGAAGAGTAGTGGTGACAACACACACCCCTGAGGAGAGCCAGTAGAAGAGCACTTTAGGTCAGACAATGTGCCATTGACCCTTACTCTCTGCGTCCTGTTGGTTAAGAAATCCAGAATCCAACCCACCAGATTATTGCTCAAATCAAATTGTTGCAGGAGCCTTTCAACTAAAATATGAGGTTGGATTGTATTAAAGGCAGAAGAAAAGTCCACAAATAAAAGCCTGGCGTGTGTCCCATTAAAATCCAGATGTTTAAAAAGCATGTTAAACAGAGTGACAGTGGCGTCCTCCACTCCTCTGTGAGGCCTATAGGCAAACTGCAGAGGATCCAATGCATGTTCAGTCTGCCTTAGGACCTCACATCTGACCAGTTTTTCAAAAATTTTCATTAAAATTGAAGTCAAAGCAACTGGTCTAAAGTCATTTACCGTTTTAGGACAGCTGGATTTTGGAACGGGAACAACCACGGCATCTTTCCAGATCTTAGGCACATGTTGTGTCTGTAAGGACTTATTGAAAATGTAATGAAATATAGGACTCAGTTCATGTGCACAGGACTTTACCAGGCGCCCACATATATTATCAGGGCCCTGACTTTTGTTCACTTTTACAGCGCAGAACTCCCTTTTAACATCCTGCATCTCAATATTAAAGTGCTAATTGTCTTTGAGTTTCTGTTTCAAATCTTGGATTTCTGTGCTAAAATCAAAGGAGTCAAAACGACCATAAAAACAATTAAGAGCATTAGTCAGCTCTGTGTCTGAACTAAAACCATCTAAAAACACACAATTACTGCGCTCTGAAGGCCTGCAATAGTTTTCATACTGGCCCAGGCTGAACCACGTTTATTTGCTGCCATCTTGCTTTCCAACTCTGATTTATAACTCTGTTTTGCTCTTAAAATTTCGGCCTTCAGCTCCTTAGTGGCAACCTGTAGCTCAGAAACAGACCCCTGTTTAAAGGCAAGTGCTTTCCACTGTAAGCAGGATTTAACTGATTTAGTAACCCATGGTTTATTGTTGGGATATATTTTGACACGTTTACGTGGAACAATCTTATTTTGACAGTAAGCCATGTATGAGCATGTGAGCTCAGCCAGAGAGTCCAAATCATCCCCGCAGGCCATTATGAACATCTTCCAGTCTGTACAGTCAAAGCATTCCTGGAGGCTGTGCTCTGAATCTTCTGTCCACACATCAATGTCTCTGGTCTCCACCTTGCCTCTTCTGAGAGCAGTTTTATATGTGGGCAGCAAATGAACACAGTTGTGATCTGAGGATCCTAAAGGAGGAAGGGGGAGTGATTTATAGGCCCTCTCTATGGATCCATAGCACAGGTCCAATGTCTTTTTTCGCCTGGTTGGGCAGGAGACATACTGATGAAAGTTTTTAAGTGTCTTCTTTAAAGAAACATGGTTAAAATCCCCAAGAATGAAGTTTGGCGCCTCTGGAGAAATTGACTGCAGCCGCTGCACCACATCAGAGATGGTGCTGGAGGCGGAGTCAGCGTCTGCCCTCGGATGAATGTACACAGTTGTGATGAAAAGTTGGGGAAACTCACGAGGCAAATAAAAGGGGCGTAGTGACACAGACAGCAGCTCTACATCGGGTGTACAGATGCGCTCTCTGACCGTGACAGATGTGCAGTACTGCTTATTAATGTATAAACATACTCCGCCCCCCTGACGCTTCCCCGTTACCTCTTCCTGCCGATCCGAGCGCAGCGGGGCTCCAAAGTCGTCAATCCACAGGTCTGCATCTCGATCATGCGCAGTAAGCCAAGATTCAGTGAAAGCCATGACGCAGCAGTTCTTAAAATCCTTCTGGTAACGTACATTGCCTTGAATTTCATCCACCTTGTTTCTCACAGACTGTGCATTCCCAAAAATTATCGAAGGAAGAGGAATGTTACCAAACTGACATCTCCTAAGGCGCAATTTCACACCACCACGTCTTCCACGCTTCCTTCTGCCGCCTCTCTTTTCACCGCTGTGTCCGTCTCTCAAAATAAAGTCCGGCAGTTGCAGCTTAGGCTCAATCACAGCCGTTGAATCAGCTGTGTTTAAGCGTAGCAACACGTCCCTGGAATATTGTATTCTGCCCGCTATTCTGCTCGCCATGGAGCCGAACGCGTTTACCTCAGAGACAAAGAGCCACAGCACAGATAGCAGCAGTGCGAGAGAGGAGAGGAAATCCATGTTGTAGATACCAGGGAGCTCTTCGCCATATATTCCACAAACGCTCCAGGGCAGAAACGACACAGAGGATTTTCTAAAAACGTAAAAAAGTACAAAAAACACACACACGCACACATGCACTATATCACCAGCTGCCGGTCGCTGCGTGCGCATGCGCCCAGTGGTGTGTCCCCCTTTTGCAGCACTAACTGCAACTAAACGTTTCCAGTAACTGTCGATAAGTCCTGCACATCAGCTTGGAGGAATCTTAGCACATTCCTCCATACAGAACAGCTCCAACTCTGGGATGTTGGTGGGTTCCCTCACATGAAATGCTTGCTTCAGAGCATCTCAGTTGGATTAAGTTCAGGATTTTGACTTGGCATTCCAAAACATTAACTTCTTCTTTAGCCATTCTTTGGTAGAACGACTTGTGTGCTTAGGATTGTTGTCTTGCTCCATGAAGCACTTTCTCTTGAGACTCAGTTTATGGACAGATGTCCAGACATTTTCATTTAGTATTTCCTGGTATAACTCAGAATTCTTTGTTCCATTAATGATGGCAAGCCATCCTGGCCCCAGATGCAGCAAAACAGGTCCAAACCATGATACTACCACCACCATGTTTCACAGATGGGATAAGGTTCTTATGCTGGAATTCAGGTCTTCCTTTCTCCAAATATAACGCTTCTCATTCAGACCAAAAAGTTCTATTTTGGTCTCATCTGTCCACAAGACATTTTTCCAACTGTCTTCAGGCTTGCCCACGTGAAACTGCAGACAAGCAGCAATGTTCTTTTTAGAGAGCAATGGCTTTCTCCTTGCAACTCTGCCATGCACACCATTGTTGTTTAGTGTTCTCCTGATGGTACACTCATGAACATTAACATTAGCCAATGCAAGAGCAGCCTTGAACTGCTTGGAAGTTACCCTGAGGTCCTTTGTGACCTCGCCAGCTGTTACACGCCTTGCTCTTGGAGTGATCTTAGTTGGTCAACCACTCCTGGGGATGGTAACAATGGCCTTAAATTACTTCCATTTGTGCACAATCTGTCTTACTGTGGATTGTTGGAGTCCAAACCCTTTAGAGAGGGTTTTGTAACCTTTTCCAGCCTGATGAGCATCAACAACCCGTTTTCTGAGATCCTCAGAAATCGCCTTTGTTCATGCCATGATACACTTCCACAAATGTGGTGACACTTTGATAAATCTTTAAATAAAAGATTCTTTAAATAAAACAGGGTGTCCATTCACACCTGATTGTCATCCCACTGTTTGAAAATACCTGACTCTAATTTTACCTTGAAATTATCTGCCAATCCTAGAGGTTGACAAACTTTTGCCACTCAGATATGTAATATTGGATCATTTTCCTCAATTAAAAAAAATGAAAAAGTAAAATGTTTTTGTCTCATTTATTTAACTGGGTTCTCTAACTACTTTTAGTATTTGTGCAAAAATCTGATGATGTTTTAGGTCATATTTATACAAAAATATAGAAAATTCTAAAGGGGTCACAAACTTTTCAAGCACCACTGTATCTCTCAACCCTACAAATCTTGATCACAAGGGAACAACTGACTACATAAAGTCCATCTTTGTGAAATGAGGGGAATGTGATTTGCTCGTGTCTCACCATGTGACATGGAAGGCCTGTCTGCAGCCATGCTTGTTGCAGGTCATACATGCTCCAGTGGCTGCTTTACTCTCTCTGCCTTGGTCCTCACAGATATAACAAGTCTACAAACACCAAAACAGTTAAGTTAGCCAGTTTCTGTTTAAAGACATTTCACACATGCACAGCAGCACAGCCATATGGGACACCATAAACAGACTCTGCATTGCCAGTTCCATAATAAACAATGTGTATGAAGTTGGAATAAAACAAGATTTAAACTGAGCTAAAAGGCACTGTGTGGCTATGACCCACACTTACACAATATGTATAAATTTGAGTAATGCATTGTGTCAAACTTAATTTCCTCTTATATATAAACAGGGTTATCACAGGACTAAGTCCAACGTAAACGCCAAACACTCCATGGAAAAAAAAAAACATACGAAAGTGAAATCATAAATAATGATTTTCAGATGCAATATATGGTGGAGCCAAAAGGAGTAAATTGTAAAAAGTATTAAACAACATGGGGGGCTATTTAGTTGCTTAGTCTGCTTTTATTTGACATCAGCAACTGCTAGTTTCAATATACAGTGGGGTAAAAAAGTATTTAGTCAGCCACCAATTGTGCAAGTTCTCCCACTTAAAAGATGAGAGAGGTCTCCAATTTTCATCATAGGTATACCTCAACTATGAGAGACAAAACAAGAAAAAAAATCCAGAAAATCACAGTCTGATTTTAAAAGAATTTATTTGCAAATTATGGTGGAAAATAAGTATTTGGTCAATAACAAAAGTTCATCTCAATACTTTGTTATATACCCTTTGTTGGCAATGACAGGGGTCAAACGTTTTCTGTAAGTCTTCACAAGGTTTTCACACACTGTTGCTGGTATTTTGGCCCATTCCTCCATGCAGAGCTCCTCCAGAGCAGTGATGTTTTGAGGCTGTCGCTGGGCAACACGGACTTTAAACTCCCTCCAAAGATTTTCTATGGGGTTGAGATCTGGAGACTGGCTAGGCCACTCCAGGACCTTGAAATGCTTCTTACGAAGCCACTCCTTCGTTGCCCGGGCAGTGTGTTTGGGATCATTGTCATGCTGAAAGACCCAGCCACGTTTCATCTTCAATGCCCTTGCTGATGGAAGGAGTTTTCACTTAAAATCTCACGATACATGGCCCCATTCATTCTTTCCTTTACACGGATCAGTCGTCCTGGTCCCTTTGCAGAAAAACAGCCCCAAAGCACGATGTTTCCCCCCCCATGCTTCACAGTAGGTATGGTGTTCTTTGGATGCAACTCAGCATTCTTTCTCCTCCAAACACGACAAGTTGAGTTTTTACCAAAAAGTTCTATTTTGGTTTCATTTGACCATATGACATTCTCCCAATCCTCTTCTGGATCATCCAAATGCTCTCTAGCAAACTTCAGACGGGCCTGGACATGTACTGGATTAAGCAGGGGGACACGTCTGGCACTGCAGGATTTGAGTCCCTGGCGGCATAGTGTGTTACTGATGGTAGCCTTTGTTACTTTGGTCCCAGCTCTCTGCAGGTCATTCACTAGGTCCCCCCGTGTGGTTCTGGGATTTTTGCTCACCGTTCTCGTGATCATTTTGACCCCACGGGGTGAGATCTTGCGTGGAGCCCCAGATCAAGGGAGATTATCAGTGGTCTTGTATGTCTTCCATTTTCTAATAATTGCTCCCACAGTTGATTTCTTCACACCAAGCTGCTTACCTATTGCAGATTCAGTCTTCCCAGCCTGGTGCGGGTCTACAATTTTGTTTCTGGTGTCCTTTGACAGCTCTTTGGTCTTGGCCATAGTGGAGTTTGTGGAGTCTGACTGTTTGAGGTTGTGGACAGGTGTCTTTTATACTGATAACGAGTTCAAACAGGTGCCATTAATATAGGTAACGAGTGGAGGACAGAGGAGCCTCTTAAAGAAGAAGTTACAGATCTGTGAGAGCCAGAAATCTTGCTTGTTTGTAGGTGACCAAATACTTATTTTCCACCATAATTTGAAAATAAATTCTTTAAAAATCAGACAATGTGATTTTCTGGATTTTTTTTCCTCATTTTGTGTCTCATAGTTGAGGTATACCTATGATGGAAATTGGGGACCTCTCTCATCTTTTAAGTGGGAGAACTTGCACAATTGGTGGCTGACTAAATACTTTTTTGCCCCACTGTATTTAACAATTCATGCTGCACCTCTACCAGAAAGCACTGTGACACTTTTCACAAAGAAAATAAACAGGAAGCTGGAAAACTATGGATCCAGTGGACACAAGGGTAATCAGGGATGGACAACTGTTCAAGTACCCCACGGCATGACCCCAGTCACCGCAAAAAGGCTGAAAGCAGCCGACCCTCCCAATCATACCGATATACCCCCTATGAAAGGAAAATGGGGAATCCTGCTTCAAGTAGCCCAAGAATACAGAAAACATCACAGGGAGGCCAGCAGGGGTCACGAAATAACCAGAAGGCCCACACTCCTGTGGTCAGAAAAGATGGGGGCAGACATGGCTGGTGAATCATAGAACTTAATGCAAAGCAGTATTGAAAGCATATGCTATGAAATGTAATATTATTCTGTGTAATCAGTAAAGCAAATGTATGCTCATTGATTAAGATGTATGAAATGAACTGAAGTAATGGATGTAATCAAACTGTGTGATTGTATGTACATTTTAACTGCACAAAAGGTTTATGTGGGGTCAGATTGTGAAATGTTGGAAAGTCCAGTTTACTGGAAAAGCATGTGATAATGAGCAAGTGAAAGTTGGTTGGAACAGCAAGTTGGGGTATTGTGGTGATGGAAAATGATGAGATAGGCAAGCCAGACAGTCATGAGCTGAGCACATGATCAGGCACATGGCTTTACTGGAATTGGGGGGGGGGGGGGGTGAAACATGTGCAGAACGAGGTAATTGTTATATAAAAGTTAACCTTAAGCCAATCATAAGAGGCCAAGAAGCCTAGGGTGAGATTGAGGGCCAATCACAACTAAGTGGTAAAACAGTATTTAAGCCAAGCCCAGAGTCCCCAAAATGTTCATTTTTGGCGGACCTCCGAGACCTCCATCATCCCACAGCAGCAGGTTGAAGACACGAGGACCGCCAGGGGAAAGTGGACCAATTGTCATCTCATCTCTTCAACTTTTAACAGCTTTTAAATCTTCTGCTGCAAAGAGCGAAAATAGCACTTTGGGTGAGCAGAAAAGGGGAAGTGAAGACACCACCGCTGGCTGCGCTCCCAGCCTGCCGCCTTACATCATCTCTGCAGAGCAGTGAGAGGAAGCCGGGGCTGCAAGATTTCTCCGGACTGAAGACTCCGCTTTGGGGGCTCGACTCACCTTCCTCTCCCCAGCAGATGGCTTTGCAGACCACGGGTGGAAGAAGAGAAGGGGAGCCTCGAGCGTCAGCTATCCAGCCTCGACCGCTTCTTCCCTTTTCCCCATGAAAGGGGAGCCTTGACGGAGAAGACCAGTTATTAATCATCCCTTTTTCCCCCCAATCTCACCATCTAGGCTTCTTAGACATATATCCACTAATTAATTAGATGTTTTTACCAGGTTTTATTATTCAAAGGGTAGCTTTTATCTTGGACTCTTTCAGATTTTTAATCTTTTTAACAGTTTTTACATTTTGAGTAAATTGTGGTGATTTTTTAACTTTATTGTTTAAAAAATTGTTTACTTTACAGTTTAATTGACTGTTTTCATGCAAGTATATCCTGTTTTGGCTTAGCTTTGCAGACTTTCAATAAATATTACAGCATATTAAAAGACAGTATGGGAGTTTGTGAGATCACTGATTCAGTGTCCACTTTCCTTGGGTGATTTTTTTAAAGAAGGTATTTTTCTACAAGAGGTGTTGCATTTTTGAGTTTTTAAAGGCCCTCTATAGACCGATTTTCCTGGTCTTAAATATTTACCCAGATTTACCAAGAGCAATGTAAGACCATGAGAGGCTGTCGTTAATATCAGGGGTGTTCCCAGGTGTCTGACTGGATAGGTCACTCAGTCAGAAGTCTGGTTTACAGGGAGTGGGGGTCCTCTGATAGAAAGTAGACAGTGTAGCTGGGTTAACTCTCAAAAGTCACCAAGCACACTCATACACGTGACAGAATTTCCTATGAGGAAAATTCCTCTAGGAACCGCAAGCTGGTGAACCTAACTTCATTCCTGAGGTACAAGGTCAAAGGGTCTTCGACACGGTGGCGTCCCTGGGTGGGCCCCGAAGGAGCACCGGGGTCCACAAGCTGTTGGGTTCGAGGCGCCTGAGCAGCTAAGAAGAGTCCAGCAATCAAGAGCGACTGCTGTGCTGTTCAAGAGACCATGATCTGAGGCGCAGGTAGGCGGTGTCCTGCCTGGGTCCTGCTACAGTGGTAGCCTACAAGGGAGCAGCACGACAGGTACCAACCTATCAAGAAATTGATAGGCAACGTGGGTGCTTCAGGCTGCAGAGTCCTGTCAACAAGCTGACAGGGCTAGGAGCATTGACTCAGCCGGGCCTGACGAGGTCTGGGAGGAGGTGCAGTGACCTGGGTCTCTCCCCTCATCCCTGTGCCCCGAAGCGCTAAGGGGAGGCTTTGAAGGGAAGACACAAGGCGACCTACAAGGAAGATGGAAGAAGAGTTCGGCATGCAAGGGGACGAGGGAAGCCCTAACCCTGCCAAAGAGAAGAAAGAAGGTGAGCATGACAGTGCTCCTGGGAGTTCTGTGCCAGCAGAACTCTACAGCGGGTTTGAAGGTGAAGTGAGTCCCTCTGGGGCAGGTCAAGAGCTGAAGCCCCTAGAGGGAGCGTCGAAGGTAAGAGAAGAACCGACAACAAAGAAGCAAGCTCCAAGAATCCATTTTTAAGTGGGGGTTATGCTGTATACAGGTGACCCGCTCACCTGGAGCAGTAAAGTCCTGCAAGAAATGAGTGACAGCTACAAGCAAGCTGACATCCACTTCACCCCTGAGAAATTAGGGGAAGACATCAGCGCTGAGATAAAGAGCAAAGGTCAGCTTCTCCTGCTATCAAGCTATCGGGGCATCCCTCTGCTGATGGTGAAGTGCCCGCCAGCCGCTACCCGAAAGAAGGAGGTCGGGCAGTGGCTGGAATGGTGGGTGAAGCAGCTGGAGCAACTAGATGAAGAACAGTATGAAGTGGTGAAGCTGTACAGCTCCAATCAAGATCTCGACCCCCTGGTCAAAATGGTGGCCAGGGAAATGCAAGTGTCTGCAGGTCTCATCAAGGAAGAAACTCCAGCAGCGAAAAGGTTTGAAGACTACGCTGCCCAGTTGGAAAGAGTGCGGCAGTATGAAGAGAGATGTAAGGCGCACCGACAACCACAACTTCTCCCATGGCCTGAGAGCAGCGACAGTGACACACATTATTCAAGTTCGGTAAAGTTGAACCAACGCTACCTCTCAGGGCAGCATGAAGAAAAGGGTGAGCAGTCAGAAGACCAATCATCTTCTTCAGACAGTGATGAAGAAAAACAGACAATGCCGAGAGCGGCTTCTGTGGAAGAAGAGGGCGAAATAGAGACGTTGGTAAAAACAGCTGAGCGGTTAGCTGTCACAGTAGAAGCACTAAAGAGACAGCTCACTCCACAGCACCATCGAGTGGTAGAAGGGGCACAAGAGGATCAAAGGTCCAGAGCAGGCTGGCAGGGGGGGCAAAACCCCCAAGCTACATCAGTGAAGAAAAGGCCAGCAACCGACCCAGCACTCTTAGAGAGACTCAAGACTCTGATGGGGAGCAGAAAACAGCCGCACCCCGGTCCAACAAGCCCAGTGCCGTATCCAGTAACAACACCGAGTATACCAGCAACAGTGGTAAGAGGTAAGGAAAACGCACAAGCACTAACTGGGGCTCAGTCATCAAGGTTTCATAGCAAGCCTCATCCCCTTCAACCTCAGAACCTTGCCCCCAACAACGGCGCAAGCAGAAGGTTTGAGAGAGACCCCCACACAAAAGTTGCATCTTATTTAGATACCCTGAATTCTCCGCTCCCCACTCTCCCCCCTGAAGCTCAGCTGATCCTGTCTAAAGGGAAGACCAGGGCTTATCGGTTGGTGGCCAAGCCCTGGCGGTTGGAGGCAGATGCATTAGTGGTATTCACTGACCATGAGCTGAAAATAAGAAATACCCCCTTCAGAAAAGATCTACATGTAAGAGTTGGTGATGACTATCAAACAGAAGTCCAGACTGTCAGAAAAAATCGGTTTGCTGAAAGGCGAGAAGAAACTGACATAGAAGTGGTGAGTGGGGGCAACCTTCCCTACCACATGATCCTGCTGGTACCTACTGAAGAATACAAGAAAGGAAAAAGGGTTGAAGTTCATACAGCACTCATGGCTTCAAGAGTGGTTGAAGCCCTCAACCGAGCCTCCCAACTCAAGCAAAGAAGAGTAGTGATGGCCCTGCGTGGGTTAATCACGGGCTCTCACCACTGGGGTGAGGCAGAGAAGGCAGTAACAGCAGCAGTAAAATACTACGTGACCTGGACAGGAGATTGGGGCTCAGTGAATGAAACAGTCATGGTAATCTCACCAGAACAAGACAAGGAGCTGCGCCTGAAAGAAGAAGCTGCTTGTAAGGTGAAGAGAGAGAAGAACTCTGACGGCCAAGAAGTACAGCTGACCCAGTCTCAAAGAAGTGGAGGCGTGGAAAATGTGAGAAAAGGTGGGGTAGAAGGTCAACGAAATGGCACATCACACCAAAGAGTCACCACCCGCTCATTGCAAGAGAGGTCCTCAGTCTCAGGAGGTAGAGAGCCCTTTAAAGCAACAGACAGACCCTGTCGACGGAACACGGTTGGGGGGTGGACCGAACACAGTCCAGAAAGCAATCCTGAAGAATCTCAAGGCAGCCCCAACAAGTATTACGATGAAGAAGTATACAGAAGGGGCAGGAGACAACAACTTGAAGACTCTGAAGAAGATCCTGACCCCCTGGAAAGGGAGCAGAAGCAACTTGAGCAACACAACCCCGAAAGTGACAACGAAAGTGTGCTATCCGTGGAACAGCCACTGCAACGCTTGCAGTGTTTAAGGGTCAGCAGCCGCAGGTGTGAGAAGAAAGAAGACCCAGGGGTAGATATTGAAAGGGTCTCGGCCAGAATAGCCCGTGACCTTAGTACTGGCCCCATTGAAACGAAAGACCAGCATAAGGCATACGTGCCAGAAGTTGGACAAGCTGAATTTGAGGTCCCAGCAAGTTGGAGTCAGCAACAAGACACGTTAAAAACCCTGCCAGTAACAGCTACATATGGTGAGTGGGCAAATCTGCTAATGATGCCATCTTATGCCAAGGTAGACAAAGCAAAAGATCTCACCAAACCATTCAGAAAAGCTTTCTTTGAAATAACACATGATGTCATGTTGAAAAGAATGAAGAAAGCTGCCAGAAAGCATGCAAAAGAAGTGTTAGAAGAAGAAAAAGTCTCTGCAGATGATGAGGAGGAAGAGCCTCCTCAAAGGCGAACATGGCAGGTAAAAGAAAAGTTGCAAAGCACAAACCCAACTGTTATGACAGTATCCCAACTCCAAAGGGAAGGGGCCTATAGAGACATCAAGGTGCTAAACACAACAGTACCCCCACCAAAAATAAATCAAGCAGTGGTAGACTACCTGAAAAGTGTTTGGGAAGTGGTGGAAGGTAGTACACACAATGAATTAGCCAAAAATCTCTGGCTAAGCCGTGTGACCAACAGTAGGGTGCCCTTAGATGACTCAGAACCAGCCAAAACTTAGATGCGGGCAGCACCCTCACACATGTCTGGCACCTGGTCAAAAGAGATGCACCACAGACGAGGTGGGTACAGGTTTTGAGGAAGATCACCAAAGGCAGGAGAGGAGAGGTGACATTCCACAAACTCTTGCCCTCCTCTGTTAATGAGAAACAGTTAGATGAGAAGGTGTCACAATGGGACTTGGAAGGCAAGTTCTATGAGAAGAAAAGAAAACATGGTGAACAGCATCAAAAACCCAAAAATAAACCACCTGAAAGAACTCCCCCACCCCAACAATCCCTAGGGCCAAGGCCCAAGCCACTGTCTGCAACTGCACAAACTGCTTCAGCTACAGGCCCCAAAGCCAAAGGCGAAGTAAAGAAGAAAAATAATTATTTGCCACCAGAAGAGTATCAGAAATTGACCCCAGAACAAAAGAGAGCCCACCGAGAGGAACATCAGAAGACCCTCACGGGGTCTAAAAAGTAATGGCAGCTAGGGGGCAGGTCATTTTAAACGATGTCTACCAAGATGAAGAAATGTTTTACACCAATATCAATGGGGTCCGCTCTTTGGTAGATACAGGATGGGCTGCACGGTGGCGCAGTGGTTAGCACTGCGGCAGCACAGTTTACCCTCGGCCGGGGGATCGCAGAGATCGTGGGTTCGATCCCTGCCCCCGGCCAACAGTGATCTGTGTGGAGTTTGCATGTCCTCCCCGTGTTGCGTGGGTTTACTCCGGGATTTCTCCGGTTTCCTCCCGCATGCCAAAAACATGCAGGTTAAGGATAAGGGGCACTTGCGCACGCAGCGACCGGCAGCTGGTGGCTTGTCACCAGACTGCAAAACAAATCTACCTACGGGTACAAAATAAGTACAAAAAAAAAAAAAAATAAGGAGCAGAGGTGTCGATGACCTGCCAACCCCTACAAATAAAAGGGCACCTAACAGTAATACTCGCAGATGGGCGGACTACAAAAATGCCATATGGGGTTTGGAATGACATTGTTTTTGTGAGAGGGCCCCACAACTTAAACTCATACAAAGACCTAAAGGATTTGCAGGATCCTGAAGGCCGGAAAAAAAAGACTGAGAGCAAGAATATAGCACCTGCAGTCAATCAAAGTCAAAATAGACTTCAGTAATCTCTTGCTGTACCTGAGTAATCTGACAGACAAAAAATGGTACAAGCCGGTAAATGTGCCTGCAGTGAGGGAGCAAAAAGTGGCGGAGAGTGATCTCTCCCCACAAGGTAAAGAAGAATTAAAGCGAATCCTTCATACTGCAAATGTGGCCTATTTCAGAAATGATTGTGGGGACATGGGTGCAAAATACACCCACACAATAGAAGGAATTCACCCTGCAGTAAAACAGTATCCCCGGAACCCTGCAGCTGTTGAAGAAATGGACAAAATAGTGGGGGAATTAAATGCTTTAGGCATAATTAGGAAAGAATCCAATCCCCCAACCAACAGTCCCATTCAAGCTGTAAGAAAACCAGAGTCAGCTGGAGGAGGCTGGTGGCCAGTGATTAATTTTAAAGCCCTCAACAGAAGAACAGTAGCCAATAAAGCAAGTTTGATAAATCCACAAGGCACCCTGAAGACTCTACAGGTGAGAAAATATAAATCCTGCATCGATTTGGCAAATGGGTTCTTCTCATTGAGATTAGCTAAAGAATCACGAGGTAAAACAGCATTTACCCACAAAGGCCAATTTTATGTATGGCAGCGCCTCCCCCAGGGATACAAGAATTCACCAAATGTGTTCCAGGCAGCAGTGATGGACATACTGCAAGGTTTGGAGGCCACAATCTACATTGATGATGTGTTCATTGCCAACGACACAGAAGATGAGCACCTAAGAAAACTACAAACAGTCATTGACAGACTCACAGCAGCAGGGTTAAAACTACCTTCCAAAGTGTCAGTTTGCTCGCTTCCAAGTGGACTACCTAGGGTTCCAAATCTCATCTGAACTGGGGCTCTCGGGTGGTTACAGGGAGAAGTTGGAAAAAATCAGGCCCCCCATAACAGAAAATGAGTTGCAGAAGATTTTGGGGCTCTGTAATTATGTCAGAGATCATGTTCCTGGCTATCAGAAATATGCTAAGCCTCTCTACGCTAAGCTTAAAAAAACTGACAGATCTCCAAATGCAAAGAAGAAATGGGACTGGTCAGCATCAGATCAACAGCACCTGAAAGGTTTGAAGAAAGCCATTCAAAATGCAGTTACCCTGGAGCCCCGAAGCCTCACCACTCGCTTGGTGGCTGAAGTAAGTTGTGATGAAGATGATGTGATTGTCACTGTGGCCAATGAAAATGGTGGGCTAGTGGCCCTCTGGAGCTACACTCTGTCATCAGTGGAAAAGAAATATCCCCTAGAAGAGAAAGAACTGGCAGTTGTAGCCAAATACTGGAGTCATCTTAAAGAATTGGCCCAGGGGCAAGGTATTAAGGTAGTCACACAAAGTCAGGTGCACAGGTATCTAACAAAAGCCACAGTAGAAAGCACAAAAGCCACAAATGCAAGGTGGGGGCGATGGGAAGATCTGCTGCAGGACCCAGACCTAGAAATAGGCCCTGCACGACCAGTCAGTAAGAAGACTAACTAACTAACTAACTAACCTGCACTTTTTTTTTTTTTTTTTTTTTTTTTCTCTCGGCGCCACACGAGTCGGCTGCCTTTTGCAACAGCGGCTCGATTCCGAGTCTTTTTCCCTTCCTCTCTCTTTTGATCCGTCTTTTTTTTTCACCCCACTTATATCACGGACACACAGATCGTCCTAAATGTCTCCTGAGCCGGTGGACGGAGCCACTGTCTATAGCAGGATACGATACAGCAGAGAACAGCTGCTAGCATTCAACCGCCACCCGGTCCCATTGGAAAAACTCGACATACCGAGAGAACTGAGGCGAAAACGCCGCGGCTGCCGGGCTGGAGTAAGGCGGAGGACAAAAAATATAAGGTACAGACCCTCCCTTCCATCTGTTGTCATGGGAAATGTACGGTCGATACTGGGAAAGTTAGATGAGCTAGCGGCTATCTCCCGTTATGATAGCACATACCGGGAGTGCTCTCTCCTTTTGTTTACTGAGACGTGGCTAACTGAACTAGCAGCAGATGCTAACATTGAGCTGGAGGGTTTTCACATGATACGAGCTGACCGAACACCAGACAGTGGCAAGGCTAGGGGCGGTGGAGTGATAATGTATGTTAACAACAACTGGTGCAGACCGGGACATATCACTGTTAAACAACGACACTGCAGCAAAGACATTGAGTTGCTAGCTGTTAGCATGAGGCCTACATATCTCCCGAGAGAACACTCACACGTGATCTGCATTGTTGTTTATGCAAATCCGACGGCGAACGCTGGGACAGCACGTGACGTCATCCATTCAGTAACCAGCAGGCTGCAGACAGAACACCCAGATGCTCTTCTCCTCATCTCAGGCGATTTCAACCATGTTTCACTGTCTCCCATTCTACCCACGTTCACCCAGTATGTCACATGCCACACTAGAGACAATAAAACACTGGATTTATTCTACGCAAACACTAAGGAGGCGTACACCTCATCACAACTCCCCCCACTCGGGAGATCGGATCACAACTTGGTTCATCTCCGGCCGGTGTACAAACCCCTAGTGCACAGACAACCTCCGGCCATGCACACTGTGGAGTTATGGTCTGAGGAGACAATGGACACCCTAAAGGGCTGTTTTGAAGCCACCGCCTGGAAGCAGCTCTGCGATCCACATGGTGAGGACATCGATGGCCTCATTCACACCTTCACGGGCTACCTCAGCTTCTGTGTGGACAAATCCGTTCCCACCAAGACCATACGGCGTCACTCAAACAACAAACCCTGGATCAACCCTGAGATAAAAACACTTCTGAGAGAGAAGAAGAGGATCTTCAGGTCAGGGAACAGGGAGATGCTGAAGTCCGTACAGAGGGAGCTGAGGAGAAAGATCAGAGAAGGCAAGGACAGCTTCAGGAAGAAGATGGAGGACAAGCTGCAACAGAGCGACATCAGCGGGGTCTGGAGAAACCTCAAAACCATCTCGGGGCTCCAGAATACCTCCCCCCAGGCCACAGGGGGCAGGGAGTGGGCGAACAACCTGAATCTGTTTTTCAATAGATTTGACCAACCGCCCTCCCCCCTGACTGCACAACAACCACTGCTGCCTCTAAAGAAATCAAGTCCTGCTGCCCACTCCCCACTCCACCAACACCCCCCCACTCCCAACACACAGCCCCCCATCCTGACCCTGACCAGGACCCAGGTGAGGACGGAGCTGAGGAAGATCAAGGCGAGGAAGGCGCCGGGACCGGACGGCATCAGCGCAAAGCTCCTCAAGTCCTGTGCAGACCAGCTGTGTGGGATTGTGACGTATATCTTCAACATGAGCCTGAAACTGGGGAGGGTACCACAGCTGTGGAAAACATCTTGTGTGGTACCTGTACCAAAAACTTCCCACCCCAAAGACCTGAACAGCTACAGACCGGTGGCCTTGACGTCCCACTTGATGAAGACCCTGGAGAGACTGCTCCTTGCTCACCTCCGCCCCCTGGTGGAACCAGCGATGGATCCACTCAGTTCGCCTACCAGCATGGCATTGGGGTGGAGGATGCGGTGATCTTCCTCCTTCACCGTTCTCTGTCCCACCTGGAGAAGCCCGGGAATATGGTGAGGATCATGTTCTTTGACTTCTCCAGTGCTTTCAACACCATCCAACCGATGATCCTGAAGGACAAGCTGCTGCGCGCAGGGGTGGACCAGCACCTGTCATCATGGATCCTGGACTACCTCACGAACCGGCCTCAGTTTGTGAGAACCCGGGACTGTGTGTCCGACACGATCATCAGTAGCACGGGGGCCCCCCAGGGAACGGTGCTGGCTCCCTTCCTGTTCACTCTTTATACTGCGGACTTCTCACACAACACAACACACTGCCATCTACAGAAGTTCTCTGATGACTCTGCGATCGTTGGCCTCATCTCCAATGGAGATGAAGCTGAGTACAGAGGGCTTATCCAGGACTTCGTGGACTGGTGCCATCGGAACTGCCTCCAGATCAACGCGAGGAAAACTAAGGAGCTGGTGGTGGACTGCCGCAGGCATGGGCAGCCCCTCACAGTACCAGTAAATATACAGGGAACAGACATCGAGATGGTGACATCCTATAAGTACCTGGGTATTCATCTGAACAATAAACTAGACTGGTCACACAATACTGATGCACTCTACAAGAAGGGACAGCGCAGGCTGTTCCTGCTGAGGAGACTCAGGTCTTTTGGTGTACAAGGGGCGCTGCTGAAGTCATTCTATGACACGGTGGTGGCATCAGCCATCACTTTTGGAGTGGTCTGCTGGGGCAGTGGCATTACTGCAGCCGATAGGAAGAGACTGAACAAACTGATTAAGAAAGCTAGCTCTGTCCTGGGGCAGCGCCTTGATCCGATGGAGGAGATAGGAGAGAGAAGGACGGTGGCTAAACTGTCATCTCTGCTGGAGTCCGAGTTCCACCCTATGCAGGACATACTGAATGCACTGAGGAGCTCATTTAGCAGCAGACTACATCATCCCAGGTGCACAACCGAGAGGTTTCGTAGGTCCTTCCTACCAACGGCTGTCAGACTGTACAACCTAAGCAGGGCTGCTCGCAGAGATAGCAAAAAGACGTAACAAACTAATAGTTTTTTGAATGCAAAAGATGCAATAGACTTACACAATGGTCCCCTCCGGCATACAACTAGGAACATACCGGTCGCTATGGAGGGTGAGAATATGTATGGGCACATAATCATACCATGTAGGATAACTAAGTAGACGGTTATGCTGTTTCATTCCATCTAGCAACAATGCTCTGCACTGTGTGTGTTTATATATTTGCATATTTATTCCATCTAGCTACAATGCTCAGCACTGGGTGTGTTTATATATTTATATATCTACATATTATTCCATCTAGCTACATTGCTCCGCACTGTGTGTGTTTATATACTTGCATATTTATTCCACCTAGCTGCAATGCTCCGTACTGTGGGTGTTTATATATTTACATATTTATTCCATCTAGCTACAATGCTCTGCACTGTGTGTTCATATATTCATATATTTATTCCATCCAGCTACAATGCTCTGCACTGTGTGTCTGTGTGTGTGTGTATATATATATATTTTATAGTAATACGTACATATGTTTATTAGCTGCTCTTGCTTGCTTGTTTTTTTTCTTGCCTTCTGATTGTTGCTCTGAGTGTTGCTATCCCTGTGCTGTTGCAATCCTGGAATTTCCCCATTGTGGGACTAATAAAGGCTTATCTTATCTTATCTTATCTTATATAGTGCTTTTCTAGTCACAAAGACCACTCAAAGCGCTTTCATTAATACTAACCCTCTATTCTAAGGGCCTATAGGAAACAGATATCTAGGGACAATTTAGAACAGCCAATTAACCTAACATGCATGTTTTTGGCATGTGGGAGGAAACCAGAGAAATCCCGGAGTAAACCCACGGAACACGGGGAGAACATGCAAACTCCACACAGATCACTGTTGGTCGGGGGCTGGGATCGAACCCACGATCCCACGATCCCCACAATCCCCCGGCCAAGGGTAAACTGTGCTGCCGCAGTGTTAACCACTGCGCCACCGTGCAGCCCGAGACAGGCAGAACCTGACAAAGACAAAGAGCATCTAACAAGATGGACACTTTACACAGATGGGTCTAGGAAAGGGCCAGATGACAAAGCATACTGGGGCTTTATCCTAAAAGAGGGAGAGGAGAGATGGAGAAAAAAGGGTAAAGTACTCGGTACAGCACAAACAGGAGAAGTCACAGCAGTCCTGGAAGGGCTGTTAAGAGTTGGAAAAGAGGAAGGTAAAAAAGGCAACACTGATCACAGATAGTGATTATTGTGCACGAGCATTGCAAGAAGATTTAACCATTTGGCAAGAAAATTGATTTGAGGAAGCAAAAGGAAAGCCGGTGGTGCATCAAGACCTGTGGAAGAAGATTGCAGAAATCAGATTGAATATGGAGCTAGAGGTAGTGCACCAGAAGGCTCACAAGAAGACAGGTCCTCACTGGCAAGGTAACGATGAGGTTGATCGTTATGTGCAGATGAGGAAAATCATGCTTGTAGGTCAGGAAAACTGGGAAGACACACCCAAAGGAAGGGTGATCCCAGAAGGTTCCGTGCAGGGAGTAGTGGCTGCAGTGCATGAGTCACTGGGCCATGCAGGTACAATCCCTACACGAAGAGAGTTGGTAAAATTGCAGCTCTGGGTCCCTACACATCGCATCTGTCAAGTCCTCAAGAACTGTGAAGTATGTGGAAAATACAACGCAGGTAGAAGAGGGCAGAGGGTGGATGGGTTGGCAATAAAGAGTACTGTGCCATGGGGTTCAGTGTGCATGGATGTGGCTGGGCCAATGGGGGTAAACGGCAAGAAGGGTGAAAAATACATCCTAGTCTTAGTTGACTCCATGTCTGATTACATGATTGCAAAGGCCGTGCGAAAAGCCAATGGCAACAGTGTGGTTACAATGTTGGAAGAAACCTGTAAATGCTTGGGGGTGCCAAAAGAACTGAGAACAGACAATGGCACTCACTTTCGCAATGCACAGGTGGATCAGTGGTGTCAGCGGTTTGGGGTAATGAGAGTTTATTCCCCCCAATACAGTGGTACCTCTACTTACGAACGTCTCTACATACGGAATTTTCAGGTTACGAGACGCCTCAACGGGAAAATATTGCCTCTAGTTACGAACGAAATTTCAGGATACGAAAGGCAAAAAAGTATGCGCTCCTCGCAGCTTCCGTAGTTTACCGAACGTAAACATACCTGTAGCTGCTCTGCCATTGGCTATCGCCTAGCATCTTCCTGGTATCCCATTGGCCACAAATTTTTTTTTTTTTCCAAAACTTTATGCGTTTGGTTGATCTCGCCAAAGAATATGGCCGTAATACATCAACGATCAGCACGGTATTAAAACAAAACGAAGCACTTACAAGCCGACAAAAGCAAACGTCCTTGGATCAGAACATGAACCAAAGAAGGCAAAACGTGACGACGTCGACGACGATAGCAGTTAAAGGGTAAATGAACATAATTTTTATTATTCTTTCTCTTTTATTATTCTCTTTTATTATTCTCTCATTTTAAACTCTCATTTTATGTTTATTGTGCAGTAATCTAATTGTAACATGTATTTGTTACATGTTTTGATGCGTTTTTACGATTTATAAAAAATTTATGCCCGAATTTTGGGGGCTTGGAACGGATTACGGCATTTACATGTAAAACGCGCCTCTACTTACGAATTTTTCACGTTACGAGAATTCTTCCGGAACGAATTACATTCGTAAGTAGAGGTACCACTGTACACCCCACAAGCGAATGGGGTGGTGGAAAGAACAATAGGGCTGGTGAAGAGTTGGATTGGAAAGAATGAAAACTCCAGGGACTGGAGTATAAAGCTGTTGGAGATGGCTCAACAACTGAATGACAGACACCGCACAGGTAGGCCCCCTCCATCTCAAGAGCTAAACCAATGCCCCTTCACATCATAGGAAGTGGGGCGGAGCCCTGAAGATAAAAAGGAGTCACAGCAACCTAAGGTGCCTTTTCAGGTGGGTCAACGAGTGTGGATCAGAGCACACCAGCCTACAACCGCTGCAGTTAAGCCAAAGTACGACTGAGCTGACATCGTTAAGCAAGTTTTGGACAGCAACACTGTCCTTTTGGAAGAGCACGGGATCCAAGGAGTAGAGCAGTTGAAACCAATCTCTGTTTAAGAGAAAACCAGAAGCTGAAAATGTCCAACAACACCTCTACAATACCTCCCTTCATCGAACTGGCAACGGTGAAGGGCTTGATTATCATGAGAAGAACATCATATGCGTTTTGGATGGCCAGAGCCCTAGATTTGCTGCAATATGCTAAAAAAGGTTATTTATCCCCAGAAACAGAAACCCTAACCTGGACCCAAGCAAGGAATTTATGTGTGATATGTCTGAAGCCCTCCCTTCTTGACATATTGTGGGAAGGCCAAGCTTACAGAAAACCAACGAAGGTTTCCGTCTGCACCGCTGGGCTTCATGGTATGACATGGAAGCCAGTTAAAGTTCTGGATGGTCATGTTTGTGGCCAGTGTCGCCTGGAGACCTTACCTAGGGTGGTGTTCATGATGCAATGGGGTCATCGAGACGGTGCCAGTATATCACCTCATGGGTGCACCTGTCAGTGGGATGGGCGATATCTTCAACTATGTATCGTCTGTAAGAGCGCCATGGGGCGAGGGAATCTCCTGATGGCGGCAAAGGCAGAGGGTTGGCAAGTCAGGAAGATGGTGAGTCCGTTACAAACACTTTCTCCAGCCCTTGGGCAAGTGTATGGAGAGCAGATGATGGTGCTTACTACTGCCCCAGGCGAAGCAACTGCACCCAGCTCGCCTGCAACACCCTCTGCACCTTGCTGCCCCATATTTCCATCGGTTTCGTCGCCCCCAGGGTTCTGCTCTACCAGCACCAGTGCCCCATTGACCAACCTGGCTGAGGGTCCAACCCCCCTGGATGGAGCAATACAACCTGGATGGCCCTACAACCCATATGCTACACCAACACAGACACCACCCTTGGGTACTCTTCAATATCCTCAGGTTTTCAGGGTGTATCTTGACCCAGAGGATCCTGACTACACACCGCTTCCAGCATACCTTCCTGAGGCACAACAGGAGCAAGCACGCAACCATGGCTTCAAGGGGCCATGGCAGCTCACTAGATGGGCTACATTGATCAAAGAAGTTATTGAGAACCCCTACCTCCCCATACAAGATCTTGATCCAGTCCCCAAAGAAAACAGTGTCCGGAAGACGGCCCTGTAATGCATGGATAACATTGCTTGATGCCGTGGTGCCCTCCGGGGTCAAGACTCAAGAAAAAATTGCCACCTACACAGTAACCTCTGAGGATTGGGTGAGGGGGGGTCAGGTGCAGATACCCGGCACTTGGGTTGGCCGGGCCCCAGAGCCAATTCGGCCAGAAGATACTTGCAGGGTAAATTTAACAGTGTTTATGGTATCTGTACCATTGAAGGGCATCTACTCGGTGGGTGCTGAAATCAAGGTCTTCGATGAGCCTGAATGGCAGAAAAGCACCAAGGCCACTGAGGGAAAGGGTCGGCTGGTAAGACTCCTGGCAAAGGCCAAGAGATGGCCCTTATTCCAGAAAAGAAGACGAGATTCATCACCCCCATCTCTTGAATAGATTCCTCATGTATCAGCACAAACTACATTTCAGAACTTTCACAACACATTCACACATACACTGCATTACATACACATCACCCATTAGTTTAAAGCATAACTTTATACACTTTTCAAGTCATACATGCACAGCCCGCAGATGAAAGTTTAACATGCATACACAGAAGCTTCACACACAACTAGACATGAACACATACTTTTTATTTTGTAATTTTAGGTTTGTTTTGAGCTGCACTGGTTTATGCCAACCGAGGGGTGACAGCACCCCCCCGGAGATAGAAAGGAGAAGTAAGGACGTCACTAGTGCAGCATAAGAGCTACGTCTGTCATCATGGGTGCTCACTTAGACAAAGGGCACCTCAGAATACAGCCCTCAGCGTCCTCCATATCAGATATGGATTGAAAAAGGAAGATATCAACAGGACGCGCAATAACACCTGAGCTCCCTAAGAAAAAACCCAGAGTAGGGAAGCCTCAACAAATGAGTAAGAAGAAGCTTTGCCCAATTCTCTTGCTCAAGTTTATGGCCATAACCATCGGTATGGTAGTGCTGGTTTCCATACTATACTGGCTGGGTTATGAATCGTGGGCCCTCACCCATACCAGGGCTCAGTTTGTTACCACCAAGAGGTTTGAACAAACCTGCTGGGCAGCAGAAAGAAGAAGAATTTACATTGCACTGCTCAGCAATGACACTCAGTTCAACTTGACTGAGATGCAACAGCAGGCATCCAAGCTCAGCTTTGAAGAATGGAGAGGCAAATGGAATGACACTTTGTGATTCGAAGATGAACTTAACATCACAGGTGCACAATCTGGGAGATGGGCCATTGAAGATCTGCAAGACCTCACATGAGGAGGAGGCCTTTTAAGACTGCTCATCCTCACAAAGAAGTAAAGAATACGAGTTCGGTGCAACTGGATAAAGCCAGAACTATATTCTTCAGCATGGTACTGTACCTGGAGCTGCAAACCTGTACCAGGTAAAAACCAGGTAAAAACAACACTGGGTACTGGGAGGCTGAAGTGGTCCATGAACCAGCCCATTATCGCAACGAAACCTGCGTAGGGATCTTCCCGAATTATGGGCCCTTTTGGGGTTATTAGAACCTCTCCTGTCCAGGTACAGACAGACCTAAGAAGAGAGTGAGAAGGGTCATTCCAGTAACAAGTCATAATGATACAGCAGCCATCACAACGCATCCAACGCCTTCGCCTCAAGTCACCAGAACCCCAACCCCAGGGAAGTCCTGTTCCAGTAAAACAACTACAACACCACCCGTGCCAGAAACGACTATGAAGTTTACAGAAGAAATTGTGAACAACTTCAAGCCTGTCTCTAAAGCTCAAAAAGACTACAGCTGGAAGTTGGTCACCTACTGCATGCAAGAGAAAAGAAATAAATTAGCCCCATGCTTCTGGAACATCAACGGCAAATGCCCCAGTGGTAAGCATTACATGGTTATCACTCGGGTGTACAAGCCCTTAAAGGTGAACTGAACTGAACGGCATTGAACGGCACTGGGTGATAGTACATACAATTATAAAGATAATTTATCATTGGCACCCCCTCCACAAATCCCGGAATCTTGGAGAAAATCGCGATTTAGAATTTCCCGCCCTGAAAAATCAGACAAATCCGCCGAAGCGCAGCCGGAGTTCCGCGTGACGTCACGAGTGTGACCCAGTCCTCATGTTTACCATTGCGAGCACGTCGACACTGGTTGTTTTTGGTGCATTTTGTCGTGATAGTCGACTACAAAACACTTCCAACACCTGGGAAGATCTGTTCAGTGGCCAAGGAAAGCTGTCATGGCGACGAAAGAAAAGAAAGGGGGAGGAAAAGCGACCGGGAAGCGATGCGTTTCTAGATATACAGTGATCCATCACTTATCGCGTTTAATGGGGACCAGAACCGACCGCGAAAAGTGAAAAACCGCGAAGTAGCGTCACCCCCCCCCCCCCCCCCAAGGGCATCACAAGCACTATTTTGCACAAAAAGGCACAAGAGAACAGCGAAAAGCGCCACTAAGCAACACGAGCGATAAAGAAGGCGCTCTGCAGGGAGAGAAGCTGGGTAAAACGTCTCGGCCAATCAGCTTGCGAGGAGAAACGTCTCGGCCAATCAGCTTGCGAGGTGAAACGTCTCGGCCAATCAGCTTGCGAGATTCCCGAGCGGTGAAGAGGTGGGCGGAGAGGAGTGGAGCGGTGGTCAGAGAGGTAGATTTTGAGCTGTGCGGGCTCTCCGTGTTGATACCTGATGTTCTAATGAGAAGGCAGGGAGACTACATTAGAACATCAGGTATCAAGAACATCAGGTATCAACACGGAGAGCCCGCTCTCCCCGGCTCGCCAGCCCGCTCGGGAATCTCGCAAGCTGATTGGCCGAGACGTTTTACCTCGCAAGCTGATTGGCCGAGACGTTTTATCTCGCAAGCTGACTGGCGGAGAGGTTTTACCCAGCTTCGCTCCCTGCCGAGCGCCTATACCCAGCGAAGGAAGACCGCATTAAACGCGATAAGTGAGGGATAACTGTAATAAGTTGGAAAAATGCTGATGTTTTTTTTTCCCTTTCTTTTTTATTGTTAATTTTCCTTATCCTGACACCCCAAACATGCCAAAGTAAAGACTCACCATTCTGTATTCAATAAGCGACTCTCCTCCCCATCACTGCTGCGGTCTGAGTCGGTGCTGGAATCCCCCGAAAATTCTGGCTCTAATCTGTACGGTTCGATGCCTCCGTCGCTCTCTTCCTGTTCACTTGACACTCCTGCATCCTCCTCTGTCTTGTCACCAATCCTGAATGCCTCTTCACTCTGAAAACTCTGGTGTTCTTGACTGCTGGAACTGCTATCATCTGCCATTGTTGTTTTGATAAGGCTCACACTCGTGACGTCACGCAGCGTCGTCTGCACTACTTCCGGTTTGTTTGGCACTGCCAGCCAGAGGCAAAAGTTTATCGGCTTATAGCTTGGCCATCGCACGGCCTAAAAATTTCTTTTATGTGTTCAAAAATACAATAGGTAATAAGGAATTAATCTGCTATTCTACTTTTTTGGCAAAAAGGTGAGTTCAGTTCACCTTTAACTGTGCTAATACCCGGCACGGCCCTCAAGACTGAACCAGCAGCATACTATGAAGACTGGCTGAACGAAACCTTGCCCTGGCTGTGGGTATTTGACTTAAACTATTTTCAAGGTACATTTGCACCCAGTATGCCCGTTAGGCCGCAAGGCCTGGGCGAAGTTCTCAAATCTCTGTTTTATGTACAAAGATTGCCTACTCCAGATGACCTGTTGGAAGTCCCCCAAGAAGACTTCAAAAAGATGGATGAATGCGTGGTAAACGAGATATTCGACACACTCAATGACACTGAATATGTAACTGATAAAAAAAAAATCACCCAGATGCCCCCTGCAGCAAGTTTGGACCGGCGTCTGGGGTACATGGATGTATGATTGTACATCACTGAAGAAGAATAAAACTGTTAAAGGCATTTTGCAGTCATGGCATGAAGAATGAAAACGAGATGAGTGGCTGACCTGGTGGGGAATGGAAGAGGGAGAAATGAAGAAATGGGTCCTGCCATGTCTCACTCAATCCTCAAATTATTGGGTGAAGTATCAGTTTCTGGCAACAGTGTACTCGAAGCATCGGGACACCTGGCCTTGGTCATACACCTTTATTAATTACATCAGCCCAGCACCATGAAAAATGATCTGCGACAAAAGTAAGACCACCTGCACCATCAGCCTATCAAGAGGGGATTGTGGGCAAGTCCTTTATTGGAAGAAGGACTGTGAAGACTACTATGAGGGAGAATATGAAACATATGGTTTGCAGACTGTCTGGAAGAAGATTAATGGAAAATGGGTTAGAGTGTTCCCTGAGAATGTGGGGTGCACTAAAGCGCTTATGAGGCACACCATGCACAAAAGGAAGCAAATTCTGGGTAAAATCATCCCACAGGTTGTAGATGACCCCCAATTCTATGTTACAGAGGGCTATGCATTCAGGAAAAGCCTGTGAAGGAAAAGAAGAAATTGGTTATGAATGGCTGGGCAAGAATGGCATCTATAACAATGGCACCTGTCACTCTCCTGCTGAGCATTGGCTTTGTTGTGGTGAGGGTAAGAATGAACATGAATGTACTTTCCTACAAATAGCGGGGAAGACGATTAAAGGGACCATGGTTACGGTTCTACAAGGAGCAGATGAAATAGTTGAGGAAGGGCTACAAGTTGTCACTACCTGGCTGGGAACGCTGCTCAGCTGGGTATGGCCCTATCTGTTGCTAGGATTAGGCCTGCTAATAGCAGGGACAATCCTGCTGGTAGTCATTAAAGGTGGCGCCCCAGTTGCTGTGTCATCCATCTTTCGTTAAAAGAGGGCGCCGGAGAGAGGAGAGGTAGGGAAACTCCTCCCACTAAAAGAGGAAGTATAGATATACAGTGGGGCAAAAAAGTATTTAGTCAGCCACCAATTGTGCAAGTTCTCCCACTTAAAAGATGAGAGAGGTCTCCAATTTTCATCACAGGTATACCTCAACTATGAGAGACAAAATGAGAAAAAAAAAATACAGAAAATCACATTGAAGGATTTTTAAAGAATTTATTTGCAAATTATGGTGGAAAATAAGTATTTGGTCACCTACAAACAAGCAAGATTTCTGGCTCTCACAGACCTGTAACTTCTTCTTTAAGAGGCTCCTCTGTCCTCCACTCATTACCTGTATTAATGGCACCTGTTTGAACTCATCATCAGTATAAAAGACACCTGTCCACAATCTCAAACAGTCAGACTCCAAACTCCACTATGGCCAAGACCAAAGAGCTGTCAAAGAACACCAGAAACAAAATTGTAGACCTGCACCAGGCTGGGAAGACTGAATCTGCAATAGGTAAGCAGCTTGGTGTGAAGAAATCAACTGTGGGAGCAATTATTAGAAAATGGAAGACATACAAGACCACTGATAATCTCCCTCGATCTGGGGCTCCACGCAAGACCTCACCCCGTGGGGTCAAAATGATCACGAGAACGGTGAGCAAAAATCCCAGAACCACACAGAGGGACCAAGTGAATGACCTGCAGAGAGCTGGGACCAAAGTAACAAAGGCTACCATCAGAAACACACTACGCCGCCAGGGACTCAAATCCTGCATTGCCATACGCGTCCCCCTGCTTAAGCCAGTACATGTCCAGGCCCGTCTGAAGTTTGCTAGAGAGCATTTGGATGATCCAGAAGAGGACTGGGAGAATGTCATATGGTCAGATGAAACCAAAATAGAACTTTTTGGTAAAAACTCAACTTGTCGTGTTTGGAGGAAAAAAAATGCTGAGTTGCATCCAAAGAACACCATACCTACTGTGAAGCATGGGGGTGGAAACATCATGCTTTGGGGCCGTTTTTCTGCAAAGGGACCAAGACGACCGATCTGTGTAAAGGAAAGAATGAATGGGGCCATGTATCGTGAGATTTTGAGTGAAAACCTCCTTCCATCAGCAAGGGCATTGAAGATGAAACGTGGCTGGGTCTTTCAGCATGACAATGATCCCAAACACACTGCCCGGGTAACGAAGGAGTGGCTTCGTAAGAAGCATTTCAAGGTCCTGGAGTGGCCTAGCCAGTCTCCAGATCTCAACCCCTTAGAAAATCTTTGGAGGGAGTTGAAAGTCCGTGTTGCCCAGCGACAGCCCCAAAACATCACTGCTCTAGAGGAAATCTGCATGGTGGAATGGGCCAAAATACCAGCAACAGTGTGTGAAAACCTTGTGAAGACTTACAGAAAACGTTTGACCTCTGTCATTGCCAACAAAGGGTATATAACAAAGTATTGAGATGAACTTTTGTTATTGACCAAATACTTATTTTCCACCATAATTTGAAAATAAATTCTTTAAAAATCAGACAATGTGATTTTCTGGATTTTTTTTTCTCATTTTGTCTCTCATAGTTGAGATATATCTATGATGAAAATTGGAGACCTTTCTCATCTTTTAAGTGGGAGAACTTGCACAATTGGTGGCTGACTAAATAATTTTTTGCCCCACTGTAAAACTTGCGCACCACGCAGTTGCAGACTTCATTTGGACTCAGGCTGACAACCGTTCAACACTCAACTTCCCCCCGCTCCTCAGCTTTAGCGTCAGAATCAACTGGCACAGTGCAGCCTACTACAACGTGACTACAGAAACGACAACAGTAGATGATTTCTACACTGCAGTGGACAGTTCGTACAGAGTGAGTACATCTCCTACTGTGGGGCAAAAAAGTATTTAGTCAGCCACCAATTGTGCAAGTTCTACGACTTAAAAGATGAGAGAGGTCTCCAATTTTCATCATAGGTATACCTCAACTATGAGAGACAAAATGAGAAAAAAAAAATCCAGAAAATCACATTGAAGGATTTTTAATTAATTGGTAAATTCCTCAGTAAAATAAGTATTTGGTCACCTACAAACAAGCAAAATTTCTGGCTCTCACAGACCTGTAACTTCTTCTTTAAGAGGCTCCTCTGTCCTCCACTCGTTACCTGTATTAATGGCACCTGTTTGAACTCGTTATCAGTATAAAAGGCACCTGTCCACAACCTCAAACAGTCAGACTCCAAACTCCACTATGGCCAAGACCAAACAGCTGTCAAAGGACACCAGAAACAAAATTGTAGACCTGCACCAGGCTGGGAAGACTGAATCTGTAATAGGTAAGCAGCTTGGTGTGAAGAAATCAACTGTGGGAGCAATTATTAGAAAATGGAAGACATACAAGACCACTGATAATCTCCCTCGATCTGGGGCTCCACGCAAAATCTCACCCCGTGGGGTCAAAATTATCACGAGAACAGTGAGCAAAAATCCCAGAACCACATGGGGGGACCTAGTGAATGACCTGCAGAGAGCTGGGACCAAAGTAAAAAAGGCTACATCAGAAACACACTACGCTGCCAGGGACTCAAATCCTGCAGTGCCAGACGTGTCCCCCTGCTTAAGCCAGTACATGTCCAGGCCCGTCTGAAGTTTGCTAGAGAGCATTTAGATGATCCAGAAGAGGATTGGGAGAATGCCATATGGTCAGATGAAACCAAAATAGAACTTTTTGGTAAAAACTCAACTTGTCATGTTTGGAGGAGAAAGAACACCATACCTACTGTGAAGCATGGGGGTGGAAACATCATGCTTTGGGGCCGTTTTTCTGCAAAGGGACAAAGACGACTGATCTGTGTAAAGGAAAGAATGAATGGGGCCATGTATCGTGAGATTTTGAGTGAAAACCTCCTTCCATCAGCAAGGGCATTGAAGATGAAAGGTGGCTGGGTCTTTCAGCATGACAATGATCCCAAACACACTGCCCGGGCAACGAAGGAGTGGCTTCGTAAGAAGCATTTCAAGGTCCTGGAGTGGCCTAGCCAGTCTCCAGATCTCAACCCCTTAGAAAATCTTTGGAGGGAGTTGAAAGTCCGTGTTGCCCAGCGACAGCCCCAAAACATCACTGCTCTAGAGGAGATCTGCATGGAGGAATGGGCCAAAATACCAGCAACAGTGTGTGAAAACCTTGTGAAAACTTACAGAAAACGTTTGACCTCTGCCATTGCCAACAAAGGGTATATAACAAAGTATTGAGATGAACTTTTGTTATTGACCAAATACTTATTTTACCGAGGAATTTACCAATTAATTCATTAAAAATCCTTCGATGTGGACTTCCGGGAAGATGGCGGAGAGACATAACGCTTAAACAGAGAGCTCTCCCTAGCCGGATTAAAAATCATTGGTAAATGGCCAACTCGAAATAAGCGGATCAATAAACTAAGGGATGAAAACACGAAGGAGCCGGGCACAAGGACAAAAGCAGAGTAAAATTAAAGAATTCCTCTTCAACAACGCAGGAGAAACCGCTGAACACGGGGCCCAAAAAAACGAGGTGACCGCAGCAGAGAAAATGGAGGACACAAAACTCGATACCATGAACACTGGCATCGCCAGTTTGGGTAAAGAGTTGAGAGACTTCAAACGGCAGCTACAACAGGATTTAGCGGCTCTTAAGGAGGAGCTGAAAAAAGAGATTAAGGAAGAAATTATGGGCCTCCAAAGAGAAATGGAGCGCAAGCTAGCAGAAAACATGGAGGAGCTGCGCTCCCAGCGGGCGTGTATGACAGAAGCGCAGGCCCGAATATCAGAGCTGGAAGATTGGAATAGCGAGGCAAGCGAACAGCTGCAGACCCTGACGGCACAAATGCAGAGGATGCAGGAGAAAGTAACCGACTTGGAGAGCAGGTCCAGACGGGGCAATATACGCATCCTCAGGATCCCGGAGGGCATTGAAGGCAACTCGATGACGAAATTCATGGATCAGTTCTTAAAAAAAGAGCTGGAACTGCCCAGCGAAGCGGATCTGCAGATTCAACGAGCGCACAGAGCCTCGGCACAGAACCCGAACCCACGCTCTACACCCAGGTCAGTTGTGGTAAACTTTCTGAAATATGATGTAAAGGAAAGAATCCTGAAACGATCGTGGAAAAAAAAGATACGAATCGGCGACAAGCATTTATTCTTTGATCATGACTACCCGGCATAAATTGTGCAGCAGCGGAAGAAATATGCCAACATTAAAAAAACGCTGAAAGAAAAAAAAAATTAGATTCCAAACGCCGCTAACGAAGATGAGGATTCATTGGGAGAACGGCGTAAGAACCTACAACACAGCCAGAGAGGCAGCGCAGGACATGATGGAGCGGGGCCTTGAGGTGTACGTGCCGGAGGAAACGGTAGGAGCAGCGGAGGCCCTGAACGCATCACGACAGCCGGAGTGGAGGCGAGTGAACGGCAAAAGACGGGGGGAGACGTGGCACAGCGGGCCCAGGAAAGACTACAAGGCTTTCAACTGAAAGCCTAGATTATAACAAAGATTAAGAAAGACACAGAAGAAATGAAGGCCAAGAAGACAAGGTAAAAGAGAAACAGACGGCTAGGAGAGGTTTAAGTGATATTTGTTGGACATTTCTAGACTAATGACTATTTCTTGGATAGTAAATACAGGTCTAGGGAGGGCCCTACACTCGGTGAGGACAATCCCTCCACCCACCAACAGGGACCAGTGGGCAGAAGAAAGGCCCAAAGTACGGAGGTCGAGATTTTTTAATGTGTTTTTATATAAATATGTGTTATTTTTGTTGTTAAAGGGGCTAGGAGCACAAGTTAAAAAAATGGAAAAACATGATTATGGGTAAAAATCTTAAGATAATGACACTAAACGTGAATGGTCTGAACTCACCTGTTAAAAGGGAAAGAATAATAAGAAAATTCAAGAAAGAAAAAGCCGAAATTATATTTATGCAAGAGACACATTTGAGCAAGACAGAACATGTGAAACTAAAGAGATTTGGCTATAAGAACTCCTACTACAGTTCATTTAAGGGAGGAACTAAAAGGGGGGTTATGATACAAATCTCAAATAAAATACAATTTGAATGTGAACAGGAAATCCAGGATAAAGAAGGCAGGTATGTAATAATAAAGGGTAGCATAGATGGAATGCAGATCACATTAGTGAGCATCTATGCCCCACCAGAAAGTGACAAGGGTTTTTTTCAACATCTGTTTGATCTCATAGCAACACACAGTGAAGGAGTCCTAATTTGTGGAGGAGACTTAAATGCTGTCATGGATCATGAAATTGATACAACAAGTGTTAAGAAGACAAAAAAACATGTAACAAAATTCATAAGAACCTCACTGGCAGAAATGGGTATGGTAGACATTTGGAGGGACCTGCACCCACTCGAAAAAGACTATACACATTATTCAGCAGTCCATAAAGTACACTCTAGAATAGATTACTTCCTTATGAATGAAGATGACAGACACAGGGTGAGAAATTGTTGGATTGGAGGGGCAGAAATATCAGATCATAATCCTATATACATGGAAATAAATTTAAACAATAGAAAACGACAAACAACATGGAAACTTAATGTAGGACTGTTAAATGATGATAAAATGAAAGAAAGAATAAAAGTAAACATAAATGAATATATCCAAGAGAATGACAATGAAGAAGTGGACCCAACAATACTATGGGATGCACTAAAAGCCGTGTTAAGAGGTAAATTAATTGTTGAAACAGGAAAAGCAAATAAGACTAAACTGGAAGCATATGAACAGAGATGTGAGAGACTGAGGGAATTAGAACATAAACATCAAAGCACAAATGACCCAAAAATATATCAAGAAATTAAAGAAGAAAAAATAAAGATAAAAGAAACACAAATGGATGAAATTGAAAGGAAAAATAGATATCTAAAGCAAAAATATTATGAAACGGGACCAAAGCCACAAAACTGCTGGCAAAACGGTTAAGAAAACAACAAACAATGAATAATGTATATAAGATTAAAGACCCCACCACAAATAAAACCACAGTTAACCCAGAAAACATCGAAGAAATATTCCATAATTTCTACCAAGAACTATACTCGCAACCTGAAGAAACAAATACTAAAGATATTAAAAAATTTCTATGCACATTGGACTTGCCATCAATAGGAAATCAACAAAATGAAAAGCTAACAGCAGAAATAACAACACAAGAGATTAGAGATGTGATTAAGTCACTTAAAAACGGTAAATCACCAGGTAGTGATGGATACCCATCTGAGTTCTTCTATAAACAGTTTATAAAAGAACTCACGCCACAGCTTCTAAAGTCATTTAATTGGACGTTGAACAACAACAAAATACCTCCATCATGGAACGAAGCCATTATTTCAGTCATTTTAAAGCCAGGGAAAGATAGAGAACAATGCGGAAACTATAGGCCAATCTCTTTATTAAATGTGGATTATAAAATATATACAACAATTATATGTAAACGAATAAAGACATTCTTGACGGAATTGATAGAAGATGATCAAACTGGTTTCATAGAGGGACGCCAAACACATGACAATATCAGGAGAACAATACATATAATTAATCAAATACATAAAGAAAAGAAAAGCGCAGTAATAATGAGTTTAGACGCAGAAAAAGCATTTGACAGGGTTAACTGGAAATTCTATATAGTGTGCTGGAACGCTTTGGATTTAACGAAAAATCAGTACAATGCATAAGGACGCTGTATCAAGAACCTGTGGCAAGAATCAAGATAAACGGTAGCTTAACAGACAAAGTAAATATACAAAGATCAACTAGGCAGGGATGCTGCTTATCGCCCCTCCTTGTTTGCTCTGTTCATAGAGCCACTGGCTCAAGCGATACGACAAAATAAGAAATTAAAAGGTGTAACAATAAAGGGGGCGGAACACAAGATTGGGCTATTTGCAGACGATATTATAGTTTACCTTGAACAACCAGATGAATCAATAATGGAAATGATGAACTTGATAGAAAATTTTGGAAAAGTATCAGGATACAAGATAAACATAACAAAAACACAAATACTGACATTCCACTATAACCCTCTAAACCAGATAACTGATAAGATCAAACTAAACTGGAAACAAAAAGAAATAAAATACCTTGGAGTGAACATACCTAAAGATCTAAGCAAAATCTATAAAGCAAACTATGATAGGTTGGAACAAGAAATAAAAAAAAGATATTGATAGATGGTCAATCTTAAATATGGATCTGAATTCAAAATTGAGACAGTCAAAATCAGCATACAACCTAGATTACTTTACCTCTTCCAGGCTATACCAACAGAGATTCCAGATGCCCAATTCTCAAAGTGGGATAGGATGATATCGAGATTTGTTTGGGGAGGTAAAAAACCAAGAGTGAAATATAAAACTCTCCAGTTACCAAAAGAGAAAGGAGGCATGGGCCTACCGAGTCTAAAGGAATATTACTACTCAGCACAAATAAGATATATCATATGTTGGTGCGACGAGGGATATGAGGCAAAATGGAAAGAAATGGAAAAGGAAATGAGGGACTCCCAGTACAAAGCATAATAGGAGATAAAGATGCATATAAGCAAATCAAACAAATAGGACCCAATCACTAAATTTACTTTAGAACTGTGGTATAAAATAGTACAAAAGTATAATATAAAGGAAGACATAAAAACTATTGAAATG
Organism: Pholidichthys leucotaenia; assembly: GCA_020510985.1. Taxonomy (NCBI): domain Eukaryota; kingdom Metazoa; phylum Chordata; class Actinopteri; order Cichliformes; family Pholidichthyidae; genus Pholidichthys; species Pholidichthys leucotaenia. Next base: position 144,351,452 of record CM035844.1, read on the forward strand.
GTAGCATTTGACAGTCAGTTTGAACCGGCAAAACAAGATAGGGGATACAAAAATCTGGTGAACAAGGGAATCACAGCATGGGGCAATATCGGAAAAAAAGATCTCGGGAGCTTTGTAAACATCAGGAGAAAATTTAAACTAGAAAGATCGGAATTCTTCAGGATATCTGCAGATGAGAGACTATTATATGAAGAAGATTAGGCATAACCTCCAAACAGATGTGAGCGAGATTATACAATTCATTTTAAGCTCATATACAGGAAATAAAACAAGAATTATTTCAAAGCTATATCAGAAACTTATGGCAAACAATCATTCAAGTAACTATATAAAGGAGACTTCCGGTTATGGCTGCCACGTAGGACGGACGTGTCTCGCTCTGCTCTGCTCCTGGAAAAAAAAAAATCGGCAAATAACTCTCTCATTTGGGACAGAACGTATCCCAGCATTTGGGCGAGGATATGTCGGCGAAGCCTAAGGCTGGAAACCAGGAAAAGGAAAAGCGAGCCGCCGAAACAGTCCAAATTAACGGACTTTCAGGTCTGTGACGCAGTAAACAAAACTCCATATATGGCGGAGGAGGCTGGCAACGCTGCGATATCTGCGGGGAATGGCGCAGATACGCTGATGGCTGCCATGAGTTCAATGAGAGCGGACTTTTCCTCTAGATTTGATGGGATTATGACACA